>JZKD02S2186131.1:29070-41170 GCA_000966675.3 Picea glauca
AATGAGAAAAGACTCCATCAATGGCGGATTTGAGTGGGGTGGGTTATACCTCCACCAGAGTTAAGTGCGCTGTTCTCCTTGGGGATGCTTGAGTTACCAATGCTGACCATTAGTGCCTTTAAAGAAAAAAAGCTTCACACGGAAGGTAAGTTTGCGAGTGATGACACGGAGGTGGGTGGATCGAATCGCGGTGAGGCAAGTGGTGTGAGCACAAATAAGAGCGACTCACTTGGTGGGAAGGGGTGTTGCAAATGAGAAAAGACTCCATCAATGGCGGATTTGAGTGGGGTGGGTTATACCTCCACCAGAGTTAAGTGCGCTGTTCTCCTTGGGGATGCTTGAGTTACCAATGCTGACCATTAGTGACTTTAAAGAAAAAAAGCTTCACACGGAAGGTAAGTTTGCTACTCGCAAATATTTACAACCGTGCCCAGTTTAAAAAATGTTTAAACCGGAATATTAATGTGGTGAACGAAATATTGAAAGAAGAAAAAGGACAAAAGGGAATATTTATTAGGTTTTTTTATCTTTTAATTGGGTAATTTAAATTTGAGTAAAATTATAATATTTTATTATTTAAATTGTATTTTTAAATATATAAATGAATTAAGTGGGATGAAAAATTTATGGAATATTTTTATTATACAAATTTAACCATTCAAATTTTCAAATCCAACAATTTTTCATTCAATCAAAATTAAATAGATAATATACAAGAAAAAAAAGTTAAAACTTAGAAAGTTTAAATTAAAACTATTTATTATATAAAAAAATATAAAAAAATAGTAAAGATTTACAATAATTTGCTAAAGAAAAGAGCAAAGATTTACAATAATGTGTTGTATTAGTGATCTTAAAAAAATATTATTGGCAATGGGTTTTGATCTTCTTTTCAACCCGGGTATGATATCAGACTCTCTTCGATCTGATATAGCTATTCGCTCTGTGTTTTGTATAAAGTCTTGTTTAGAATCCAGTCCCGTATTTTGAGATTACTAGTTTATGCTTGAGCAGTCGGCCAGGAGCTTGTCTAATCTTCTTTCAAGCCATGACCTTCTTTTCAACCCGGGTATGATATCAGACTCTCTTCGATCTGATATAGCTATTTGCTATGTGTTTTGTATAAAGTCCTGTTTAGAATCCAGTCCCGTATTTCGAGATTACTAGTTTCTGCCTGAGCAGTCGGCCAGGAGCCTGTCTAATCTTCTTTCGAGAAGACATAAGACTAAACGCCCTGCTTTTCTGTGCAGAAATAGTAAGATTTAAATACTACTATGGATTCTTCTGAGTATGTTAGATCTGTAGATAATACTGTAGAATCGTCGGTCTCTACTTCTGACAGTACTTTATGTTTTATGATCCATTACATGCCCTCAATTGAATCGTTAGATCCCAGGATTAAAGACATCTATAAGGGCATGAGACCACCTAGTACTCCTAAGTATGGGTTAGGATATACTGAACATGGTGACACGGTTATTCTTGACTGTAGATTTACAAATCCTTTACCCAGTGATATTCAAAGACCCACTGTAGATGAAATGCATAAATTCCATACAGTCATGAGAGGATGCCAGAAAGGATCTATTCCTGATGAATGGATCAAAAGAATGTTGAACTGGGATTTGTTTACAAATCCTGAAACCAAAGAATTTAATACAGTCATACCAGATCCCGAAAAGCTTAAATTGGCCAAAGAATGGCAGACATATATGACTGAGGAAAATATTTGGATATCCTTCTTTGAATGGAGGAAATTAAAACAAGAAAGTGTAGTCCAAGTGATAGGAGAAACTTCAGAGTCATCTCCAAAACATAAATGGAAAAGTCTTGATGGAAGTATTGTTGAATCAAACTCTACTTCTCCTCCGTTTAAAGGAATTGTGCTAGAAGATAGTGCTAAACAAGTCAGAGCAGTTCCTTTATTATTATCAGAAGAAGCAACCCAGCTATCTGGGATTGATAAGAGAGTCCAGTCAGTCTCTGAACAAGTTAACTAAACAAATATTGCTTTAAGAGGAATGGCTACACACACTTTCATAACCAATGACTATGCAAGAAAAGATCAGATTATGGATCTACACGTATCTACAAATACTATAGTAAAATCTGTAGATCATATACAAGAAAAAGTCATTGAAGTTAAAGACAAAATGGATTCTGCTTTGTCTGAGATTTCCTATAGGGCAAGGGAATCTAGCAGAAATCATGAAGAAATAATGAAAGGACTGGGTAATGCCTTTTCAAACATGGGAAAAACTTTGACAGAAATAAAAGGCAAAGGCAGTCATCCTGATAAACCCATCCCATGCTCCTTTATCCTTCCTAGCCCTCATATTTCTATTCTATCTTCTGTACATAAGCCTTCTGAGATAGAAATTGTAAAAAGATTCCCATCACATTTCCCTCTAGAAGAAGAAGTGCCTGAATCTTCTTCTAAAACTTCTAAAGGTGATCGTGCCTTAGTGACTATCAAGAATCCAGCTTATGAGGACCTTCCACATCATTCTACCAGGCCATCAGCTCCTGACCTAGTTGGAAAAGGTAGGCTTCCAGATACCCAAACATTTGCTGAAGATTGGTTTCAGGAATGGAACATTGATAATCTGTCAGTAGCATAAACAAGACAAATGATTGACAGGATGTATGTCTCATACAAAATTATGTGTATGAAAGGAAAGACTAAAGTAGAAGCATGCAAAACAATTATTCAATGCTTCACAGGAACTCTTAGCAAATGGTGGGAAGTTATTTCTTCTCCTCTGATGATTTCAAAAATGGAAGCAGAAATTCTTAAAGATGAAGAAGGAGATATTGTATATCATTCTGATGGGACTGCAGTAAATAATATGATTGGTGCTCTTACTACTGCCATACTTGAGCATTGGTGTGGAACAGAAAATGAAATTGCAGACAAACATGAGATTATCCTCATGAATATGAAATGCAGAAAAATGTCTGAATATGAGCAATTTCATAAAGAATGGACACAAAGGATTTTTGAGGTCAAAGAAAGTGCAAATCTGCTATGGAAGCAAGTTTACTTGGCAGCTTTACCAAGTAAGTTTGTAGAATATCTAAAGATGGAGGAAGTATTCAAACTTCCTTATGAAACGTATACCTGGGGAGAAATCTACTCCCTTATTACCAAAGCCTTTATAGGACTATGTACTAGCATGAAAGTACAAAACTCTGTATCAAAGTCCTCATATCTTCCTGATCAAAAATCTATTTGTGAACAATATGGCTTGTATCTTACCAATCCAGCCAGAAAAAGAAAAAAGAAGTCAAAAGAATTCCGAGGAGAAAAGGGTAGAAAATACAAAGCTAGATACAAGTATATTCCCAGAACACATTATTATGAGCCTAAAGATATCAAGCTCAAAAGCCATACTCAAGAAGCAAAACAGGGAATTACTTGCTAGATATGTGGGAATCATGGACATTATGCTCATAATTGTCCAGAAAACATAGCCTCCAGAAGAGCCAAAGGAAAAATTTATGAACAAAAAGAAAAAGAGGCTCAGGTGAAAAGACAGTTAGTCTTGAAGACTCACTGCAACAGATGTGGGGCAAACAATCATGATACAAATTCTTGCCCTTATAACCCATTCAAACCAAAAGAAGAAGTTCATCTTCTTAGAGAAGGATGATGTCCTTCTACTACTATTGCATCTGAGTTTGAATATAACTCAGAAAAAGAAATTTTGATGAATCAATATTGTAACTGCAGCAATCCTGACTTATGTTCCTGCAGCGAAAGCACTGATAATTCTGATTTTGAATCAGAACCTGAAATACAGCAGAAGCTGAAGGTTTGCATGTTTAAAAATACAGCAGATCAGGAGGCACAAATGCTTTCACGGATCAAAAGCCTCCCTGAAGGAGACATGAAAAATTCTCTCCTAGAAACTTTCATCAAGACTGTTAAGGCTGAACAGAAAGGTAAACACCTGGAACTGCCTAAGAGACAGCCTTTGTTTATTGATGCTTCCTTTGATAAAAATACAAAGACTTATATCAAATTCAATAGGGAGCCCAAACTACAAAATACCTCTCTTACTGATTTGTCTAAAGAGGTATTCTCTTTGAAAAAAGAAGTCTGTGACCTAAAAGAAAGAGTCAAAAGAATTGAAGAAGATGCAGCATTCAGTTTTAAAATTGACTCATGGGCAAGACAAGAAATTAGAGAAATTAAGGAAAGATTGGATTCTATCCCTCCTCCACTTGAGGATGCTCCTTTTGAATCCATTGTTCAGGAACAAACAACAGGCGAAATGCAGGGGACGACAGGTATGAAAATTCTGCCTGTAAAATATCAAAAGTATTATATCAAGATTCAGTGAGAAATCAACCAGGAAATATTTTTCTTGACTGCACTTATAGACACTGGATCTAATTTAAATCTGCTAAACAAAGATCTGATCCCTGCAAAATATTGGCTTCCTAGTTTTGGATCAGCTACTGGACTAGGAAATGTAGACACTTCCTTCCAGTTTGAAATTTCTAAAGGCATTTTGATTCTTGAAGATTATGCTTTAGGAATGAGATATCAAATGGCAGATCTTCCAGTAGATTGTATCCTTGGTACTCCATTTCTTTCTGCTGTAGAGCCACATGGTTCTTGTATTTGCTTAGACATGAGACCTGGATATTTTATTACATTGCCAAAGATTAGAGAACATCCTCCTAAGAGACTTGAACTGCCATTTGTCTCTGAATCCCATATTCAAATTGCCTATTGTAATAAAAGTTTGGTAACTGTAGAAGTATGGGATGATCAAAGAAATGCTCCTGTAACTCATTATCTGGCTGATAATACTCCCTGGGAAGTTTTTGAACAAAATTGGATACCAGGTTGGCAGCTCAGATCCTCAGAAAAAATTGAGTTAGGATTACCTGGATTTTCAAGAAATACAAGTATAAATGTACTTCCTCCTCAGCATATCCTTGGAAGGATGCACCAAGCCTCTACCATTACAGCCAGAGATAAATTGGTAGAAATGAGAGACCTTAGCAAAATCAGATCTGCTAATAGAGAATGGTTTTGTCAGCAAACACAAAGATGGCATCAAACTCCTGCATGGAACTTCTTCCAAATTAACAGGACAAGAACAATACAAGATTGGCCAAATGGGGATCCTGGAGAAAAATTGTTCAATATAAATTATCATCAGTATAAATCAATGTGATTCAATATTTGTTTATGGACAGATAGATACAAATATTATTATTGTATGATAAAATTTGCAGATTCCTTTATCCTCGGCCCTGAACCAGACTGGTTAATGGAATGGTGGCTTAAGTTTGGATTAAATCCAGTTGGAATAAATCCTCGAGTATCAGAAGTTGGCAGGATGTTTATCTTCAATAATAAAAGACTTGAAAGTATTGTTGATCTATTCTCTGAAGAAGAATACAATATGTTGTTTGTAAGGGAAAGACATCCAATGGGTAATACGAACCAAATTTGTGCTTCACCAAGAAGAAGAAAGTAATGAGGATCCTGAATTATTCAAAGAAGTATATATCCAACATTGGGATCCTTATAATTTTCGTCATTTTCATGATTATCCATTAGAATAATGGTTTTCGTGGGTTTACACATCAAACTCCACTTTGTAATAATTCATGTCTAGATGGCCGACAGTGGTGTCATCCGGGTTCCGTGGGTTGTCGTTATTAAACTCCACTTTGTACATAGTGTGGTCATGTCAAATAAAGAGAATCTTGGAAACTCGGAGCACTTCTCCGACTTTTGGTGCGATTTGACCCACATTTTCAAAGATGCTCTATTGTTTACCATGTAATACTTTATTTTATGTCTGTCCTCTAGTCGGAGAATCTTACATGATTGCTCCGTCAGATCTATTGTTCTAAGTCTGCTTTCGGTGATTTGATAAGGGAATCCTGCGTGACAACCCCGACAAATCTGATATCGTAATCTTTTTTCGGTGGATTTGAAATAAAGATGATGATTTGGTCAGAGATTCCTGCGTGAATACATCTGCCAAATCCTAAAAGTAAGATTGAGTGGTCGACATGTAGGACCACAAGTCTCTTCGAGTCTTAGCTTCATAATGACTCTACCGCCTCAAGTTTGTATAAATAAAGGGTTAGAGTTCATTATCAGGCATTCCCGAATTCGAGTCTTTGTGAGTCAGTCTCTAAGCTTCCCTTCTGTCTGAAGCTTCGTGTCTTTCTGTCTGTTAGTCGAGCGAAGAGCATCCTACTCTGAGTCTGTAATCTGTGCATCTGGCACACATTGTAATACCCGATTTGCTCTGATTAATATAAAGTCTTCCGCATATGTTTTAAACTTTGAAGTTTACTTCTTGTCTCTCTATTATGTGCACATTGTGATCTCATTTATTTGCATGTATTTGCAATTGATGTTCCTTGGTACCGTCTGATAGAGTTCGTTCATCCAGTTAGTAAGGTTCGCTGGTAGTTTGGTGTAACGCACTTGCCGAGCACTGGTAGTAAGTCCCGCTAAGGCATGGAGGCCACTAAAGGGCAGTTGTAGGTGCAGAGACTTGCGGAAAATCGGCTATAGTGTTCAAATAGAACTGCAAAAGCCTGATGGACTTCGGGTGGTGGGGTTCATAGTTCGGACGGAGTAAAGCGGTAAACCCGACGATATTGGTTCTGTTGAGAGTAGTAGAAATCAAAAAACCAGATGGTGAGAGGAGATTGCGCATGAGACAAGAGTTCGAGAGGTCAAGTTTCATTCTCTGACAGAGGAAGCCCCTGACAAAGCTGTTCGTGAGGAGCAGTTTACAAATGGTATTATTATGTGGATTTAATAGAATTGATGTGATTCATGTGTGTTTATATGGTACTATATTCGTTTAATGATTAAAATTTTAAAACTTGTAATGTTTGGTATATTTTATTTTGTGTCAATTAAAAGATTTATTTTTGCAAAAATATGTTGTGAAGTTATATCTTATTGTTTTAATTTATGTCAATTAAAGGATTTATTTTTGCAAAATATGTAGTGAAGTTATATTATATTATTTTAATTTATGTCAATTAAAGGATTTATTTTTGCAAAAATATGTTGTAATGTTATACCATATTATTTTAATTTATATCAATTAAAGGATTTATTTTTGCAAAAATATGTTGTGAAGTTATACCATATTATTTTAATTTATGTTAATTAAAGGATCTATTTTTGCAAATATGTTGTGATTTTCTACCACTTTTATGGTGATGCATAAATCGCCACTTTTTTAGTGGGAAGAGTAGCACAACCCATTGATTTGTGAGATTGACATGATTTATAACAAATGTATCATTTGCAAATAAATTGAAAATAAAGAATGTTTTGATGAAATGGACAATAAACTATGGTGTTTGAATTTTTTTATGGGGATAACTACCATGGGATGTAAAGAAATGAGAGAATATTCAGAACCATGTTATTGTAGAGAGAGAAATCATAGTCATCTTAGCACATCAAACCATCATTATCATGTGCAATTGCCAAAAGTAATTTAGACCATAAAATTGATCAGATTTATAAAATGTTCGTAATTTATGGTTTGATAGAGACTCAACATTTTTGTTCTTCCTTTCATGCTCGTCATCTATTCCTCCCACCAATGAAGAGGGGTTGAGGAGGCCATTTGCTAGAACATTAGCCATCCATCACATCCTTGCAGAAAGGGAAATTGAAATTCATTGTTGCGACTCTTAGTATTGGAGGGGAATTCATCTTCTACCTAACAAATATGGAGGAGCAAGGATGAGGTATATTTCTACCTCTCATTATTTTCCATTCACTTCTACGAGACCATCGTAGATATTTTATCCCAAAGTGGAACACGAAAACATCGAGTTTCCATGGAGTTTAAAACATTTGTTATTCATGTTTCAAACTCCTAAATGACCCTAACACTTGCATTACACTACCACCATGAAGTTGTTGTTGTTCTTTGACCCTAACACTTGCATTACATTGCCACCATGAAGTTGAAGTTGTTGTTGTTCTCTACTACTCCCATGTATAGCACCCGAATTTATACCATTCTCCATGGGCTTTAAAGTGTTGATGTTAGCTCTTGTATCCATGATGAAGTCCTACATTGTAGTTTGAAATAAAGTTTGTAGTAATAAGGTCTTTGTAATTATTCATTGTAGTTTGATGGTCTCAATGTGTAGCCTCATAAAAAATGATGGGAGATGACATCACATACATGAAGTTTATTGTTGTTGTTGTTTTAACACAAGGCTCGTTGCTCTACTATTGACATTGTAGAAACATATCTTCTTTATTGAAGTAGGAGTCCCTCAGAATCGAATTCCAATAATATTAAAGAGAATGTATGTTTGCAATGTGAATGTTAGTCCAATTGGCATCATTAACAAGAAGTCGATCTTCAAATCCTTTGAACTAGTCATCCTCCCTTGAGGACTCCAAGCTTGTAGAGGAATCACATACAATGATTGTCAAATTGGATTAAAAAAAAAACTCCAATCAATTAATATATCTATGCTATGTTGAATAGTATGTCTTAGACGGTTTGAATTTATTATAATCTCTTTCAATAGTCTAAATTTATCAATAGTTTCTATGCAGACTGCATTATTTTGGCTTGCTCACATGTTTGAAGCCTAAAAAAAATGAAGTTGAAATTCCATTATCATATAATTTCAACAATTATCTATCCACGACAACAATAATATCAATTCAATTATCTATCCACAACAACAATAATATCAATTCAATCATCTTCTACACACAAGACAACAACAACACTTATGATCCATTGATCATATCTATGCATGACACAACAATGGAGTATTTCCAGGAGAAAAAATCTCTACAAAAGA
The DNA here is from genome assembly GCA_000966675.3 of Picea glauca. NCBI lineage: Eukaryota > Viridiplantae > Streptophyta > Pinopsida > Pinales > Pinaceae > Picea > Picea glauca. Next base: position 37,912 of record JZKD02S2186131.1, read on the forward strand.
GACATTTAACTTGTTTCGTATAAATTCTCTTCAACTATGAATATAAAATGAAATAAAATAAAAGTGAATGAAAAATAATAATAAAAAAATGAATTTAAGACATGAATACACAAATTATCATTTGAATCGGAAGAAATTCTCTATTATTTGTTGGATTAGTGTTGCTCTTGTGTTGCATTGTTGCACCAACTCTATCTCTAGAAAAAATTATCTATTATTTGTTGGATTATTGTTGCTCTTGTGTTGCATTGTTGCACCAACTCTATCTCTAGAAGAAATTCTCTATTATATGTTGGATTATTGTTGCTCTTGTGTTACATTGTTGCACCAATTCTATCTCTAAAAGAAATTCTCTATTATTTGTTGGGTTATTGTTACTCTTGTGTTGCATTGTTGCACCAACTCTGTCTCTATCTATCTCTAGCTCCTAATTGTAGAGACACAAAAACACTTGTATCTATGTAATGTTTATGAAGAACAATGCTTGCATTATTGTGGTTGACTCTTATCACTTGTTTGTAACTTAGGGTTTCAAATGCACCACTTTGGCATGTGCTTTTCCTTCATGCCTTATTCCATCCCGTGTGGCAGAGGTTGGGCCTCAAGTGTGGTACACAAACTGCACTATCTTCACTATGAAATCACTCTACCGCAAACACCATCAAAATATCGACACTCAAGGGCTTGAGCATTAAAATAATTTGGAATGAATTCTATATGTATATAGTTTCCATTGGTACCATTGGAATCTAAAACCGTGAAGATCTCACCATCGAAACTTGTCACAACAATACTTTGATAAATAGCTACCAGACAAAAGCACTACAATTAAAAAGTAAATATTCACCTACCAAGAAATATGGACAAGAGCATAAAAAAACAATGTAATACTATCACAAAAGATCACGTGGCCCTAAGAGAACAAGATGAGTCAAAATCACATGCCAATGAGCAACACATGGAGCCTCTGCACATGGGTTGAGCACCCTACTAGGTAGTGTAGGTGGGAGTTCATGAATAGTGCACATGTGTAATTTCATGAGCAACACGGGGTGTATGATTTCACGAACAACATAAGGTGTTTAAGTTTGTAGTCACCCCTAGTGTGAACTATTGCAACCATACATGGTCACTATAATAGGTGCCACATTGTGGCTATTCCTTACCATAAATGTTAAATATAAAATTATATTTAGTTAAGAGTTGAAATGGTTAAAACTTTCTTTTCATGATTAATTTGGAGGTTTGTAATATCGATACCACTGTGGCATGACAAAAGTAAATGTTTTTAATTATTTAATTATTCAAATAAATGTTGTTTATTTACAATTTCATTCGATGATAATCTATGAAAAGATTAATTTGGAGGTTTGTGTTGCCGGTTTTCAGCAAGTAATAGGTTTCGAAGGCATGCTTTAAATTAACCTGGGATATATTGCAGCGAAGAGGGTTTGTAGGACTGGGCTGGTGCATTTTATGCAAGAAGAATCGAGAGTCTATCTATCATCTTTTTGTAGAATGCCAATTCACTCGTTCTGTGTGGGACATAATTATTCAAAAATTAAACTTTTCAGGGACCTGGACGGGATACTCCATCAATCAGTGTTTCAAAAAATGGAGATTATTGTACTGAGATTATCTTACTCTTCCCTTTTATATTTGTTGGAATATCTAGAAAGAGCGAAATCTAGCAATTTTCAAAAATAGGGACTCATATGTACAAAGAGTCGCGATTTTGTCTATTTTATAGTGGGCGAATTCGAGGTCTCCAAGTATACAAAATAAAGTTAGAAAAAGGGTTGTGTGCATGGTGAAGGAAGGATCGGTTGGTTGGTTTGATGGAGCGACAGTTGCCTCAGGAAATTGTTGTGGAGTGGGGGGAGTGCTAAAGATTAGCAAACACAAAATCTTTCATTGGTTAATTAACTGTGGACCTGGAACAAATAATAGGGCTGAATTGATGGGAGCTTGGGCTCTATTAACTCTGGTGGCTCGTTTTTCCATCTCAAAGCTTTCGGTTATGAGGGATTCGAAGATAATCATAGACTGGTTGAGAGGGAAGGGCAGTCTTCAAGTGATAATGCTGGATTGCTGGAAGGAAAGAGTATCAAATCTTATAAAATCCTTTCAAAATATTTCCTTCGACCACATCTATAGGGAAGATAACACAGACGTTGACAGGTTGTCAATAGTGGCATTGATAAAGAATCCAGGATCCATTGAATACTTCCAGGTAGAAGGTGGCCATGAAGGGCCACACATGTTTTTAAATTTATAGAAGAAGCTCTCGGATTTTGGCAACAGTTGGATCTGTCACTAGGTCATCTCAGAAGTGGGTCTTTATGCAAGGGGACTTGTTGTTTTTTTATGACAGTCATGTAATGAATGCTTCTTTTGTTGGAGGCAGGGAGTAGTCTATTTTTTATTCGGATGAATGTAATGATGTGACTGAATTTGTATTGGGCTAGGAACAGTTTTCTTCATCTATGTGAAAGGGATGGTCGCTATCTCTTTTATCTCTTTGTGGAAACTGTATGGTAAAAGCTCCGTTGAGACAGTTTTTGTATGGGACTGGATCAGTCCATCTTTGTGATAGGGATGGTTTGCCTTTTATCTCTGGTTTTGTGGTAGGAGGATGCCCAAAAGTTTATGTGGTATATAGGCCTATTATGACTCATTTTGTAATTGTTATGTTTATATTTCTATATAATATAAAGTGTCATTTTCTCATGGAAAAAAATAATTACAAGAGGATATTAGTTTCCTGCAAAGTTATATATAGAGAGGATATTAGTTTCGTGTAAAGTTATATATAGAGAGAGAATATAGAACACGTTATTCATGTGCCTAAACATAAAATATAACAAAAAGAAATTAACCATTATGTATATGTGTGCATGTGTGTGTAAAATCACATTTTATATTCGAGAGAAAATATAAAATACATTTTTCATGTGACAACACATAATACAATAAAAAGGGATTAACTAGTAACCTCCCAAGTCTTCCAAATAAACTTCAGCCATTGATTCAAAGGCTTTTTAAAACCCCTCGTTATCTAAGTACTTGTCTAATCAAATATCAAATCTAATTTTAGTTTAGACTCCATCAATAAATTATTCCAATAGTAGAAAACCATGATCATGTAGCAAACCTTCTTTTGATAATGTGTTAATTGCAATGTTGTGTTCTTTGTATATGTGAGTAAATTTAGTGATAAGTTCAAACTGTGATTTATTCTCTTTTAATTGTATGGCCA
>JZKD02S2186142.1:18331-28629 GCA_000966675.3 Picea glauca
TGCCCTGGCGTGGTGACCAGATAATGGCAATGTCATACTGCTAGATACCTATGAACATAATGGGCCGACTCATGATGAGACCCCCCATCCTCTTGGCTAGGTCTTGTTTTATTATTTTTCTTCGGGTCCCTTTTGTTTCTTATCGAGAGGCCTTTTATTACCTTCTCAGGGATCCCTGGGCGAGGCATCTCCAGGTTTGATTTCCTATGGCTTTTATCTTTTATCAGCTGCTTTTACCCCCTGGGCCTTTAACCCCTTCCTCCCACAGGATAAAGTGTAACCCCTCAAATAGGTCATCCTAATGCCCGGACTAGGGGAATGGGATAGATGAATGGGAGATAAGATGTAAAATGATAATATGGTGGGAGCGGACGATGGCTCTTCAAAATCCCCCCTGGTGGCTAACCAAGACCTATGCATACAAGCTTGCTAGGGCACCCCGTTTATCCCCCCAACCATGGTCAAGTGGGTTAGTGTAAGATCCAAGCAGTTGTCAGAAATGTAAGGAACCTGATGCATATATCTGAAAGTTATAATGATCAAACATGACACATACCATGATACCTGGAGCAATTACCTCATGGAGCAAGAGTCTTCTTTGATGCAAGTCCAAGCCGATGGTGATGGATGCTGCTGCCGCTGACAGGACAGGTCTGATGAAGAAGAAGAAGGATGGGCCCTCCAAGGCCATGCTCAGGTCAATCCTCCTCTCGGTACTCCATGTCTAGGACCTGTGGGCCTCGATACATGATCTCCTAGTTATCCCTAGAAATCGGGGATAACAAGCTGTTAATTGTTTGATATAGTGATCTTTGATGCACATGCTTAGATGGCTTATTTATTGATTGGATTCACTTATCATGATGTTATGACTTGAAATCGTTGGAGGGCGTGCTCATTTGTCTTTGCAGAACCTAGCTGGTGGACAATCTTAGGAGAACAAGCCTAGCTTGAGCTTCCATGGGGCTACAAGCCCACAAGTTGGATGCCAGGGGCCCGCATGTCGGATGAGAGAGATTAGATTTGGAAGGCCTTGATAATGACTTGGACGACCTAGCCCAACCCTCATCTGCCAAACGATTTGCCCAGGAAGGGAAAAACGTCCTATTTTTGAGCTTGACGTCATACTTTTGGGGCTAGGGCATGGTGGTGAGGTGCCACTCTTGTCACACATGGAAGTTTTGAGGAGAAGAGGGTCTTCGCCATGATGAGAGTGCTTAGATGTTTGACATGTGGCCTTTGGAGGCCTACCCATACTTCTCGAACACCAATGACTTCCTCAAAGTGGAAAAACGTCCCTTAAAGGGGCGACGTCCTCCTAAATTAGGGTTTTATTTGTGCAAAAAGTGAAATTTTAAGTGAATTGTTTAATATTACTTTGTTAAGGGGAAAGATTAGGGTTGTTGATCCCTAATCTTGTGGTTTACTCCTTAATTTGTGGACAAACTATGTTAGCTACATTTTGTATAAATAGAGATCATAAGATCTCATTACAAACATAACTCTCCCTCTTGTGAGAGGCCTTGGTCTGAAATTTGTGGCACACTTGGCTCTTTTTATCTCTTGTGCACTTGTTTATGGCTATCTATTGGTGAATGGTTGGTAGAAGTCTAGCGCTAGCCTCGGATGATGCTTTCCTAGCTCTTATGGTGGATTGTCTTGGAATTTCTCTTGATCTTGGTATGGTTTTCTACTATTATGCTAACATTTTCTTCAAGTCAAGTATTGTTATGCTAGGAGCTAGGTGGGAAGTATAAGGGCATACACCCCCACCATAGTCTTCATCATTTTATTGCTTCATCTCATTGATTATACAAGCGTTTGCTAAGAGGAGTATAAGGGCACACACCCTCTTAGCTTAAACTCTAGTCGAGAGAAACTTGCCTTGAGAAGTAAAAGGGCTTACACCCCCAAGGAGGTAGCTTCTCTAAGCTCTTTGTTTATTTGACTCTATTAACCCAATAGTAAAGGCACTAGTCATACTCTTTTTTGCATTGGAGAAATAAAATATTGCCTTGGGAAATGTGAATTTCGGTCATTTTTACTTCTTACAAAGTGGATTGTACTCCTTGTGCCTTGGGCACCTTACAGCAATTAGGGCATCCCCATCAAGGGGCTACTTCTTGCTGCTGTTACAAAATTGCATCTTCAGCCATTAGGGCTGCAGAAACCCTAACTCATTTGCTTGAATAACTCTCTAATCAACCATTGGATTTTGCTCAAAGTTTGCCCACTTACTCTCCTTGGCCTAGCACACTTTTTGGCAAAGTTTGAGGGGATTTCAGTGGCTGATTTTCTTACTGTAATACATTGAATGTTACAACCACAAGGCTGATATAATTTGCTGCAGACAAGTATTTACAACAACCTTATCTTTTGTTCTAGAATATTGATTTTTCATCTTGAGTTTAGCTAGTCTTTCTCTTGTATTTTCCACTTGATCTCTAGCACTTATTGAGCAACTTATAGTACCATTACTTGCTAATATATATTGTTATTTATTGTTTCAAATTAGGGACAACAAGCTTAACTTGGTGATCCAACTAACATATTTCATTGCAAAGTGTCTTTTCTTGTGTCTCTGGTAGGTACAATGATTAGGAGAAGTACTATACCTGTGGGGCAACAATTACTTGACTTGAAAGGTATCTCTCCCTATCTTTTATTCGACTTCGAATTGACCTCTAGGGGCTTCACTTCCATTTCCCTCTACCTCCATCTCAATCCCCCTAGGGTCATCGGGATTGCCTCCCTAGAGTGACCTAGTCACCCTTGAAGTGCGGGACCTACATCGAGGTGACATTGGGTGTAAGATTCCCAAGTTGTAGCACTTGTTTTGTGGTTGGGTCGGGCTTTGCCCAACCTACAACTTGCGCTATAACATTTTGGTGCTGTTGCCGGGGAAGATTTTGAATCTTCTTCCTACCCTAAGGACACTTTGGTGAGCTATCTCAAAGCTTTTCCCTTAGCTTATCTGGTGACTCCACCCAAGGAACATTTCCTTTCCACCTTTCTTGATGAGTTCATTTTGAAAATTGTCTGGCGACTAGACCTTCCTAGAACCCTTCTTTCCCCAAACCTTTTCCCCCTGGGAGGTTCAAGCCTTCTAAGGTTTACCAAAGAAGGCCTCCTCTCAAGTCTCCTGTTGCTAAAACCCTTTTCCATAAATCCCTTCCTCTTGCTCCAATGGCTCACCCTTGGGCAAAAGACCTCTACAAACCCCATAACATGGCCAATATCCATGGTTACCCTAACAAGATGCCAACAAAAGTCAACAAGTGGTTGCCAAAGTTCCTAGGAAACAATGTGATAATTGTCGAAGACCACATTTATGTCATGGGTCGGGATATGGACAATGAGGTATTGATCATGAGGATGTGGCCATTAGATTATTCGCTTCATCATTGACTGAAGAAGCCCTTGATTGGTTCAAGGGACTCCCTGATAATCATATCACAACCTATGATGCTTTTTCAGCCTTATTTAAAAGCAAATGGTCGAGAAAAACAGATGGTGGGACACTTGGGACTCAGTTCAATCAAATAAAGAAGAAGGAGAATGAAACGGTAAAGGAATTCATTTCAAGGTTTGACAGGTTGTACAATTAAATTCCAATAGATTATCGTCCTACAACATCATCAGTTCATCTCCTTTACATGAATGCCTTTGAAGGACATTTTTGATACATTCTTAAAGATAAAAAGCCCACGTCATTGGCAGAAGCTAAAGAATTCAGTATCGACATTGAAGAAAATCTCCTTGATTCAAAAATATAACCTTTTCAGTATCCTCGTAACAAGACAGATTCAAGGACGAAGGTTTCCAACAACACTGTTCCTAATCCGATTGCTCTCCTGACTCAGAAGATAGACCAAATGAATATTCAATTTGTTCAGGTGCAAAATCAACTTATGAATCGTATGACTACAGTGGAAAGAAATCAATTTGCTCCCAGACCTCAGTTTGCTAGACAGTAGAGAGATGCCACTGGTTGGAAACCAAGACCTCAACAAGACGCAAAGGCCCTAGATACTTTGAAACCTGTTGGGACAGTTGATATAGAAGCTTGGTGTCTCCCATGCCAAGAACCCCACAGGGAAGATGAGTGCCCCCGACACGACGAAGATTTTCCTGACGATATGAACTTCATGATTTGCAATCTCAATGATCAACAAGTTACTCAAGAACAAATCAATGAAGCAAGAAGAATAGGAGAAAGAGGGGGGAATTCGAGCCTTAAATAAACTGACAAATGATCAAAAGAAGGAATTAAGGAGGAGGGAAATTCTAACCTACAAAAGAAAAAATGCTTTAGCCCCTCCATTACAGCCTGACACTCCTCTTCCAAGAGCATAAAAGGTGGCTCCACCACCTCCACCGCCAGTATGTGAGTTGCTTCCTAAGCCAACTCCTATAGATGACATTCAGTTGAATATAGAAGTTGCAAACATGTTTGGAAAACTGAATATGACAGTCCCAGTGATAGAGATGTGTAAGATCCTTTTCCTAAAAAGGGAATTTTTGAGGATATTACAGGTGCCAGTTGAGAAGGAGGATTCCCCCATCATGTTGAACACTATGTATCTTGATCGGTCAAGGGACAAGAACCCTCCTTTCCATCTTTCATTAGGCGTGAATGACCTCCTCTTGAACAATTGCATGCTTGATTTAGGGGCCTCAACAAATGTCATATCATTGAAGGTAATGAAACAACTTGGTTTGAAGACAACCCGACCTTATGGCAATGTATGTGGTATTGATTCCAGAAAGGTCAAAGTCCTCGGGGTATGTGAGGACGTTGAGGTTTTCCTGATTGACTTTCCACATATCAACATTCTCATGGACATTGTAGTGATCGACGTTCCAGATGTTTGGGGGATGCTTTTATCTAGGAGCTGGTCTACAGCTCTTGGGGGTTTCCTTAGCATGGATCTCACCCATGCACACATTTCTATGGGTGATGACACTTTTCAGATACTATACAATCGAGAGAAAGCTGATAGACACGTGATGGATCTTGATGGTCCTGATTATGCCAACGAATTTGATTATGATGTACTCCAATAGACCATTGAGTATGATCCATTTGAGCTACCTTTTATGTAGGAGGACTCCATAGACACGCTTCTTCCATGGACAGATCAATACAAAGACAAACTTGCAAAATACCATGGGAAGGAGCCAGGGTCTATCCAAATTTTAAAGAAGGAAGATGAGAAAAAGGAAGAAATCATGAAAGATACAGCCCATATAGAGCCTCCACACGATAAAAGTACACCTTGTATCGATTTCAATGAAGGAAGTCTTGTGCTCATGTGGGACAAAAGAAAGGGCAAGCCCATATATGAACAGAAAGATAACAATTCATGGCTTGGCCGTTACATCATCAAGAAGAAGTTTGATAAAGAAAGGTACTATCTGACAACATTAGATGGGAGAAAGATGCCACTACTAGTAGATGGGTCTCTTCTCCAAACTCACATCCAAGTCACATGATTTCTTCAGGGCCTGTGCCCCAGGTAAGTAGGTAAGTCATTTTGATTCCCTGCATTTTGCATCTTGATTGCTCATACTAATTTAGATGCATTTCATTTTCATTCTACTCTACTTGCATATTGATTTCATCTTAGTTTATAATTTTTTGAAAAAATGTCAAAATTTTATTTTTCTAGTTTATTGGGTTTTGATTATCATCATATGAGAACAAGGATGAGTAGGCCATCCTACACTTGACAATTTGATGTTTCCTTGTAGGCACTAGTCTACTAGGAGATGTTGCGGTTCTCATGCACTCTACGACGAGCACATGTCCCCAAGTAGGAACTAGATGTTATCCCCATTTTGTGGATAACTAAGGAGATGATGTCAAGAGGCCCTCAGGTTGCAGATATGGAGTGTTGAGAGACTACATGACAAACAATACCCTTTGCACAAATGGAAAACCCACTCACCACCACAGATGGTCACAGGTTTGCAGATGGCATCCACCACACCAACCGACTTTTGGAAGGCAGTGGGCCTTGCTCCATGAGGTACAAGTTAGTATTATGGTGAGAATCATTTCAATATTCAAGCCATTTGATTATGTTGTATCTTATATTGCTCTAGATTTCACGATATATGCTTGGACATTATGCCTTTTGCCCTGCTTCACCTTGGTGGTTGACATTGTGCCCTAGTAAGTGGTCTTCCTTGGGAATGTGTTTGCTACTAGAAACTCCCTTAATGAGCCATCGTACCGTTTCTGACCATACTTACCACTTTTCATCATTATTCCCCTCCATTTCCTTATCTCTTGGGATTTTAGGGTGTATTGACCCATGAAGGGTTTGTCCCTCATTCTATGGGAAGAAGGTGGTAAAGGCCCAGAGGGGTTGGTGTTGGGTAAATGATAAAAGCCTTATATAAACCTTCTAGATGCTTCGCCCAAGGATCACCCAAGAAAGCAATGAAACGCTTATCTTTGAAGTAAAGGGGATCCACAATATAATAAAGAATGCTTAAAATGTTAGTTGAAGGATAGGAGGTCTCATCATGAGCCGACCTATCACTTCCATGAATATCTAGTGGTATGACATTACCATCACATGGTCACCAAACCAGGGTATTGAATTTTAGTTGCATGGCTGAGAGAAAGGGGGTCTTATCACGAGCCAATTTTCTCATTTCCACTCGATGTTTGTGGGTGACATTGCCATGATCTGGTCACCACGCGAGGGCAGTGACCTTCAATCTCTCCTTATGCTATTATGAAAGAAAATACAAAGAAAGAAACATAAAAGACAATTGACGGGCTTGGAAAAAGTGCATTGCAGACGAAGGTACCACACACCCTCTACAAAGGCACCCATGAATGAGACACTACGACCCCTTGTATGTCATGAGCCCTATGCCCATTGAGTCTTGACCCCAACCACTTCATCCACTTTACATGGCTTAGAGAGGGATCTCTTGGAAACTCTCCTTGACCTAGGGCAAAATCTACTCAATAGGACACCTTGTCAACCCTCCCATATTCAAGCTTGACAAGTCGCATAATGTCTTTGAGCTGTTAATTGTTTGATATAGCGATCTTTGATGCACATGCTTAGATGGCTTATTTATTGATTGGATTCACTTATCATTATGTTATGACTTGAGATCCTTGGAGGGCGTGCTCATTTGTCTTTGCAGGACCTGGCTGGTGGACAGTTTTGGGAGAACAAGCCTAGGTTGGGCTTCCATGGGGCTACAAGCCCACAGGTTGGATGCTAGGGGCCCGCATGCCGAATGAGAGAGTTCAAACTTGTAAGGCCTTGATGATGACTTGGACGACCTAGCCCAACCCTCATTTGCCAAACGATTTGCCCAGGAAGGGCAAAACGTCCTATTTTTGAGCTTGACATCATACTTTTGGGGCTAGGGCATGGTGGAGAGGTGCCACTCTTGTCACACATGGAAGTTTTGAGGAGAAGAGGGTCTTCACCATGATGAGAGTGCTTAGATGTTTGACATGTGGCCTTTGGAGGCCTACCCATGCTTCTCCAACACCAACGACTTCCTCAAAGTAGCAAAATGTCACCTAAAGGGGTGACGTCCTCCTAAATTAGGGTTTTATTTGTGAAAAAAATGAAATTTTAAGTGAATTGTTTAATATTACTTTGTTAAGGGGGCAAGATTAGGGTTGTTGACCCCTAATCTTGTGGTTTACTCTTTAATTTGTGGACAAATATGTTAGCTACATTTTGTATAAATAGAGATCATAAGATCTCATTTCAAACATAAATCTCCCTCTTGTGAGAGGCCTTGATCTGAAATTTGCGGCACACTTGGCTCTTTTTATCTCTTGTGCACTTGTTTATGGATATCTATTGGTGAATGGTTGGTGGAAGTCTATCGCTAGCCTTGGATGATGCTTTTCTAGCTCTTATTGTGGATTGTCTTGACATTTCTCTTGATCTTGGTATGGTTTTCTACTATTATGCTAACTTTTTCTTCAAGTCAAGTATTGTTATGCTAGGAGCTAGGTGGGAAGTATAAGGGCATGCACCCCCACTATAGTCTTCATCATTTTATTGCTTCATCTCATTGATTATACAAGGGTTTGCTAAGAGAAGTATAAGGGCATGCACCCTCTTAGCTTAAACCCTAGCCTAGAGAAACTTGCCTTGGGAAGTAAAAGGGCTTACAACCCCAAGGAGGTAGTTTCTCTAAGATCTTTGTTTATTTGACTCTATCAACCCAATAGTAAAGGCACTAGTCATACTCTTTTTTGCATTGGAGAAATAAAATATTGTCTTGGGAAACGTGAATTTCGATCATTTTTACTTCTTACAAATTGGATTGTACTCCTTGTGCCTTGGGCACCTTACAACCACTAGGGCGTCCCTATCAAGAGGCTACTTCTTGCTGCTGTTACAAAATTGCATCTTCAACCATTAGGGCTGCAGAAACCCTAACTCATTTGCTTGAATAACTCTCTTATCAACCATTGGATTTTGCTCAAGGTTTGCACACTTACTCTCCTTGGCCCAGCACACTTTTTGGCAAAGTTTGAGGGGATTTCAGTGGCTGATTTTCTTGCTGTAATACATTGAATGTTACAGCCATAAGGCTGATATAATTTTCTGTAGACAAGTATTTACAATAGCCTTATCTCTTGTGCTAGAATATTGGTTTTTCATCTTGAGTTTAGCTAGTCTTTCTCTTGTATTTTCCACTTGATCTCTAGCACTTATTGAACAGCTTATAGTACCATTTACTTGCTGATATATATTGTTATCTATTGCTTGAAATTAGGGACAACAAGTTTAACTTGCTGTTCCAACTAATATATATCATTGCAAAGTGTCTTTTTTTGTGTCTCTAGCAGGTACAATCATCCGGAGAAGTATTATACTTGTGGGGCAACAATTATTTGACTTGAAAGACATCTCTCCCTACCTTTTATTCCACTTAGAATTGACCTCTAGGGGCTTCATTTCCATTTCCCTCTACCTCCATCTCAATCCCTCTAGGGTCACCGGGATCGCCTCCCTAGAGTGACCTAGTCACCCTCGAAGTGGGGGACCTACATCGAGGTGAAATTGGGTGTAGGATTCCCAAGTTGTAGCACTTTCTTTGTGGTTTGGTCGGGCTTTTCCCAACCTACAACTTGTGCTATAACAAGGTGGAAATGTCTCATCATAGTCGATCCCTTCGACTTGTGAGAATGCTTTGGCCAAAAATCTAGTCTTGCATTTCTCCACACTCCCATCAACCCCCTGTTTGATCTTATAAACCCAACGTGATCCAACAACAGATTTTCCCTCTGGTTTGGGCATTATCTCCCACACGTCAGTGCGCATGATAGAGGAATACTTCTTTGCCATGGCATCTCGCCAAACCTGTTGGGAAGCTGCCTCCTTATAGGAAGAAGGATCTGAGTCTATCAACTCAGTCATAAGTGCCAAACAACCTGTATACCTCTGTGGAGGTTTGCTCTGTCTGAATGTAGAGGTGGAAGGCTCAACTCTCTCCTGAGCCTCTCTGATGAACTTATCTTCCCACTTGGCTCGTCTTCTCTCTGAACTGGGAGTCACTAGTCGTGTGGGCTCCACATGCTCCTCTCTCCTCCTCAATATTCTCCTCATCATGCTGCTCGGCCTGTCTCACTGTTGGCTGAGTAGGTGTATGAGGAGCTAGCTGAGGCTCTTGCTCCTCATCCTTTGGTGTTGCTTGCTCACGCTCCAAGGACTTCCAGAGAGCCCTGTTGTCATCCTTATACACACTTGCAAACGTGAGCTAAGTCCGACTCACTTAGTGTGTCCTTGGAGGCACAATGCCTAGGTTCACAGCCCACGCTATCACTTTGACCGGAACCTCTTCCGTCTAGGCTTACTCCTAGGGAAGCCAAAGGGGGTAGACCTTAGTTACTAGGTGTGTTAAAGTTAAGTTCTAGGAGTTAGTTTTAATTTCTTAAGGTCAAAGGAGATCTATTCCTAAGATGCTAAGGCAACAATGCAATGTGCAAGGGTTAGCATGTCAGGAAAACCTTTTCCCTAGGTCAAATAAGACTAGTGCCTAAAGGTTGGGCAAGGGGTCAACTATGTTAAGGGGTTGTTCGTTACAAAAAAATTACAAGTTACTTACAAAAATTACAAAAGAATAAATCCAATTATAGAATATCATGTACAAATACTTACAAGATTTACAATTTAAAGATTGATAGATTACAACAACAAGCTAACCAATTATCTATTTGTGTTTGTGCAGGATATCAAAAGATTAAAGCATCACGTCACATCACCACATTTATGAGATCATCATCAACACATTAA
>JZKD02S2186153.1:0-28916 GCA_000966675.3 Picea glauca
AACAGCCAAAAGAATCAAACATATTCTATACGTATCAACAAGTGACAGACAATACAAATGAACCACCGAAGGAAGAAAGCGGAATCGTCTCGATTGATTTATGAAGTGAACCCAACCAACTTCTTGAGAGTTTGAATCAGTATCCTATTCCTTTCAAAGGTGGGCTTATAAAAACAAAAGTTCTAGGGGTGGGTCGAGTCTATTACAGATGTCAAAACTCATCCAATTCGATTTCTCTCAACCTGCATTTCCTTACCTTTCTCCCGCCCACCTTACCCTGTCATACCCTGGATCAACCATCCCACTACCTATATCCTTCTCTCCCATACCATCATATAGGTTCAAATGGAGGGATGGTAGCTACCTCCATGGATGCTAAGAAGTTGCATGATAGCGGACCCAACCTTATTCTAAACTTCTTTACTTGATGCCCCCTTTCTATATAATAATTCTGATTTCTATTATTTAAGGTTGATTCTTCTTGACAAGAACCTAAAGAATCAAAGTGTGTTATAGATATAGATATAGAGAATATCATTGGCCTACTACGCTTCTCTACAAACCCCTCATACAATACCTAGGGAAGTCAATGTTTCGAATTCCATGCTATGCCGAGAGGTTGTGTTCCAATAGGAGAAGCTTATCCAAGATCGGCCTTTCCCCCGTATGTGTGGAATCGTATTTGGCTAATCCAAACTTGTTTCATGGTCGATCCGCAGCCAACGACCATCTATTTCTTCTTTCCTGCCCTATTTATCCTTCCTCAATCTTCGTAGGGGCTCGACCCTTCTTGTTCTTGAATCCATATCAATTACTTCCTTATTCAAGGGGGTTTATTATAAGTAGGGGGAAGTGATATGCATCAAAAACACATTCATTTATAAGATCTTCCCTTTTCTATGAGAAGGTACAGGACTCGACTCTATTAGCAAAATCTAATCCCTATTCTAACTAATTCATTTGATATCCCCTTATATCTATTTGTATACCTCTATATACAATTATGCATCTCATAAAAAGGTTTCATATACTAACCAATCGGGTGAGAATAAAGGACCAACAAGGGATCTAAGAGGCATTTCCAAGAACCATAGGCAGACAAGTATAATGAAGCATTGGAACAACATCCTCTCTCCCTATTGAAAAGTCGAGAACTCAAATCCTACGGATAATAAGAAATGTTAGGGAATTCAAGATGTACTCAATTCAATCTTTCCCCCTTTCTTTTAAGCTCAAAAGTCTTTATTAATTTATTAACATGAAATAAATAGGGGGGCACGGGCCAGTTTCTTCTTTCTCGTTGGAGAAGGGGAAGGTTTATAGACAACAAACTATTAATAATGAGGGAATTTTTTAGATTGTTATCATATCTTCTATTATAGTAGGGCTTAACTTATAATAGTAGGGCTCTCAACTTCAAGCCGTAAACCAGTCTATGAAAAAGGTAATGGAAATTTAATAATACCAATCTATTCAATTTTGAAAAAGACCTTTATACAGGACATCTAAATCGTAAGGACTTAGAAATCCCTAGGAAAGCCAAGTATCTAAGGCCAATGGCCCTTTGAGGGGAAAAAATAGAAGGTTTTCACCCCTGATTTTACGAAGGAAAGGTCGGGCTCATCCAAGGAAATCCTAAAAAAGGCCCAGGTGGGAACATATGTGATGACGATCTCGCTTCCGCTCACGCTTCCTCCGAAGGGTTTAGATTGTCCGACTTTCTTTATTTTCCATGTTTCTTTGTGGGGCTAAAGTAGTATCAGAAAGAATGCCTCGGATGTCACTTTGTTCGACCAAAGGAAGAAAGACTAGCCACGCCACATTGGAGAAGAACCAAGAAAAGGGTGGTTAACACGTTGTTGGTTGATAGCATGCACATGAAGTAAAGGGCAGGGTTAAAGGATAATCAAATGGTGGTATGCCCACTCAAGAGGTGCTTACTTTTTCCTTTCAAGATCGTCTAGCTATAATGAATCATGATAGGGTAGTTCGGATCCGACGATCCATCCCACAACTGAGCGGTCTAACATAAATGAAAACAAGTAGTCATAAGTAGGTCCTCCCTCCATGCAATCAGGGCATGTGGTGGGTGTAATTAAGGAAGCATCGTAACCTTCCTTCCCCTTTTGGGTTGTGAAAAGAGGTAAGTCATAAAGATGGTACGACGAATAAGAAGGTCTTTCAAGCCCGCCCAAAATTACGTATATAAATAGATAAAGGCCCGATATCATAAAGTTGAGAAGCGGAGCGAGATTTCCTTCCATCTGAAAAAGGTACAAGGTTGGGGGCACCAAGTTGATTGGGAAGGGATTTCTCTAAATCCTAGCAATAAGAAGGTTATTCAAAATAGTCCTGTAAGCTATAAAACTAAATTTCATGTTTGTTGGGTCTAACAAATCCTCCTTATAAGATAAGTTTCTTCATACAAGTTCCCATCCCATCCAACACTAAGGGTGAGGTGCGCAACAAAAATACTATTCCTCCAAGGCGATGTGGGGTCTTACAAATATCCGAATGATCCGAACAACAATTTTTGAATTGGTGGGGTGGTTTCGATCAATATAAAAACCTTCGCCAAATGCACATTTTTATAAATAAAAGATGGTGTTGTTGGGAGTTCTGAGGCATATTATTCTCCATCTAGCTATGCGATTTCCCCAAGATATGGTACCTCTAGTTCATGCAGCTTTAGGGATAAAAGGGGAGGTACGGTAGGGGGTTGTTGAAATGTTTCCCCCCTGCATCAGTATTAATAATGTATATAAATGAATCTGTGTAAAGCGAAGCCCGCTCGGCCCAACAAGAGAAATAGTGCCTACCCACTAAGCATTCGTCAAGCAAGTGGTTGTTTGGAACGCCCATCAAATATCTAAGTTAAGGTAATGTTGGTAGGTCACACTCACATTAATCTGAGTAGGCATCCAAATACTGCCCACCCCCTCCACGAAGCATTGGGTAAAGGCAAGTGGTGGTTTGGAAGGCCGATAAAATATCAAAGTTCAGGTAATGGAGCCGGTCCATAAAGAGAAAAGTAATGTGGGTAGGTGGCACTAACATGAAAGGAAAATAGGCATATTCCTAGCAATGTTGGTTGTCTTAATGAATCAATCGTATTGGGGTTCATATCATCCCGACAAGATCAATAGTTTCCCCACTAAGCATTCCTCAAGCGAGAGGGGGTTTGGGCATCACTCACTAAGTTGGTTAAGTGAGGGAGTATAGAGAGGTTGGTTAAGCAGGTAGGTTGGTGGATTAGTTAAACCATAAGTTAAGGCAAGTAAGCATCTAAAGGTCTTGCTAGAAATGTAGTTTGAATTCATAACAAGTCTCTCGCCAAGTTCAGCTCGTCCCATCCCGACAAGAGAGTGGTACCCCAAATAACAAAGGTTGTGTAAGTGAGGTCTAAAATATAGGTTGGTGAAGCAAGTGGATAAGTGGTAATAGTTAAGTAAAGGCAAGGTAAGTAGAGTAAAGGTAAATATTCAAGGTCAAAGTGCCTACACAAGCCTTTCCAATCTCCGTCCACTGGGAGTAGTTCTTCAATTAAAGAAGGCAATTCTGATGATCCAACATGTCCAACATAAATTAATAAAGTAGGATTCTAAAGGTAATACTAAAGGTCTAAGGTGCCTACCTACCCCCTCCTCTATTCAGGTAGTAACTCCAAAGGAAGTTCAGTTCTGACAATCCCACGACTGATTGTTCATGTCCAACTGACAATAATCCTGTAAGCTAAAGGTAAATATCAAGCCTACCCGAAATGACGTATATAAATAAGATCAAAATATGAAACAATTTGACCAAACTTTGATAAATAAGGAATTAGGGGTGGTTCCGGTTGATCCCAAAAACCTTTTCTAAACGCGTATTTTATAAATAAAAGTTGTTGTTTGGGAGTCTGAAGGCTATTTTTCATCTAGGTTCCATAACTCTATTTTTTCTTTAGGTAACTTGATTCATTCGTAATTTTCCCTATGTCTTGGGCCTGGGCGCCTGAATCCAAAAGAAAAAAAAATAATAAGGCTTCGTGAGAAGATCCCATATGAAACTAGTACCCGATTGGTGGGGTCATAATAATATCCATAAGAAGTGTCCTTAGACAAGTCCCTCTCGCATAAGAAAAAGAACATGAGGTGGGGTGCTAAATAAGAATAAACAATGAGAGGAGAGTAGCAACCTCAAAGGAATTGAAAATCGCTTGTCCAAGTTACTTATTGATGGGGGGGGCAAGGTGGGATAAATAAATAACGTATATAAAGGTCTAATATAAACAGTTGAGGTGTGAAATATCCTATGTGATCAAGAATCTACTCCTAAAGGGAAGGGTCATACTTATACCCATAAGAAGTTTCTGAAGAGAAGATGAGGAANCGTATTTGGCTAATCCGTACTTATTTCATGGTCGATCTGCAGCCAACGATCATCTATTTCTTCTTTCCTGCCCTATTTATCCTTCCTCAATCTTCATAGGGGCTCGACCCTTCTCGTTCTTGAAGCCATATCAATTACTTCCTTATTCAAGGGGGTTTATTATAAGTAGGGGGAAGCGATATGCGTCAAAAACACATTCATTTATAAGATCTTCCCTTTTCTATGAGAAGGTACAGGACCCGACTCTATTAGCAGCATCTAATCCTTATTCTATCTAATTCATTTGATATCCCTTTATATATATTTATATACCTCTATATACAATTATGCATCTCATAAAAAGGTTTCAAATACTAACCAATTGGGTGGGAATAAAGGACCAACAAGGGATCTGAGAGGCATTTCCAAGAACCATAGGCAAAGAATTATAATGAGCACTGGAACAACATCCTCTCTCCCTATTGAAAAGTCGAGAACTCAAATCCTACGGATAATAAGAAATGGCAGGGCATTCAAGATGTACTCAATTCAATCTTTCCCCCTTTATTTTAAGCTCATAAGCCTTTATTAATTTATTAACATGAAATAAATAGGGGGGCACAGGCCAGTTTCTTCTTTCTCGTTGGAGAAGGGGAAGATTTATAGACAACAAACTATTAATAATGAGGGAAGCTGTTAGATTGTTATCATATCTTCTATTATATTAGGGCTTAACTTATAATAGTAGGGCTCTCAACTTCAAGCCGTAAACCATTCTATGAAAAAGGTAATGGAAATTCAATAATACCAATCTATTCAATTTTGAAAAAGACCTTATTATAGGACATCTAAATCATAAGGACTTAGAAAGCCCTAGGAAATCCAAGTATCTAAGGCCAATCTCCCTTTGAGGGGGAGAAATACAAGGTTGTCGCCCCTGATTTTACGAAGGAAAGGTCGGGCTCATCCAAGGAAATCCTAAAAAAGGGCCAGGTGGGAACATATGTAATGACGATCTCTCTTCCGCTCACGCTTCCTCTGAAGGGTGTAGATTTGTCGATTTTCTTTATTTTCCATGTTTCTTTGCAGGGCTAAAGTAGTATCAGAAAGAATGCCTTGAATGTCACTTTATTCTTCCAAATGAAGAAATACCATCCACACCACGTTGGAGAAGAACCAAGATAAGGGTGGTTAACACGTTGTTGGTTGATAACATGCACATGAAGTAAAGGGTAGGGTTAAAGGATAATCAAATGGTGGTATGCCCACTCAAGAGGCGCTTCCTTTTTCCTTTCAAGATCGTCTGGTTGTAATGAATCATGATAGGGTAGTTCAGATCCAACGATCCATCCCACAACCGAGCGGTAACATAAATGAAAACAAGTAGTCATAAGTAGGTCCTCCCTCCATGCAATCAGGGCATGTGGTGGGTGTAATTAAGAAAGCATCGTAACCTTCCTTCCCCTTTTGGGTTGTGAAAAGAGGTAAGTCATAAAGATGGCATGATGAATAAGAAGGGCTTTCAAGCCCGCCCAAAATTACGTATATAAATAGATAAAGGCCTGATATCATAAAGTTGAGGAGCGGAGTGAGATTTCCTTCCATCTGAAAAAGGTACAAGGTTGGGGGCACCAAGTTGACTGGGAAGGGATTTTTCTAAATCCTAGCAATAAGAAGGTTATTCAGAATAGTCCCATAAGATATAAAACTAAATGTCATGTTTGGTGGGTCTAACAAATCCTCTTTATAAGATAAGTTTCTTCATACAAGTTCTCATACCATCTAACACTAAGGGTGAGGTGTGCAAGAAAAATACTATTCCTCCAAGGTGATGTGGGGTCTTACAAATATCCGAATGATTTGAACAACAATTTTTTAATTGGTGGGGTGGTTTCGATCAATATAAAAACCTTCGCCAAATGTAGATTTTTATAAATAAAAGATGGTGTTGTTGGGAGTTCTGAGGCATATTATTCTCCATCTGGCTATGCGATTTCCCCGAGATATGGTACCTCTATTTCATGCAGCTTCAGGGCTAAAAGGAGAGGTACAGTAGGGGGTTGTTGAAATGGTTTCCCCCCGCATCGGGAGTAATAATGTATATAAATGAATCTGTGTAAAGAGAATCCCGCTCGGCCCAACAAGAGAAATAGTGCCTACCCACTAAGCATTCATCAAGCAAGTGGTTGTTTGGAAAGCTCGTCAAATATCTAAGTTAAGGTAATGGAATCGATCTATCAACAAGGGTGTGAAAAATGAATGTTGGTAGGTCACACTCACATTAATGCGAGTAGGAAGTCAAATAATGCCCACCGCCTCCATGAAGCATTGGGTAAAGGCAAGTGGTGGTTTGGAAGGCTGATAAAATCTCAAAGTTTAGGTAATGGAGCCAGTCTATAAAGAGAAAAGTATTGTGGGTAGGTGGCACTAACATGAAATGCAAATAGGCATCTTCCTAGAAATGTTGGTTGTCTTAATGAATCAATCATATTGGGGTTCATATCGTCCCGACAAGATCAATAGTGTCCCCACCAAGCATTCCTCAAGAAAGAGGGTGTTTGGGCATCACTCACTAAGTTGGTTAAGTGAGGGAGTATAGAGAGGTTGGTTAAGAAGGTAGGTTGGTGGAGTAGGTAAACCATAAGTTAAGGCAAGTAAGCATCTAAAGATATTGCTAGCAATGTAGTTTGAATTCATAACAAGTCTCTGGCCAGGTTCATCTCGTCCCGTCTCGACAAGAGAGTGGTACCCCAAATAACAAAGGTTGTGTAAGTGAGGTCTGAAATATAGGTTGGTGAAGCAGGTGGATAAGTGGTAACAATTAAGTAAAGGCAAGGTAAGTAGAGTAAAGGTAAATATTCAAGGTCAAAGTGCCTACACAAGCCTTTCCAATCTCTGTCTGCTAGGAGTAGTTCTTCAATTAAAGAAGGCAGTTTTGACGATCCAACCTGTCCAACAAAAATTAATAAAGTAGGATTCTAAAGGTAATACTAAAGGTCTAAGGTGCCTACCTACCCCCTCCTCTATTCAGGCAGTAGTTCCACATGAAGTTTAGTTTTGATGATCCCACGACTGATTGTTCCTGTCCAACTAACAATAATTCTGTAAGCTAAAGGTAAATATCAAGCCTTCCTGAAATGACGTATATAAATAAGATCAAAATGTGAAACAATTTGACCAAACTTTGATGAATAAGGAATTAGGGGTGGTTCTGGTTCATCCCAAAAACCTTTGCTAAACGCGTATTTTATAAATTAAAGCTATTGTTTGGGATTCTGAAGGCTATTTTCCATCTAGGTTCCATAACTCTATTTTTTCTTTAGGTAACTTGATTCATTCGTAATTTTCCCTGCGTCTTGGGTCTGGGTGCCTGAATCCAAAAGAAAATAAATAATAAGGCTTCGTGAGAAGATCCCATATGAAACTGGTACTCGGTTGGTGGGGTCATAATAATATCCATAAGAAGTGTCCTTAGACAAGTCCCTCTCACATAGGAAAAAGAACATGAGGTGGGGTGCTAAATAAGAAGAAACAATGAGAGGAGTGTAGCAACCTCAAAGGAATTGAAAATCGCTTGTCCAAGTTACTTATTGATGGGGGGGCAAGGTGGGATAAATAAATAACGTATATAAAGGCCCAATATAAACAGTTGAGGTGCNTGTACTCAATTCAATCTTTCCCCCTTTCTTTTAAGCTCAAAAGTCTTTATTAATTTATTAACATGAAATAAATAGGGGGGCACGGGCCAGTTTCTTCTTTCTCGTTGGAGAAGGGGAAGGTTTATAGACAACAAACTATTAATAATGAGGGAATTTTTTAGATTGTTATCATATCTTCTATTATAGTAGGGCTTAACTTATAATAGTAGGGCTCTCAACTTCAAGCCGTAAACCAGTCTATGAAAAAGGTAATGGAAATTTAATAATACCAATCTATTCAATTTTGAAAAAGACCTTTATACAGGACATCTAAATCGTAAGGACTTAGAAATCCCTAGGAAAGCCAAGTATCTAAGGCCAATGGCCCTTTGAGGGGAAAAAATAGAAGGTTTTCACCCCTGATTTTACGAAGGAAAGGTCGGGCTCATCCAAGGAAATCCTAAAAAAGGCCCAGGTGGGAACATATGTGATGACGATCTCGCTTCCGCTCACGCTTCCTCCGAAGGGTTTAGATTGTCCGACTTTCTTTATTTTCCATGTTTCTTTGTGGGGCTAAAGTAGTATCAGAAAGAATGCCTCGGATGTCACTTTGTTCGACCAAAGGAAGAAAGACTAGCCACGCCACATTGGAGAAGAACCAAGAAAAGGGTGGTTAACACGTTGTTGGTTGATAGCATGCACATGAAGTAAAGGGCAGGGTTAAAGGATAATCAAATGGTGGTATGCCCACTCAAGAGGTGCTTACTTTTTCCTTTCAAGATCGTCTAGCTATAATGAATCATGATAGGGTAGTTCGGATCCGACGATCCATCCCACAACTGAGCGGTCTAACATAAATGAAAACAAGTAGTCATAAGTAGGTCCTCCCTCCATGCAATCAGGGCATGTGGTGGGTGTAATTAAGGAAGCATCGTAACCTTCCTTCCCCTTTTGGGTTGTGAAAAGAGGTAAGTCATAAAGATGGTACGACGAATAAGAAGGTCTTTCAAGCCCGCCCAAAATTACGTATATAAATAGATAAAGGCCCGATATCATAAAGTTGAGAAGCGGAGCGAGATTTCCTTCCATCTGAAAAAGGTACAAGGTTGGGGGCACCAAGTTGATTGGGAAGGGATTTCTCTAAATCCTAGCAATAAGAAGGTTATTCAAAATAGTCCTGTAAGCTATAAAACTAAATTTCATGTTTGTTGGGTCTAACAAATCCTCCTTATAAGATAAGTTTCTTCATACAAGTTCCCATCCCATCCAACACTAAGGGTGAGGTGCGCAACAAAAATACTATTCCTCCAAGGCGATGTGGGGTCTTACAAATATCCGAATGATCCGAACAACAATTTTTGAATTGGTGGGGTGGTTTCGATCAATATAAAAACCTTCGCCAAATGCACATTTTTATAAATAAAAGATGGTGTTGTTGGGAGTTCTGAGGCATATTATTCTCCATCTAGCTATGCGATTTCCCCAAGATATGGTACCTCTAGTTCATGCAGCTTTAGGGATAAAAGGGGAGGTACGGTAGGGGGTTGTTGAAATGTTTCCCCCCTGCATCAGTATTAATAATGTATATAAATGAATCTGTGTAAAGCGAAGCCCGCTCGGCCCAACAAGAGAAATAGTGCCTACCCACTAAGCATTCGTCAAGCAAGTGGTTGTTTGGAACGCCCATCAAATATCTAAGTTAAGGTAATGTTGGTAGGTCACACTCACATTAATCTGAGTAGGCATCCAAATACTGCCCACCCCCTCCACGAAGCATTGGGTAAAGGCAAGTGGTGGTTTGGAAGGCCGATAAAATATCAAAGTTCAGGTAATGGAGCCGGTCCATAAAGAGAAAAGTAATGTGGGTAGGTGGCACTAACATGAAAGGAAAATAGGCATATTCCTAGCAATGTTGGTTGTCTTAATGAATCAATCGTATTGGGGTTCATATCATCCCGACAAGATCAATAGTTTCCCCACTAAGCATTCCTCAAGCGAGAGGGGGTTTGGGCATCACTCACTAAGTTGGTTAAGTGAGGGAGTATAGAGAGGTTGGTTAAGCAGGTAGGTTGGTGGATTAGTTAAACCATAAGTTAAGGCAAGTAAGCATCTAAAGGTCTTGCTAGAAATGTAGTTTGAATTCATAACAAGTCTCTCGCCAAGTTCAGCTCGTCCCATCCCGACAAGAGAGTGGTACCCCAAATAACAAAGGTTGTGTAAGTGAGGTCTAAAATATAGGTTGGTGAAGCAAGTGGATAAGTGGTAATAGTTAAGTAAAGGCAAGGTAAGTAGAGTAAAGGTAAATATTCAAGGTCAAAGTGCCTACACAAGCCTTTCCAATCTCCGTCCACTGGGAGTAGTTCTTCAATTAAAGAAGGCAATTCTGATGATCCAACATGTCCAACATAAATTAATAAAGTAGGATTCTAAAGGTAATACTAAAGGTCTAAGGTGCCTACCTACCCCCTCCTCTATTCAGGTAGTAACTCCAAAGGAAGTTCAGTTCTGACAATCCCACGACTGATTGTTCATGTCCAACTGACAATAATCCTGTAAGCTAAAGGTAAATATCAAGCCTACCCGAAATGACGTATATAAATAAGATCAAAATATGAAACAATTTGACCAAACTTTGATAAATAAGGAATTAGGGGTGGTTCCGGTTGATCCCAAAAACCTTTTCTAAACGCGTATTTTATAAATAAAAGTTGTTGTTTGGGAGTCTGAAGGCTATTTTTCATCTAGGTTCCATAACTCTATTTTTTCTTTAGGTAACTTGATTCATTCGTAATTTTCCCTATGTCTTGGGCCTGGGCGCCTGAATCCAAAAGAAAAAAAAATAATAAGGCTTCGTGAGAAGATCCCATATGAAACTAGTACCCGATTGGTGGGGTCATAATAATATCCATAAGAAGTGTCCTTAGACAAGTCCCTCTCGCATAAGAAAAAGAACATGAGGTGGGGTGCTAAATAAGAATAAACAATGAGAGGAGAGTAGCAACCTCAAAGGAATTGAAAATCGCTTGTCCAAGTTACTTATTGATGGGGGGGGCAAGGTGGGATAAATAAATAACGTATATAAAGGTCTAATATAAACAGTTGAGGTGTGAAATATCCTATGTGATCAAGAATCTACTCCTAAAGGGAAGGGTCATACTTATACCCATAAGAAGTTTCTGAAGAGAAGATGAGGAATAGAGTCAAGAAACAAATAAGAAACAAAAGTTGAGGTGCGCAACAAAGATCCTTCCTATGTGATAAAAGAAGATCTTGATATAACGTCTATAAAGAAGATCCAAATATGAAACTAAAGGTCGAGGTATGGTCCCCACCCTCGTCTGAAGGCCCCTTTCTAAACTATATGGTTACAGGGATGTAAGTCCTCCCTCTCCGCTCCAAACATGGCTAGTATCAAACTTTCAGGGTTTGGGAATGTATGACCTCAACCTAATCGGAACATTCATTCAAGGTCCAAGGGTCAGGGATTCTAAATCATATCAATAATAATTTTCTAAAGAACATCCCCATCTGAAACAACCACAAGGCTTGGAGAGTGGCACCAATAAGTTAGTTGGGAAAGAAAGGTGGGGTGTAAATCATAGCCATAAGAAAGAAGGTTATCAAGCAAGAATAGTCGTCCCCATGGCATATTCAACTCAAGGTTTGGTGGGGTCTAACACCTATAAGATAAGTTTATGAAGACAAGTCTCATTCCATACTAAACTAAAGATGAGGGTACTACTCTAAAATCTAATTCTGGTTCAGGTCTCCAGAAGATCCAAATATAGTGTATATAAAGTGTACGAAGAAAGAACCTATATAAAGGCCTATCGATCAACCCAAAATAAAGGTTGATGACATGGGTAACTTGGGACTCAGGTTTGATCCACCCAAACTAAATGCTGGGAGAAAGTAATCAAGAGCATATAAGGGGGAACTAATCATATCAAGCTTTCTAAATAGAAGGTTTTGATCTAGCAAGACTTCCGACAATGAAAAGTAAGGTAAGCAAGAAAAGCAATAGAATAAAGGCGATAAAAGACCGCTCGAAATGACGTATATAAATATAAAGCGTGTTCATGTATAAATAACATATATGCCCCAGATATTTAAAGCGGTGAGGCTTCGTTCGAAGATCCCCATCCATCTGAGGCACCAGGTCAGGGGTTGCCTGGCTAACACCAAGTGAGTTGGGAAAGGTGGTAAAACCTAGTAATAAGAAGAAGGCTATTCATAATAGTCTCGTAAGATAAAAAAATGAAATGTGAGGATCGCAGAGAATAAGAAGCAATAAATTAGTTCTCTCCTCTCTCCATAATATAATAAAAAGGTAGGTTCTAAAGAAGATCCAAATCTGAAACAGGCACAATATTGGAGGCAGGCACCCAATCAGTTTGTTAGTAAGAGTGGGGTAAAAGGTTTCTAACTGTCTGGTTACGAGGATGGATGCTCTCAACCTTCCTTCTATCTGGATGCATTTCAACCTTGTCTCACTATCTGGGTATGTCTGTCTCTCCTCTCCGAACATTAACGACTTGGATCAAACCGTCTGGGTATGGTTCTGTCTAACCTCAACCTTGTTGGACAGGATGGGGATGGCCTGAAGTTCCTTCAGTATGTCTGTATCAAATTTTTCAAACATGTCGAGCAATAAATTGTATAAAGAATATCGATCCATAAAAAGTTTGGTTATAAAGAGCCTTGCCCTATCTAAGCACCTACCTAGAGTTTGATGGTTTGATAAACCCAAAGAGTAAAGGTTGGAAGGAGGTAATATATAGCAGTTAGTAAGACCAACTAATGGGCAAGCAACAGAGGCGTTGTAAAAGCAAAGGTGGTGGATGCAAGACTGTACTTTCGACGAGAAGAGAAATATAATTAAGGCAATAAAATCTCACTCGATCAGCAGCCAATTCACTCTTATATGATTCTGGGCTCCACGGGACAAAACCATACCATACTGTGTGGATCGTCTGTTTCAAAACCAAAGCATAAAATGTAAAATCAAGGTTGTTCCAATAAGGCCAGGGGGGGCATAAGAGGCTTAGGCGGGTGATAAAAAAGCCTCCCTCTTCTAAGGCAAATTGTGCACTTCTCTTCTGCTCCATTGTAAAGCTTCTAAAAGTTTGTTTGGTTCGATCAAAAAAGCTTCGCCAAACGCATATTTGATAAACAAAAGTGGTGTTGTTGGGGGGTTACTGGAAGGGAAGAACAAAATTCGATAGCAATGAGGTGGTTCGGAAAATTCTCTAGGATCTGATCGTTATCCCAATGAATCTCAAGCCTCTCCATCCGATCTGATCCCCCACCCACTGATGGATGGCTCGAAAATGTCTTCAACGACCAACCATTTTTCTTTCTTCTGACCCACTTTCAACCTTCGATAGGGTTCAATATTGAGTTTCACCGAAATATCGTATACAAATAGCATTTTCCCGCCTGTTCGCTAGTAGATAGAATTAAGTCTTCTTCGTAATTTCCCATGTTTCTCATCTATTTATACAATGCTCAACACATTTATCACTTCTTCCAGAGCAATGGCCACTACATCCAGTTCCTCCATAGCGAAGCACAATTTCCTTGTTTCTTTTTTTATCCGCGATCTTAATATTACAATTTGATTCGTATGTTACTGGATTGTGGTGGCCTGGATGAAACAATTATCATTTTATGTTTGAGGATTAGATTTAAGAATCCTTTTCATTCCTACTCTATTGGACTCCAAACTTTCTTAACTGGATCAAAGCTCAAGACTCATATAGAGTCATGTTGTTCCAACCGGGAAGAATTGCTTCATGCACACCCGAAAGGGAGGTGCACACCCAAAAGAGTTTGAATTTGATCTGTTCGGAGGTCGTCATGGGTGGTTATGATTTATTATTCCTATGGGGGGTATCCATTGAGAGGAGATCTATTCTCGAGCAACGTCTAGCGGAAAAAAGGTGAATTGACTATCTTCTAAAGCATAATTCAAAGTTTCTTCCTAAATAAGATCATTCAAAAAGAAGGAGCGAAGCCGCTTATCGAAGTTACTTATTGATGAGGGGGGGAAAGGTTTCTCAAGCCCGATATAAAATATAAATATCAAAGGTGATATTGATAAATAACGTATAAAAAGGCCTGATATCGAAAGTTGAGGCTCGTAGATAAGATTCCCATGTGAAACATGCACAAGGTTGGGGGCTGGCACCCACCCAATTTGTTGGGAAGGGTGGGTTCGAAATCAGATACAAAAGAAGGCTTCATGAGAATATCCCCATGTGGAAAAGGCATTAGGTTGAGAGGGCTAGCACCACGTTTTTTGTAAGGGCCATTTCTAAATTGTAGCAATAAGAAGGTTATTCAAAATATTCAGCCTTGTCCCATACTACACTAAAGAAAGTCTCAGTGGATTGTCCAACAAGAATGAGAACCAAAATATTAGGGTCAAAGACAAATATAATCCCATTGGATGAAGATGTTATTGGGGGTTGTTTCGGTCGATTCCAAAAACCTCCTGAACCACGCCATTCTTTTAATGAAGAAAATATTTGTTGTTGGGGGTTCAGACAGGTATGGATCCATAAGGGGCACAGGGAACTCACATTTTGATTTAGCCAAATATATGAGTCCCAACAATTTCTGAATGCTAATTCATTCAATAACTCACCCAACCTAATACAGATCCAACGCGAGTAGTTTCTTATGCAGTAAAGATAGAGGTAGAAGTGGAAATAGGATCAGAAGAAGTAGTTGAAGTTGAACCAGCAGGATCCTTTGTCTGGCTAGGCTTTAGGTCAAGTAGGGGCCTTTGTCGGTCTTTGTCTAGATGGTTAGGTAGGT
Organism: Picea glauca; assembly: GCA_000966675.3. Classification (NCBI taxonomy): domain Eukaryota; kingdom Viridiplantae; phylum Streptophyta; class Pinopsida; order Pinales; family Pinaceae; genus Picea; species Picea glauca. Next base: position 14,811 of record JZKD02S2186153.1, read on the forward strand.
TAGGTCTAACGTTACAGCTTATTTCTTAAGCACCACCAACAACATAGGCATAGGTAACATATATAGTAGTAGTTGATCCAGTAGATTCAGTATATGAACCAAGTTAAGCAATTGATTCTTAAACCCCATCGTTGTTAAAGAAAAACGCATGCGTTTGAAGTGCACTTCTGACCTCCAAGAAAGGGTTATATTTATCCGACTATCGGACTTCGTCCCCTCTAGCATTCCTAAGGTTAATACCCACTCCCTATTGAATTTAATATCCTCCCTCCATAATGAGGTTCATACCCCCCTATTTATCGGAGTTAAGACCTCCTATCATTCCTGAGGTTAAGACTCCATTACTTATTGGAGTTTCTTTCTCTTTCCCTTGCCTTCCTTTCACTCTTCCTTGGATGGATGTTCGCTTTCCCAAATAATCCCAAGCCATAGACATTCACCCAAGAGTGGCCCATCCGACCTAGAAAGAACACCTTACGGTCACCCTTCACACTCGTCTCACCCTCCCTACTTTAGCCTTTCAATAATATGTTGGTTTGGGTTGACTATTAGTTGTAAGGGGGATTTCATAAACCTATGTTATGCCTAGATTTCAAATGGATTTATGGCTTTTGAACAAGGAAGGATGCAAGTGTAACTGAGCGAAGGTATAAGTGGAGATTTGATCTACGAAGAAGTAGCGAGAAAGAAACGAACTTTTTCCATTGACTTATTGGGTTGGGGCTTAGGGTGAGCTTGCTTCATTTTATGTAGATTTGAATTCCTTATCACGATATATGGGGTGAACCATCCAACCTAGATAGATCTTTGTTCCAATCCCCTTCGACTAAAGGGGGACCAACCTTCCTTCATGAATATCCTTCTGCGGTGCCAAATAAGATAGTCAAATGGATCCCAGTAAGTCTAAACTGGTTGTGGTGGATCGACCTTGACTTAATAATGACCATGCTTTACTTTCCCTTTCTTTCTCACCTTCCCTATGGGATTCACCGGCCTAGCCGACTTATCTGTCCTCGAGTAATATAATTGATATGGTCTAGGCCCTATATCTATAGTTGGGGCTCCAGTTTTTCTATCTCTAAATATCTTACATAAAGTGTAGTTGCATCCGAACGAGTCTATTTGTGTTGTTGCCATTAAAAATGCATTTTTTTGGAATCGAATGGGGGTCAACACTTAGAACATTCGTATGAACTTTAGAATCTGAAAGGATGAATGTCAGTTTGACCTAAAACAACCCACCCAACCTTTAGGATTTGATTCTTTATCCCCCACCCTACCTTGACCTTGTCACCGAACCTTTTGTGGAATATGGGAAGNTGTACTCAATTCAATCTTTCCCCCTTTCTTTTAAGCTCAAAAGTCTTTATTAATTTATTAACATGAAATAAATAGGGGGGCACGGGCCAGTTTCTTCTTTCTCGTTGGAGAAGGGGAAGGTTTATAGACAACAAACTATTAATAATGAGGGAATTTTTTAGATTGTTATCATATCTTCTATTATAGTAGGGCTTAACTTATAATAGTAGGGCTCTCAACTTCAAGCCGTAAACCAGTCTATGAAAAAGGTAATGGAAATTTAATAATACCAATCTATTCAATTTTGAAAAAGACCTTTATACAGGACATCTAAATCGTAAGGACTTAGAAATCCCTAGGAAAGCCAAGTATCTAAGGCCAATGGCCCTTTGAGGGGAAAAAATAGAAGGTTTTCACCCCTGATTTTACGAAGGAAAGGTCGGGCTCATCCAAGGAAATCCTAAAAAAGGCCCAGGTGGGAACATATGTGATGACGATCTCGCTTCCGCTCACGCTTCCTCCGAAGGGTTTAGATTGTCCGACTTTCTTTATTTTCCATGTTTCTTTGTGGGGCTAAAGTAGTATCAGAAAGAATGCCTCGGATGTCACTTTGTTCGACCAAAGGAAGAAAGACTAGCCACGCCACATTGGAGAAGAACCAAGAAAAGGGTGGTTAACACGTTGTTGGTTGATAGCATGCACATGAAGTAAAGGGCAGGGTTAAAGGATAATCAAATGGTGGTATGCCCACTCAAGAGGTGCTTACTTTTTCCTTTCAAGATCGTCTAGCTATAATGAATCATGATAGGGTAGTTCGGATCCGACGATCCATCCCACAACTGAGCGGTCTAACATAAATGAAAACAAGTAGTCATAAGTAGGTCCTCCCTCCATGCAATCAGGGCATGTGGTGGGTGTAATTAAGGAAGCATCGTAACCTTCCTTCCCCTTTTGGGTTGTGAAAAGAGGTAAGTCATAAAGATGGTACGACGAATAAGAAGGTCTTTCAAGCCCGCCCAAAATTACGTATATAAATAGATAAAGGCCCGATATCATAAAGTTGAGAAGCGGAGCGAGATTTCCTTCCATCTGAAAAAGGTACAAGGTTGGGGGCACCAAGTTGATTGGGAAGGGATTTCTCTAAATCCTAGCAATAAGAAGGTTATTCAAAATAGTCCTGTAAGCTATAAAACTAAATTTCATGTTTGTTGGGTCTAACAAATCCTCCTTATAAGATAAGTTTCTTCATACAAGTTCCCATCCCATCCAACACTAAGGGTGAGGTGCGCAACAAAAATACTATTCCTCCAAGGCGATGTGGGGTCTTACAAATATCCGAATGATCCGAACAACAATTTTTGAATTGGTGGGGTGGTTTCGATCAATATAAAAACCTTCGCCAAATGCACATTTTTATAAATAAAAGATGGTGTTGTTGGGAGTTCTGAGGCATATTATTCTCCATCTAGCTATGCGATTTCCCCAAGATATGGTACCTCTAGTTCATGCAGCTTTAGGGATAAAAGGGGAGGTACGGTAGGGGGTTGTTGAAATGTTTCCCCCCTGCATCAGTATTAATAATGTATATAAATGAATCTGTGTAAAGCGAAGCCCGCTCGGCCCAACAAGAGAAATAGTGCCTACCCACTAAGCATTCGTCAAGCAAGTGGTTGTTTGGAACGCCCATCAAATATCTAAGTTAAGGTAATGTTGGTAGGTCACACTCACATTAATCTGAGTAGGCATCCAAATACTGCCCACCCCCTCCACGAAGCATTGGGTAAAGGCAAGTGGTGGTTTGGAAGGCCGATAAAATATCAAAGTTCAGGTAATGGAGCCGGTCCATAAAGAGAAAAGTAATGTGGGTAGGTGGCACTAACATGAAAGGAAAATAGGCATATTCCTAGCAATGTTGGTTGTCTTAATGAATCAATCGTATTGGGGTTCATATCATCCCGACAAGATCAATAGTTTCCCCACTAAGCATTCCTCAAGCGAGAGGGGGTTTGGGCATCACTCACTAAGTTGGTTAAGTGAGGGAGTATAGAGAGGTTGGTTAAGCAGGTAGGTTGGTGGATTAGTTAAACCATAAGTTAAGGCAAGTAAGCATCTAAAGGTCTTGCTAGAAATGTAGTTTGAATTCATAACAAGTCTCTCGCCAAGTTCAGCTCGTCCCATCCCGACAAGAGAGTGGTACCCCAAATAACAAAGGTTGTGTAAGTGAGGTCTAAAATATAGGTTGGTGAAGCAAGTGGATAAGTGGTAATAGTTAAGTAAAGGCAAGGTAAGTAGAGTAAAGGTAAATATTCAAGGTCAAAGTGCCTACACAAGCCTTTCCAATCTCCGTCCACTGGGAGTAGTTCTTCAATTAAAGAAGGCAATTCTGATGATCCAACATGTCCAACATAAATTAATAAAGTAGGATTCTAAAGGTAATACTAAAGGTCTAAGGTGCCTACCTACCCCCTCCTCTATTCAGGTAGTAACTCCAAAGGAAGTTCAGTTCTGACAATCCCACGACTGATTGTTCATGTCCAACTGACAATAATCCTGTAAGCTAAAGGTAAATATCAAGCCTACCCGAAATGACGTATATAAATAAGATCAAAATATGAAACAATTTGACCAAACTTTGATAAATAAGGAATTAGGGGTGGTTCCGGTTGATCCCAAAAACCTTTTCTAAACGCGTATTTTATAAATAAAAGTTGTTGTTTGGGAGTCTGAAGGCTATTTTTCATCTAGGTTCCATAACTCTATTTTTTCTTTAGGTAACTTGATTCATTCGTAATTTTCCCTATGTCTTGGGCCTGGGCGCCTGAATCCAAAAGAAAAAAAAATAATAAGGCTTCGTGAGAAGATCCCATATGAAACTAGTACCCGATTGGTGGGGTCATAATAATATCCATAAGAAGTGTCCTTAGACAAGTCCCTCTCGCATAAGAAAAAGAACATGAGGTGGGGTGCTAAATAAGAATAAACAATGAGAGGAGAGTAGCAACCTCAAAGGAATTGAAAATCGCTTGTCCAAGTTACTTATTGATGGGGGGGGCAAGGTGGGATAAATAAATAACGTATATAAAGGTCTAATATAAACAGTTGAGGTGTGAAATATCCTATGTGATCAAGAATCTACTCCTAAAGGGAAGGGTCATACTTATACCCATAAGAAGTTTCTGAAGAGAAGATGAGGAACAGAGTCAAGCAACAAATAAGAAACAAAAGTTGAGGTGCGCAACAAAGATCCTTCCTATGTGATAAAAGAAGATCTTGATATAACATCTATAAAGAAGATCCAAATATGAAACTAAAGGTCGAGGTATGGTCCCCACCCTCATCTGAAGGCCCCTTTCTAAACTATATGGTTACAGGGATGTAAGTCCTCCCTCTCCGCTCCAAACATGGCTAGTATCAAACTTTCAGGGTTTGGGAACGTATGACCTCAACCTAATCGGAACATTCATTCAAGGTCCAAGGGTCAGGGATTCTAAATCATATCAATAATAATTTTCTAAAGAATATCCCCATCTGAAACAACTACAAGGCTTGGAGAGTGGCACCAATAAGTTAGTTGGGAAATAAAGGTGGGGTGTAAATCATAGCCATAAGAAAGAAGGTTATCAAGCAAGAATAGTCGTCCCCATGGCATATTCAACTCAAGGTTTGGTGGGGTCTAACACCTATAAGATAAGTTTATGAAGACAAGTCTCATTCCATACTAAACTAAAGATGAGGGTACTACTCTAAAATCTAATTCTGGTTCAGGTCTCCAGAAGATCCAAATATAGTGTATATAAAGTGTACGAAGAAAGAACCTATATAAAGGCCTATCGATCAACCCAAACTAAAGGTTGATGACATGGGTAACTTGGGACTCAGGTTTGATCCACCCAAACTAAATGCTGGGAGCAAGTAATCAAGAGCATATAAGGGGGAACTAATCATATCAAGCTTTCTAAATAGAAGGTTGTGATCCAGCAAGACTTCCGACAATGAAAAGTAAGGTAAGCAAGAAAAGCAATAGAATAAAGGCAATAAAAGCCCGCTCAAAATGACGTATATAAATATAAAGGGTGTTCATGTATAAATAACATATATGCCCCAGATATTTAAAGCGGTGAGGCTTCGTTCGAAGATCCCCATCCATCTGAGGCACCAGGTCAGGGGTTGCCTGGCTGGCACCAAGTGAGTTTGGAAAGGTGGTAAAACCTAGTAATAAGAAGAAGGTTATTCATAATAGTCTCGTAAGATAATAAAAAAATGAAATGTGAGGATCGCAGACAATAAGAAGCAATAAATTAGTTCTCTCCTCTCTCCATAATATAATAAAAAGGTAGGTTCTAAAGAAGATCCAAATCTGAAACAGGCACAATATTGGAGGCAGGCACCCAATCAGTTTGTTAGTAAGAGTGGGGTAAAAGGTTTCTAACTGTCTGGTTACGAGGATGGATGCTCTCAACCTTCCTTCTATCTGGATGCATTTCAACCTTGTCTCACTATCTGGGTATGTCTGTCTCTCCTCTCCGAACATTAACGACTTGGATCAAACCGTCTGGGTATGGTTCTGTCTAACCTCAACCTTGTTGGACAGGATGGGGATGGCCTGAAGTTCCTTCAGTATGTCTGTATCAAATTTTTCAAACATGTCGAGCAATAAATTGTATAAAGAATATCGATCCATAAAAAGTTTGGTTATAAAGAGCCTTGCCCTATCTAAGCACCTACCTAGAGTTTGATGGTTTGATAAACCCAAAGAGTAAAGGTTGGAAGGAGGTAATATATAGCAGTTAGTAAGACCAACTAATGGGCAAGCAACAGAGGCGTTGTAAAAGCAAAGGTGGTGGATGCAAGACTGTACTTTCGACGAGAAGAGAAATATAATTAAGGCAATAAAATCTCACTCGATCAGCAGCCAATTCACTCTTATATGATTCTGGGCTCCACGGGACAAAACCATACCATACTGTGTGGATCGTCTGTTTCAAAACCAAAGCATAAAATGTAAAATCAAGGTTGTTCCAATAAGGCCAGGGGGGGCATAAGAGGCTTAGGCGGGTGATAAAAAAGCCTCCCTCTTCTAAGGCAAATTGTGCACTTCTCTTCTGCTCCATTGTAAAGCTTCTAAAAGTTTGTTTGGTTCGATCAAAAAAGCTTCGCCAAACGCATATTTGATAAACAAAAGTGGTGTTGTTGGGGGGTTACTGGAAGGGAAGAACAAAATTCGATAGCAATGAGGTGGTTCGGAAAATTCTCTAGGATCTGATCGTTATCCCAATGAATCTCAAGCCTCTCCATCCGATCTGATCCCCCACCCACTGATGGATGGCTCGAAAATGTCTTCAACGACCAACCATTTTTCTTTCTTCTGACCCACTTTCAACCTTCGATAGGGTTCAATATTGAGTTTCACCGAAATATCGTATACAAATAGCATTTTCCCGCCTGTTCGCTAGTAGATAGAATTAAGTCTTCTTCGTAATTTCCCATGTTTCTCATCTATTTATACAATGCTCAACACATTTATCACTTCTTCCAGAGCAATGGCCACTACATCCAGTTCCTCCATAGCGAAGCACAATTTCCTTGTTTCTTTTTTTATCCGCGATCTTAATATTACAATTTGATTCGTATGTTACTGGATTGTGGTGGCCTGGATGAAACAATTATCATTTTATGTTTGAGGATTAGATTTAAGAATCCTTTTCATTCCTACTCTATTGGACTCCAAACTTTCTTAACTGGATCAAAGCTCAAGACTCATATAGAGTCATGTTGTTCCAACCGGGAAGAATTGCTTCATGCACACCCGAAAGGGAGGTGCACACCCAAAAGAGTTTGAATTTGATCTGTTCGGAGGTCGTCATGGGTGGTTATGATTTATTATTCCTATGGGGGGTATCCATTGAGAGGAGATCTATTCTCGAGCAACGTCTAGCGGAAAAAAGGTGAATTGACTATCTTCTAAAGCATAATTCAAAGTTTCTTCCTAAATAAGATCATTCAAAAAGAAGGAGCGAAGCCGCTTATCGAAGTTACTTATTGATGAGGGGGGGAAAGGTTTCTCAAGCCCGATATAAAATATAAATATCAAAGGTGATATTGATAAATAACGTATAAAAAGGCCTGATATCGAAAGTTGAGGCTCGTAGATAAGATTCCCATGTGAAACATGCACAAGGTTGGGGGCTGGCACCCACCCAATTTGTTGGGAAGGGTGGGTTCGAAATCAGATACAAAAGAAGGCTTCATGAGAATATCCCCATGTGGAAAAGGCATTAGGTTGAGAGGGCTAGCACCACGTTTTTTGTAAGGGCCATTTCTAAATTGTAGCAATAAGAAGGTTATTCAAAATATTCAGCCTTGTCCCATACTACACTAAAGAAAGTCTCAGTGGATTGTCCAACAAGAATGAGAACCAAAATATTAGGGTCAAAGACAAATATAATCCCATTGGATGAAGATGTTATTGGGGGTTGTTTCGGTCGATTCCAAAAACCTCCTGAACCACGCCATTCTTTTAATGAAGAAAATATTTGTTGTTGGGGGTTCAGACAGGTATGGATCCATAAGGGGCACAGGGAACTCACATTTTGATTTAGCCAAATATATGAGTCCCAACAATTTCTGAATGCTAATTCATTCAATAACTCACCCAACCTAATACAGATCCAACGCGAGTAGTTTCTTATGCAGTAAAGATAGAGGTAGAAGTGGAAATAGGATCAGAAGAAGTAGTTGAAGTTGAACCAGCAGGATCCTTTGTCTGGCTAGGCTTTAGGTCAAGTAGGGGCCTTTGTCGGTCTTTGTCTAGATGGTTAGGTAGGTTAGGTCTAACGTTACAGCTTATTTCTTAAGCACCACCAACAACATAGGCATAGGTAACATATATAGTAGTAGTTGATCCAGTAGATTCAGTATATGAACCAAGTTAAGCAATTGATTCTTAAACCCCATCGTTGTTAAAGAAAAACGCATGCGTTTGAAGTGCACTTCTGACCTCCAAGAAAGGGTTATATTTATCCGACTATCGGACTTCGTCCCCTCTAGCATTCCTAAGGTTAATACCCACTCCCTATTGAATTTAATATCCTCCCTCCATAATGAGGTTCATACCCCCCTATTTATCGGAGTTAAGACCTCCTATCATTCCTGAGGTTAAGACTCCATTACTTATTGGAGTTTCTTTCTCTTTCCCTTGCCTTCCTTTCACTCTTCCTTGGATGGATGTTCGCTTTCCCAAATAATCCCAAGCCATAGACATTCACCCAAGAGTGGCCCATCCGACCTAGAAAGAACACCTTACGGTCACCCTTCACACTCGTCTCACCCTCCCTACTTTAGCCTTTCAATAATATGTTGGTTTGGGTTGACTATTAGTTGTAAGGGGGATTTCATAAACCTATGTTATGCCTAGATTTCAAATGGATTTATGGCTTTTGAACAAGGAAGGATGCAAGTGTAACTGAGCGAAGGTATAAGTGGAGATTTGATCTACGAAGAAGTAGCGAGAAAGAAACGAACTTTTTCCATTGACTTATTGGGTTGGGGCTTAGGGTGAGCTTGCTTCATTTTATGTAGATTTGAATTCCTTATCACGATATATGGGGTGAACCATCCAACCTAGATAGATCTTTGTTCCAATCCCCTTCGACTAAAGGGGGACCAACCTTCCTTCATGAATATCCTTCTGCGGTGCCAAATAAGATAGTCAAATGGATCCCAGTAAGTCTAAACTGGTTGTGGTGGATCGACCTTGACTTAATAATGACCATGCTTTACTTTCCCTTTCTTTCTCACCTTCCCTATGGGATTCACCGGCCTAGCCGACTTATCTGTCCTCGAGTAATATAATTGATATGGTCTAGGCCCTATATCTATAGTTGGGGCTCCAGTTTTTCTATCTCTAAATATCTTACATAAAGTGTAGTTGCATCCGAACGAGTCTATTTGTGTTGTTGCCATTAAAAATGCATTTTTTTGGAATCGAATGGGGGTCAACACTTAGAACATTCGTATGAACTTTAGAATCTGAAAGGATGAATGTCAGTTTGACCTAAAACAACCCACCCAACCTTTAGGATTTGATTCTTTATCCCCCACCCTACCTTGACCTTGTCACCGAACCTTTTGTGGAATATGGGAAGNAAGAAGGTTATTCAGAATAGTCCCATAAGATATAAAACTAAATGTCATGTTTGGTGAGTCTAACAAATCCTCCTTATAAGATAAGTTTCTTCATACAAGTTCTCATACCATCTAACACTAAGGGTGAGGTGCACAAGAAAAATACTATTCCTCCAAGGTGATGTGGGGTCTTACAAATATCCGAATGATTTGAACAACAATTTTTTAATTGGTGGGGTGGTTTCGATCAATATAAAAACCTTCTCCAAATGTAGATTTTTATAAATAAAAGATGGTGTTGTTGGGAGTTCTGAGGCATATTATTCTCCATCTGGCTATGCGATTTCCCCGAGATATGGTACCTCTATTTCATGCAGCTTCAGGGCTAAAAGGAGAGGTACGGTAGGGGGTTGTTGAAATGGTTTCCCCTCGCATCGGGAGTAATAATGTATATAAACGAATCTGTGTAAAGAGAAGCCCACTCGGCCCAACAAGAGAAATAGTGCCTACCCACTAAGCATTCATTAAGCAAGTGATTGTTTGGAAAGCCCGTCAAATATCTAAGTTAAGGTAATGGAATCGATCTATCAACAAGGGTGTGAAAAATGAATGTTGGTAGGTCACACTCACATTAATGCGAGTAGGAAGCCAAATAATGCCCACCGCCTCCATGAAGCATTGGGTAAAGGCAAGTGGTGGTTTGGAAGGCTGATAAAATCTCAAAGTTCAGGTAATGGAGCCGGTCTATAAAGAGAAAAGTATTGTGGGTAGGTGGCACTAACATGAAAGGCAAATAGGCATCTTCCTAGAAATGTTGGTTGTCTTAATGAATCAATCATATTGGGGTTCATATCGTCCCGACAAGATCAATAGTGTCCCCACCAAGCATTCCTCAAGAAAGAGGGTGTTTGGGCATCACTCACTAAGTTGGTTAAGTGAGGGAGTATAGAGAGGTTGGTTAAGAAGGTAGGTTGGTGGAGTAGGTAAACCATAAGTTAAGGCAAGTAAGCATCTAAAGATATTGCTAGCAATGTAGTTTGAATTCATAACAAGTCTCTGGCCAGGTTCATCTCGTCCCGTCTCGACAAGAGAGTGGTACCCCAAATAACAAAGGTTGTGTAAGTGAGGTCTGAAATATAGGTTGGTGAAGCAGGTGGATAAGTGGTAACAATTAAGTAAAGGCAAGGTAAGTAGAGTAAAGGTAAATATTCAAGGTCAAAGTGCCTACACAAGCCTTTCCAATCTCTGTCTGCTAGGAGTAGTTCTTCAATTAAAGAAGGCAGTTTTGACGATCCAACCTGTCCAACAAAAATTAATAAAGTAGGATTCTAAAGGTAATACTAAAGGTCTAAGGTGCCTACCTACCCCCTCCTCTATTCAGGCAGTAGTTCCACATGAAGTTTAGTTTTGATGATCCCACGACTGATTGTTCCTGTCCAACTAACAATAATTCTGTAAGCTAAAGGTAAATATCAAGCCTTCCTGAAATGACGTATATAAATAAGATCAAAATGTGAAACAATTTGACCAAACTTTGATGAATAAGGAATTAGGGGTGGTTCTGGTTCATCCCAAAAACCTTTGCTAAACGCGTATTTTATAAATTAAAGCTATTGTTTGGGATTCTGAAGGCTATTTTCCATCTAGGTTCCATAACTCTATTTTTTCTTTAGGTAACTTGATTCATTCGTAATTTTCCCTGCGTCTTGGGTCTGGGTGCCTGAATCCAAAAGAAAATAAATAATAAGGCTTCGTGAGAAGATCCCATATGAAACTGGTACTCGGTTGGTGGGGTCATAATAATATCCATAAGAAGTGTCCTTAGACAAGTCCCTCTCACATAGGAAAAAGAACATGAGGTGGGGTGCTAAATAAGAAGAAACAATGAGAGGAGTGTAGCAACCTCAAAGGAATTGAAAATCGCTTGTCCAAGTTACTTATTGATGGGGGGGCAAGGTGGGATAAATAAATAACGTATATAAAGGCCCAATATAAACAGTTGAGGTGCAAAATATCCAATGTTATCAAGAATCTACTCCTAAAGGGAAGGGTCATACTTATACCCATAAGAAGTTTCTGAAGAGAAGATGAGGAACAGAGTCAAGCAACAAATAAGAAACAAAAGTTGAGGTGCGCAACAAAGATCCTTCCTATGTGATAAAAGAAGATCCTGATATGACATCTATAAAGAAGATCCATATATGAAACTAAAGGTCTAGGTATGGTCCCCACCCTTGTCTGGAGGCCCCTTTCTACACTATATGGGTACAGGGATGTAAGTCCTCCCTCTCCGCTCCAAACATGGCTAGTATCAAACTTTCAGGGTATGGGAATGTATGACCTCAACCTAATCGGAAAATTCATTCGAGGTCCAAGGGTCAGAGATTCTAAATCATAGCAATAATAAGTTTCTAAATAAGATCCCCATCTGAAACAGACACCAGGCTTGGAGAGTGTCACCAATAAGTTAGTTGGGAAAGAAAGGTGGGGTGTAAATCATAGCCATAAGAAAGAAGGTTATCAAGAAAGAATAGTCATCCTCGTGGCATATTCAACTCAAGGTTTGGTGGGTTCTAACACCTATAAGATAAGTTTATGAAGACAAGTCTCGTCCCATACTAAACTAAATATGAGGGTACTACTCTAAAATATAATTCTGGTTCGGGTCTCCAGAAGATCCAAATATAGCGTATATAAAGTGTACCAAGAAAGAACCTATATAAAGGCTCGTCGATCAACCCAAACTAAAGGTTGATGACATGGGTAACTTGGGACTCATGTTTGATCCACCCAAACTAAATGCTGGGAGAAGGTAATCAAGATCATATAGGGGGGAACTAATCATATCAAGCTTGCTAAATAGAAGGTTGTGATCCAGCAAGATTTCCAACAATCAAAAGTAAGGTAAGCAAGAAAAGCAATAGAATAAAGGCGATAAAATCTTGTTCGAAATGACGTATATAAATATAAAGGGTGTTAATGTATAAATAGCATATATGCCCCAAATATTTAAAGCGGTGAGGCTTCATTCGAAGATCCCCATCCATCTGAGGCACCAGGTCGGGGGTTGCCTGGCTGGCACCAAGTGAGTTGGGAAAGGTGGTAAAACCTAGTAATAAGAAGAAGGTTATTTAGAATAGTCTCGTAAGATAAAAAATGAAATGTGAGGATCGCGGAGAATAAGAAGCAATAAAGTAGTTATCTCCTCTCTCCATAATATAATAAAAAGGTGGGTTCTAAAGAAGATCCAAATCTGAAACAGGCACAATATTGGAGGTAGGCACCTAGTCAGTTTGTTAGTAAGAGTGGGGTAAAAGGTTTCTAATTGTCCGAGTACGGGGATGGATGCTCTCAACCTTCCTTCTATCTGGAAGCATTTCAAAGTTGTCTCACTGTCTGGGTATGTCTGTCTCTCCTCTCTGAACATTAATGGCTTGGATCAAACCATCTGGGTACAGTTCTGTCTGACCTCAACCTTGTTGGACATGATGGGGATGGCCTGAAGTTCCTTCAGTATGTCTGTATCAAATTTTTCGAACATGTCGAGCAATAAATTGTATAAAGAATATTGATCCATAAAAAGGTTGGTTATAAAGAGCCTTGCCCTATCTAAGCACCTACCTAGAGTCTGATGGTTCGATAAACCCAAAAAGTAAAGGCTGGCAGGAGGTAATAAATAGAAGTTAGTAAGACCAACCAATGGGCAAGAAACAGAGGGGTTGTAAAATCAAAGGTGGTGGATGCAAGACTGTACTTCCGGCAAGAAGAGAAATATAATTAAGGCAATAAAATCCTCCCCGATCAGCGACCAGTTCACTCTTGTATGATTCTGGGCTCCACGAGACAAAACCATACCATATTGTGTGGATCGTCTATTTCAAAACCAAAGCATAAAATGTAAAATCAAGGTTGTTCCAATAAGACCAGGGGGGGCATAAGAGGCTTAGGCGGGTGATAAAAAAGCCTCCCTCTTCTAAGGAAAATTGCGCACTTCTCTTCTGCTCCATTGTAAAGATGCTAAAGGATTGTTTGGTTCGATCAAAAAAGCTTCACCAAACACGTATTTGATAAATAAAAGCGGTGTTGTTGGGGGGTTACTGGCAAGGAAGTACAGAATTCGATAGCAATGAGGTGGTTCGAAAAATTCTCTAGGATTTGATCATTATCCCGATGAATCTCAAGCAAGCTCTCCATCCTATCTGATCCCCCACCCACTGATGGATGGCTCGAAAACGTCTTCAATGACCGACCATTTTTTATTTCTTCTGACCCACTTTCAAACTTCGATAGGGTTCAATATTGATTTTCACTGGAATATCGTATACAAATAGCATTGTCCCGCCCATTCGCTAGTAGATAGAATTAAGTCTTCTCCAGAATTTCCCTTGTTTCTTATCTATTTCTCCAATGCTCATCACATTTATCACTTCTACCAGAGCAATGGCCACTACATCCAGTTCCTCCATAGTGAAGCACAGTTTCCTTGTTTCTTTTTGTATCCGCGATCTTAATATTACAATTTGATTCGTATGTTACTGGATTGTGGTGGTCTGGATGAAACAATTATCATTTTATGCTTGAGGATTAGATTTAAGAATCCTTTTCATTCCTACTCTATTGGACTCCAAACTTTCTTAACTGGATCAAAGCTCAAGACTCAGATAGAGTCATGTTGTTGAACCA
>JZKD02S2186164.1:3087-23065 GCA_000966675.3 Picea glauca
CATGACCATAATGGAGGCTATAATAGCTTATAGGTATGCCCCCCTTGTGTTACCTCGGCCTCTCAATTCCCTTTCAGCAGATGGATACATTAAGTAGTTTCCCAGGTTTATAGGCAAAGGGGACATAACTGCAGAAGAACACCTTGAAGCCTCTTACAATTTTTTGAAGCATCGTGTCATTATGCATGCAGACATATGGATGAGGATTTTTTTTCATAGCCTTGAATTCGAGGCTAGGAAATGGTTTAAGGCCCTACCCCCTAGATCTATCGATGGGATAGAGGATTTGGATAATACCTTCTTGAGACAGTGGGGAGATAAGAAAGACTTCATGTATTACATGATAGAGTTTGGGGCATTGAAGAGAAAGGAAGGAGATTCTGTCACTAATTTTTCCAAGAGGTTCAATAAAATGTACAATAAGATCCCTGCTGAGATAAATCCCTCAAAAGATTCAACAAAAATTGTGTATGCCAGTGCTTTTGACCTTGATTTCTGCCTTTTGTTGAGGGAGAGATGAGCCACTTCCTTGGCTCACATGCAAGACTCGGCTGTGGAAGTTGATTCGAATTTATTGGTTGTTGACCAACTCAGGAATAAGACTGATAGAGACATGCCGAGGAATATACATGAAACCTCCACATATGGTTCCCCTGCTTTTCCCCCCTAGATGGATGAAGTAACTAAGGTGTTGTAATCACTTTTGGCTAGGATGGAAAGGTGGGAGTTATAATGGAAGCCTATATATAGAAATCCCCAAAATATTGATAACAGAGGCAACTTCAGGAGGCCAAACAACAATGTTCCACAGATTATGCCAAGGGAACAAAGGAACTGAGATAGAGATGATCAAAGGATCCAAACCCCTATCCAAAATAACCTTGTTGTTGATGAGGAAAGAGAGGAGATAGATGAGCTTGTTCCTGAAATTCACTGTATCGAAGACACATCCCCTTTCCCCCATCTGACTCAATCTGCATATAAAGAATCCCTCATGAACAGTCAAATCAATGAACTGAGTAAGGGGGAGAAGGCCAAATCCAAAACTAATCCTAACATATACAACCTCAGTTCAAAGAAGAACAAAGGGAAGTCTGACATCCTTGATTAGCCTCTCACAGCAGAAAGGCATACTAAGCCTGTAGCACTCACTACCAAGGAAAATAAAACTTAGAATATTTTTCCAATAGCCCAAAAACCTGTCCCTGAGGTACGGGAAATTCCTAAGCCTCCTTCCTCCTTTATTTTTGAGCACGAAATTCAAAAAATTATAATTTATATCCCCCTCTCGGAACTAGTTAAAAATGAAGATTTCAAAAGATCCCTCTCCAAACCGTTGCAGTCTGAGCCACCTCAGCTTACCACAGACTCATAAATCTCCAAGATGAAAATACAAAAATCATCCTAGGTCCCATGGTAGAAGACAAATATGATTCATCCCCTCCCTTATACACATCCCTGAACATACACGATAAGGTGTTGCATAATTTCCCGATGGATTCAAGGGCTTCCCATAACCTCATGCCCAAAACCATCATGGAAGAATTGGGACTAGAAGTAACAAAGGCCTATCATGATTTGTACTCTTTTGATTCAAGGAGGGTGAAATGTCTTAGAGTCATCAAAGACCTGGTGGTGTCCTTATTTCAGCTGCCCCTGAAGAGTGTGGTCATGGACATTGTAGTAGTTGATGTTCCCCCCAAGTTTGGCATGTTGTTGTCAAGATCTTGGATTAAAAATCTTGGAGGAACATTACAGATGGACCTCACATATGCTACTATTCCAGTATTTGGAGGAGAACACATAAGACTTTACAGGGAATCCCAGTTGGCCTACATTGTCAATGACGAAGCAGAACCCTCTAATAATCATATATTTGCACTTGACATGGATTTGGGGTCTAGTTTGTTGCATCTCACTGATACTCCTAAGGCTCCTCTTCAAATCAGGAAGCAACCCATTTCTTATCATGAAATACATCCTCCTACTACCTCTGTGTGGAAGATGTTCTTCAATGAAGCCTCTTCTAGTGAAGGTATCAGTGCTGAAGTGGTTTTTGTGTCACCTTGTCAGGGAACTGTATCCCTATCATACAAGCTAGATTTTGAAACTACCAATAATGTGGTAGACTATGAAGCTCTTGTTTTAGGTTTAAGGGTTGTAAAATAAATAGGAATCGAAAAGGTAGCAGTGTTTGTAGATGTTGAGTTGATAATGTAGCAGGTTAGAAATGCTTATCGGGCTAAACATCCTCAGCTCAAGAATTACAAAAATAAGGTGTGGGACCTAATTGATAATTTCTTCTCAACTTTCAACATTTCTTTTATTCCCTAGTTGTATCACCTAGCTAGTTTAGGATCCCTCTGCCACCTAAGATCAAATATGATGTTGAGATAAGATACAGGCCATCTGTACCGGACAATATCAAGAATTGGAAGGTATTCGAGGATGATCTTGAAATAAGAAAATTTCTTGAGTCTGTTGATGAGTTCTCTACATTGCACATTGATCAGGATCCTGATCTTGAAGGTAACCCTCACCCTGAGGTATTTTTAAATAAAAATTCTAATCACCATATTGTTCAGTTGCCTAGTAATCACATTCCAAAGGGACTAGTTCCTTTAAAAATATTTTTTGATAGGAATGATGTGGCAGTAAAGGGTAAGGTTTCAAATGAGGATGTTGATATAACAAAGTGAAATATTGGCACAGAAGAGGATCCTATGTTTGTCAAGTTGTCAACCAGCCTGTAAAAGGAGCAAAGAGTCGAGTATGTTGAGTTATTAAAAGAATTTGTTGATGTGTTCGCCTGGACATATGAAGACCTCAAGACCTATGACACATCGGTTATTGAGCACAAGATCCCACTGAAAGAGGAGGCTAATTTGTTTATGCAGAAGTTGAGACATATTAACGCTATGTTGTTGCCTATCATGAAGAGTGAGGTGAATAAGTTGTTAGATGCCCAAATCATCGTCCCCTTGATATATTCTGAATGGGTGGCAAATCTGGTCCCAGTGACAAAGAAGAGTGGAGAAATAAGACTCTGTGTCGATTTCAAAAATCTAAATAGAAGCTCAAGGAAGGATAATTATCCCTTACCAAATATGGAACACATATTGCAGAGGGTAACAGGGGCATCCAGAATTTCAATGATTGATGGATTTTCTGGATACAATAAGATCTTTGTTCTGCTTGAAGATAGGGAGAAAACAACATTCATCACTCCTTGGGGGACATTCATGTATGACAAAATGCCCTTTGGATTGATGAATGCATGGGAAACTTTTTAGCGAGCCATGGACATAACCTTCAATGGGGAGAAAGATCAGTTTGTGGTAATATATCTGGATGACATCAAAGTCTTCTCCAGATCTGATAAAGAGCACTGCTATCAGTTGAGGAAGGTTTTATTGAAATTAAAGAGGTTTGGCCTTTCCTTAAACCCCAAGAAATATTTGTTTTCTATGAAGGAGGGGAAGCTGTTAGGCCATATAGTATCAGCAGAGGGAGTGAGAATTGATCCCAGTAGGGTAGAGGCAATTCAGACCCTATCACTTCCCAGGTCCAGAAAAGAAGTATAGGCTTTCTTGGGGAAGACTAACTTTCTGAGGAGGTTTGTCTCAAATTTTTTTGAGTTGGTGAAACACATCACATTTATGCTCAAAAAGGGAAATGAAGTGAAATGGACTTCTGAACACAAGGAATCTTTTGTCCAAATAAAAAAGGAAATGACTAAGGCACCTGTGCTGATCAGTCCTGTTTATTCCAAGGATTTCCTAATTTTTTCTTTTGCTTCTTTTGATATAGTAGCAACATTTTTATTGCGGAAAAATGAAGAAGGGTGAGAGCAACCCATTTCCTTCTTCAGTAAGGCATTAAGAGATGCAGAAATAAGGTATGAAATCATGGAGAAACAGGCCTATGCCTTGGTGAAATCTCTCAAATCTCTCAGAGTCTATGTCTTGAACTCAAAGGTGATTGCATATGTTCCTTTAGCCTCTATGAAGGACATCCTTATACATCCTGACATAGATGGGAGAAGGGGTAGATGGATTGCCAAGATCCTTGAGTTTGACCTGGAGATAAATCCCACCAAGTTGGTTAAAGGGCAGGGTTTATCCAAGTTGTTGGTTGAATCAAATTGTAAGGCCTTGGGGGTTAGCTTCAACCATGCTTACTTAGAAAATCAGCAAGTTGAGTTATCCAACAAAATCTCTCAGGGTGGTTTATCACTAGCAGAGTGCACCTGGTATAGAGACATTATATATTTTCTACTAGAATTAAAACCCCCTGATGAAATGAAGAAGCGTAAGGAAAGATATTTAAAGCTCAAAGAAGTTAAATATTGCCTTATTGACTAGGTATTTCACTGGAGAGACCCTCTAGGGGTGTTTCTGAGGTGTCTGAACCCACAGGAAGCCTAGAAAGTTACGTTTGATTTCCATAGCAACCTATGTGGGGGGAACAATTTATGGAATACCATAGCCCACAAAATTATCAGGGTTGGGTACTATTGGCCCACCTTATTCACTGATGTCTACAGAGAGGTCAAAGATTACATCAAATTCCAGAGGTTCTTAGGAAATCAACAACTCAAATATCTACCACTAAAGCCTGTAGTAGCTTCAACACCCTTTCAAAAATGGGGGTTGGACTTCATTGGAGAAATTCATCCTCCCTCAAGTGGCCAACACAGATGGATCCTAACTGCAACAGACTATTTTTCCAAGTGGATAGAAGCTATCCCCACCAGGAGTGCTTCACACAAATTTATCATCATCTTCCTGGAGGATATCATAGCAAGGTTTGGTTGCCCCAACAGAATTGTCACTGATAATGCTGCATATTTCAAGTCTGGGCCTCTGGTTAGATTCTATGAGCAGTTTGAGATTTCACTGATTCATTCCACTCCCTATTATCCTCAAGGCAACAAACTAGCAGAGTCCTCCAATAAAAGTCTGATCAAGATCATTAAAATATTATTGGAAGACAATAAGAAGGCATGGGATTCAAAACTCAAATTCGCTCTGTGCATTGATCGAGTGACAACCAAGAGATCCATGGGCACCTCCCCATTTCAATTTGTTTATGTGACAAAAGTTGTATTTCCCACTCAGATAGCTCTACCTGTAGCTAAATTCTTTCAAGATTATGAAGGAGAGCCAGACCATATGGTCAGAAGAATTCATCAAATGGTGGAAGTATAGTAGACCAGGGAGCAGGTAATGGACATAGCTCACAATCATCAGCAGATGATCAAGTGATCCTTTAACAAGAAGGTTAGAAAAGAGGAATTCAAGTTGGGAGATCCGGTGCTTAATTGGGATGCACCCAAGAAAGACAGAGGCAAACACAGCAAGTTTGAAGCCCTTTAGATTGAGCCCTTCAAATTCTATGAAGTGTTTTTGAATAATACTTTCAGGTTATAGGATTTGGAGGGTGAGGAAGTTTTTAATGGCCCTGTGAAAGGGCATTTCCTGAAGAGGTGCTTTGTTTGAGCCATGAGAGGCTCTTTGTTTTGTAAATATTATTTTTTGTTTGTTTTTTGTTTCAATAAGGGACTCCATAGCCCAACAAAATGAATTGAAGTTGCAGAATGAGTTCTTAGAGCATCAAATGACTATATCCCCCATGGAGCCTATTTTATCACTAATTCTTGTAAGGGGGAGTTTTTTTTTTCATTCTGATTTGGTCCTGGAGTGGGAAAATGCAAAGAATGACAAGGAGTGGGTTGAAAAACCCACTTATCCTAAGTTCAGGGTGCCAAATGCTCATTCACTAAGCAGCAGGTTGATCTAGGTGGCTGGAATCTGCACACCTAGATCTGCAGTCGGGATACAATTCTAACCCCCCCCCTGCCTTCTTTCCTTTAACACGGGGAGGGGAGGGGGGTCCACAATGATTGTTAATGGGTAGCGTAGGTCTGAATAACTAATATTGAGGCACCTGGATCTGTGGCTGAGGATTGATTCTGGACCCCCCTTGATTTTCTACCTTTAGTGAGGGGGGGGGTCTAGAATGAGGTGGTTTTGAAAGTAGGCTCCCTTCCTATCATGTTGACCTCTCGTGTCACCAATCCCTCTCCCACCTAAACCACTTACTGCTTCCATTACCACCTTCACCTACCTCTTCCATATGTCCTCCACTCTGTCTCTCACCTCTGCCCATCACATCCTCCACTTATCGTTGGGCCATAGCTCCTTACTTCTCCCACTCCCCTCGTACCTCTCGCCTCCCGACACCTGTACCCCCCCGCTCTCCATGCCACATCCACCTATGTCCCACCCATATCTCGTGGCATGTCTCATCTAGTGTCATAGCACCACCTCATCTTTCACCCACATCATATCCTCCCTCTTCATCCCTCTTATCTTCCAACACCTATTATTCCTCCTCCAAGTCACTCCATCATCGCTACGTGTTCCTATCCCTAACCAATCCCTTTCCACCGCTTGTCTCCTCCATTTTTCAGGTCCTCTTCCCCTACGCCAACCTTTATGATGCCCAATCTAACTCCAGTGACCTGTCGAGCCCATCCATTGCCACACCCGATATCCTAGCCACTGTGTCTCCTTCCCCCTGGTGCTTCCACATCAGTGTCTATAGGGCCTCCCCCCATCTCACTCTTGCACCGCTCATGTTAAATTGTCAATGCATGTCCATCACCCATTCACCATTTTGTTTCATGCGCCCTGTGTTATTCTTGTCCATGTCTATAGACTAGGCCTCTTTGTAGCAGTCCAGCAAAGAAGCAACAGCCAATAAAGAGCCACCCTGTTTTCCAAGTGCAGAGTTTTCTGGGCCTTACCTGATCCCGAGAAAGCAGTTATTGAGGTAGTTGACAGTGGTTGAACGTCGTCTCCTTCCATAAATAGAAAGCCGGGAAAAGACAAGTACAAAGGCAGACTGTCAGTCCTTTCTGACAAAGATCACATCCGAAAGATGACTACATGGGCAGTCTGTCGAATGTCTGCATGCACAGCCTGACAGAGAGGTTCATCTACGTAAAGCCTTGAATGCATGACATGATGGTGTCTCAGACAGTCCAAGCGAGACAGAGTATATGTAGGCATTTTTTTTCATTTTTGTTGGTATCGTTGGTAAAGCTAAGCTCCCTATTGTAAAGTTTTGATGAAGCACTGGTTTTCCCTGGTTATGTATCTGTAGGTGAAACTTCTTGTTTAATGACAATCAACTTTCTTACTCCATCTTGTTTCCATATAATACTAGAAGATTTCATGATTGAATGATTCACATGAATTTTCGTGACTATGTTATGATAAATGCTTTACGATAACGGTGTTGTGATTTCTTTTAGTATTCTTGGAATTTGAATACAAGAAGTTCTTGTGTTTAAGTTCTTCCTCTTTGGACTGTTGGAAGTTGGATGCCTATAACAGACCTTCACATTTTCTCACCGAAGTCTTCCTCCTTCTCACCCTTACTACAACTTACTGTCTAAACTTAGATTGAGACCTCACCTGTTCATGCATAGCCTGGTCCAGGATTTTGAGTTAAAGTGATATTATTCTGAGTTTACTCCCATTCGATCACCCCTTTATAAACAAATTGTGACATAAACTGATGGGTATCAGGCTTACTCCTATTGCAATCCAGGAGTGACTTTTGGTGCTAACAGTATTATCATTTTTGGTGGCTTATATGTAACTATATAAAATCCAACCATACATAAAACGTTGGTTGTATAGTTTTAGTAAAATGAATATGAATGGAATTGCATGGTTGGTTGCTTATGTCTTGTGTTTATCTTAGAGACAATGGGTCTAAACATGCTTTTGTATTATATCATTTTTGGTGGCTTCTATGTAACTATATAAAATCCAACCATACATAACACATTGGGTTTGAACTTGCTTTTGTATTATATCATTTTTGGTGGCTTCTATGTAACTATATAAAATCCAACCATACATAACATGTTGGTTGTAATAGGTTGATTGTTTGTATTCCCAAATTTTCCAATACNTCAACTTTCAACATTTCTTTTATTCCCTAGTTGTATCACCTAGCTAGTTTAGGATCCCTTTGCCACCTAAGATCAAATATGATGTTGAGATAAGATACAAGCCATCTGTACTGGACAATATCAAGAATTGGAAGGTATTCGAGGATGATCTTGAAATCAAAAAATTTCTTGAGTCTGTTGATGAGTTCTCTACATTGCACATTGATCAGGATCCTGATCCTGAAGGTAACCCTCACCCTGAGGTATTTTTAAATAAAAATTTTAATCACCATATTCTTCAGTTGCCTAGTAATCACATTCCAAAGGGACTAGTTCCTTTAAAAATATTTTTTGATGGGAATGATGTGGCAGTAAAGGGTAAGGTTTCAAATGAGGATGTTGATATAACAAAGTTCTATATTGGCACAGAAGAGGATCCTATGTTCGTCAAGTTGTCAAGAAACCTGTAAAAGGAGCAGAGAGTCGAGTATGTTGAGTTATTAAAAGAATTTGTTGATGTGTTCGCCTGGACATATGAAGACCTCAAGACCTATGAAACATCGGTTATTGAGCACAAGATCCCACTGAAAGAGGAGGCTAATTTGTTTAGGCAGAAGTTGAGACATATTAACCCTATGTTGTTTCCTATCATGGAGAGTGAGGTGAATAAGTTGTTAGATGCCCAAATCATCGTCCCCTTGAGATATTCTGAATGGGTGGAAAATCTGGTCCCAGTGACAAAGAAGAGTGGAGAAATAAGACTCTGTGTCGATTTCAAAAATATAAATAGAAGCTCAAGGAAGGATAATTACCCCTTACCAAATATGGAACACATATTGCAGAGGGTAACAGGGGCATCCAGAATTTCAATGATTGATGGATTTTCTAGATACAATAAGATCTCTGTTTTGCTTGAAGACAGGGAGAAAACAACATTCACCACTCCTTGGGGGACATTCATGTATGAAAAAATTCCCTTTGGATTGATAAATGAAGGGGAAACTTTTCAGTGAGCCATGGACATAGCCTTCATTGGGGAGAAAGATCAATTTGTGGTAATCTATCTGGATGACATCAAAGTCTTCTCTAGATCTAATAAAGAGCACTGCTATCAGTTGAGGAAGGTTTTATTGAAATGAAAGAGGTTTGGTCTTTCCTTAAACCCCAAGAAATATTTGTTTTCTATGAAGGAGGGGAAGTTGTTAGGCCATATAGTATCAGCAGAGGGAGTGAGAATTGATCCCAGTAGGGTAGAGGCAATTCAGACCCTATCACTTCCCAGGTCCATAAAAGAAGTATAGGCTTTCTTGGGGAAGACTAACTTTCTGAGGAGGTTTGTCTCAAATTTTGTTGAGTTGGTGAAACACATCACATTTATGCTCAGAAAGGGAAATGAAGTGAAATGGACTTCTGAACACAAGGAATCTTTTGTCCAAATAAAAAAAGAAATGACTAAGGCACCTGTGTTGATCAGTCCTATTTATTCCAAGGATTTCCTAATTTTTTCTTTTGCTTCTTTTGATATAGTAGCAACATTTTTATTGCAGAAAAATGAATAAGGGTCAGAGCAACCCATTCCCTTCTTCAGTAAGGCATTAAGAGATGCAGAAATAAGGCATGAAATCATGGAGAAATAGGCCTATGCCTTGGTGAAATCTCTCAAAGCTCTCAGAGTCTATGTCTTGAACTCAAAGGTGATTGCATATGTTCCTTTAGCCTCTATGAAGGACATCCTTATACATCCTGACATAGATGGGAGAAGGGGTAGATGGATTGCCAAGATCCTTGAGTTTGATCTGGAGATAAATCCCAACAAGTTGGTTAAAGGGCAGGGTTTATCCAAGTTGTTGGTTGAATCAAATTGTAAGGCCTTGGGGGTTAGCTTCAACCATGCTTACTTATAAAATCAGCAAACTGAGTTATCCAACAAAATCTCTCAGGGTGGTTTATCACTAGCAGAGTGCACCTGATATAGAGACATTATATATTTTCTACTAGAATTAAATCCCTCTGATGAAATGGAGAAGCATAAGGAAAGATATTTAAAGCTCAAAGCAGTCAAATATTGCCTTATTGAATAGGTATTTCACTGGAGAGTCCCTCTAGGGGTGTTTCTGAGGTGTCTGAACCCACAGGAGGCATAGAAAGTTACGTTTGATTTCCATAGCAGCCTATGTGGGGGGAACAATTTATGGAATACCATATCCCACAAAATTATCAGGTTTGGGTACTACTGGCCCACCTTATTCACTGATGTCTACAGAGAGGTCAAAGCTTACATCAAATGCCAGAGGTTCTTAGGACTTCAAGCCATATCTGCCACTAAAGCCTGTAGTAGCTTCAACACCCTTTCAAAAATGGGGGTTGGACTTCATTGGAGAAATTCATCCTCCCTCAACTGGCCAACACAGATGGATCCTGACTACAACAGACTATTTTTCCAAGTGGATAGAAGTTATCCCCACCAGGAGTGCTTCACACAAATTTATCATCATCTTCCTGGAGGATATCATAGCAAGGTTTGGTTTCCCCAACAGAATTGTCACTGATAATGCTGCATATTTCAAGTCTGAGCCTCTAGTTAGATTCTATGAGCAGTTTGAGATTTCACGGATTCATTCCACTCCCTATTATCCTCAAGGCAATAGACTGGCAGAGTCCTCCAATAAAAGTCTGATCAAGATCATTAAAATATTATTGGAAGACAATAAGAAGGCATGGGATTCAAAACTCAAATTCGCTCTGTACGT
The DNA here is from genome assembly GCA_000966675.3 of Picea glauca. NCBI lineage: Eukaryota > Viridiplantae > Streptophyta > Pinopsida > Pinales > Pinaceae > Picea > Picea glauca. Next base: position 13,807 of record JZKD02S2186164.1, read on the forward strand.
TGATCGAGTGACAACCAAGAGATCCATGGGCACCTCCCCTTTTCAATTTGTTTATGGGACAAAAGTTGTATTTCCCACTCAGCTAGCTCTACCTGTAGCTAAATTCTTTCAAGATTATGAAGGAGAGATAGACCATATGGTTAGAAGAATTCATCAAATGGTGGAAGTATAGTAGACCAAGGAGCAGGTAATGGACAGAGCTCACAATCATCAGCAGATGATCAAGCGATCCTTTGACAAGAAGGTTAGAAAAGAGGAATTCAAGTTGGGAGATCCGGTGCTTAAGTGGGATGCACCCAAGAAAGACAGAGGCAAACACAGCAAGTTTGAAGCCCTCTAGATTGAGCCCTTCAAATTCTCTGAAGTGTTTTTGAATAATACTTTCGGGTTATAGGATTTGGAGGGTGAGGAAGTTTTTAATGGCCCTGTGAAAGGACATTTCCTGAAGAGGTGCTTTGTTTGATCCATGAGTGGCTCTTTGTTTTGTAAATATTATTTTATGTTTTTTTTTGTTTCAATAAGGGACTCCATAGCCCAACAAAAGGAACTGAAGCTGCAGAATGAGTTCTTAGAGCATCAAACGACTCTATCCCCCATGGAGCCTATTTTATCACTAATTCTTATAAGAGGGAGTTTTTTTTTTCATTCTGATTTGGTCCTGGAGTGCAAAAATGCAAAGAATGACAAGGAGTGGGTTGAAAAACCCACTTATCCTAAGTTCAGGGTGCCAAATTCTCATTCGCTAAGCAACAGGTTGATCTAGGTGGCTGGAATCTGTACGCCTAGATCTGCAGTCGGGATACAATTATAACCCCCCCCCCTTCTTGCCATTAACACGGGGAGGGGAGGGGGGTCCACAATGATTGTTAATGGGTAGTGTAGGTCTGAATAACTGAGATTGAGGCACCTGGATCTGCGGCTGAGGATTGATTCTGGACCCCCCTTGCTTTTCTACCTTTAGCGAGGGGGGGGGTCCGGAATGAGGTGGTTTTGAAAGTAGGCTCCCTTCCTGTCATGTTGACCTCTCGTGTCACCAATCCCTCTCCCACCTAAACCACTTACTGCTTCCATTACCAGCTTCACCTCCCTCTGCCATATGTCCTCCACTCTGTCTCTCACCTCTGCCCATCACATCCTCCACTTATCGTTGGGCCATAGCTCCTTACTTCTCCCACTCCCCTCATACCTCTCGCCTCCCGACACATGTACCCCCCCGCTCTCCATGCCACATCCACCTGTGTCCCACCCATATCTCGTGGAATGTCTCATCTAGTGTCATAGCACCACCTCATATTTCGCCCACATCATATCCTCCCTCTTCATCCCTCTTATCTTCCAACACCTATTATTCCTCCTCCAAGTCACTCCATCATCGCTACATGTTCCTATCCCTAACCAATCCCTTTCCACCGCTTATCTCCTCCATTTTTCAGGTCCTCTTCCCCTATGCCAACCTTTCTGATGCCCAATCTAACTCCAGTGACCTATCGAGCCCATCCATTGCCACACCTGGTATCCTAGCCATTGTGTCTCCTTCCCCCTGGTGCTTCCACATCAGTGTCTATAGGGCCTCCCCCCATCTCACTCTTGCACCACTAGTGTTAAATTGTCAATGCATGTCCATCACCCATTCACCATTTTGTGTCATGCACCCTATGTTATTCTCATCCATGTCTACAGACTAGGCCTCTTTGTAGCAATCCAGTAAAGAAGCAACATCCAATAAAGAGCCACCCTTTTTTCCAAGTGCAGAGTTGTCTGGGCCTTACCTGATCCCAAGAAAGCAGTTATTGAGGTAGTTGACAGTGGTTGAACGTCATCTCCTTCCATAAATAGAAATCCAGGAAAAGACAAGTGCAAAGGCAGACTGTCAGTCCTTTCTGACAGAGTTCACATCCGAAAGATGACTACATGGGCAGTCTGTCGAATGTCTGCATGCGCAGCCTGACAGAGAGGTTCATCTACGTAAAGCCTCGAATGCATGACATGATGGTATCTCAGACAGTCTGAGTGAGACAGAGTATATGTAGGCATTTTTTTCCATTTTTGTTGGTATCATTGGGAAAGCTAAGCTCCCTGTTGTAAAGTTTTGATGAAGCACTGGTTTTCCCTGGTTATGTATCTGTAGGTGAAACTTCTTGTTTAATGACAATCAACTTTCTTACTCCATCTTGTTTCCATATAATACTGGAAGAGTTCATGATTGAATGATTCACATGAATTTTTGTGACTATGTTATGATAAATGCTTTACGATAACGGTGTTGTGATTTCTTTTAGTATTCTTGGAATTTGAATACAAGAAGTTCTTGTGTTTAAGTTCTTCCTCTTTGGACTGTTGGAAGTTGGATGCCTATAACAGACCTTCACATTTTCTCACCGAAGTCTTCCTCCTTCTCACCCTTACTACAACTTACTGTCTAAACTTAGATTGAGACCTCACCTGTTCATGCATAGCCTGGTCCAGGATTTTGAGTTAAAGTGATATTATTCTGAGTTTACTCCCATTCGATCACCCCTTTATAAACAAATTGTGACATAAACTGATGGGTATCAGGCTTACTCCTATTGCAATCCAGGAGTGACTTTTGGTGCTAACAGTATTATCATTTTTGGTGGCTTATATGTAACTATATAAAATCCAACCATACATAAAACGTTGGTTGTATAGTTTTAGTAAAATGAATATGAATGGAATTGCATGGTTGGTTGCTTATGTCTTGTGTTTATCTTAGAGACAATGGGTCTAAACATGCTTTTGTATTATATCATTTTTGGTGGCTTCTATGTAACTATATAAAATCCAACCATACATAACACATTGGGTTTGAACTTGCTTTTGTATTATATCATTTTTGGTGGCTTCTATGTAACTATATAAAATCCAACCATACATAACATGTTGGTTGTAATAGGTTGATTGTTTGTATTCCCAAATTTTCCAATACGCACATTGGGTCTGTTAGCGTCGGAAGTCACTCCTGGATTGCTTGCAGGAGCAGAGCCCGACACCCATCAGTTTAATGTCACGACTTGTTTATAAAGGGATGATCGAATGGAGATAAAGGCTCGAGGAGATATCACCCTAACTCAGAGACTGGGTCTAGCATGTATGGGACCAAGGAGGTATTGACCTAACTTCAGCCAGTGGGTTGATTAAAAGATGAGCAGGTGGAAGACTTGGTAAGGAAGGTGAACAATTGACTGGATCCGCCAATTCCAAGTCATTCAGCGCTGGGAAAATCACAAGAACTGATTAGAAACAACATAATTGCTACAGTGATCCAACATACATCATCCTATAATAGTCACAACTTGACTGGACCCTCCAATTCCGAGCTGTTCTAACACAGTGTAAATCGAGACGTGAAAGAAACTGGCATTCATAAGGCAAGAACTCTCAGAAGTTCATGCATAACTAGAATAACAGTGCTTCATTAAAAATTTACAACCGGGAGCTCTGCTCAACCATCGATCCTTACAAAAATGGAAAAAATGCCTACATATACTCCTCCAAATTTTCCCAACAGAGGCGTGCTCGGACCTCCAAGGCATGGCATCCCTTCAGTCAAACTCGTACTGATATCTTTCGTCAGACGCCACCTTAACTCAGCATGGCTCCTGTAAGGAGGGTAGCTGAGCTATTAAGTGTTCGGATAGCGTGTGCAGACTTCTCTGACGAGCTGAAGACTTCGGCATGGCTTCTTTGAGAAAATAGATACACAGGACTTCCTCGGGCAGACGGTTTTCTAGACCCTCCATCCCCTGTAATTAATGAGTGAGGCAAGGTTTCAACCACCCCCTCTCTTCTTCATTCACTCCGAGCAGGTACTAGGATTGAGACCAAGTTGAACTAACACCTGGAGAACACAGTGATCCCTTCTGTATCTAAACCCGGCGCTTTGGCCCTTTGCGCAGCTCTTTCTATCACCCCCAAGTGACCACAGGCTATGACCCTGTGCCTTTCTTCAAAGGCGCTTTCGGCATTTCGTGTTTCGTGGATGGGAGGAGGCTTCTCCTCATGCTTCAAGGTTACGACAAACAAAATGACGATATGGCTTGATCATGCACTACGCGTCTCCTTGGATGAACGGTTGAGATCTTCTCAGCAATACTGTGGGCCTGGGGCCTAGACGCCTTCGGCACTTCATGTCTCATGGCTGAGAAGAGATAGTCCTTCTGCTTCAAAGTCGTGATGGGCGAAAATGCAAGGAGCCCAATCGCGCACCACGTGTCCCTCTGGATGGACGGCTGAGATCTTCTCGGCAATACTGTGTAGCTCTTTTTACTATCGGTGCCCTCCACACGTCACCGTCGGTTGAGGCTTAAGTGCTAGTGCCTCTCGCAACTCGCGACCTCACGAGTCGGAGCGTCGAACCTTGGCACTCTCCCTCAGTGAAATATCGAGAGGTGATGGTTTTTTTTTCCATTCCACAATTCTCACAACTCGCGATCTCACGTAACCAAAGGATATGGTCCACCCTCTGAACTCATGAACCCTGAGTTCAAGAAATGAACCCACTCATCAACTGATCACGATCAAAGGCCCTCGTTACTTCGCAAGTTCTCCACGGAGACTTCTGATCGTTCACCTCTTTAAAAACTTATGTGCTACACTTGGCGTGACTCGGCTGCCTGCAATTACTCACCGACCGTCGATCTGCTTCACAAAAATAGACCTTGGATGCTGCCAATGACATTTTTCCCGCCCGCTTGACCTGCTACTTGGAAAAACAGGGATTCTCCCATGCTGGGCCTGATCACTTCATGCAACTTGAAAAACCGAATGCTCTCGAGCCCATGACAAGAATTATCGCTAACATTAGGCTCCATGGGGGATAGAGTCATCCCTACGATGCTCTAAGAACTCCTTCTGCAGTTCCAGTCGCCTTTCTGTTGGGATATGGATTCAAGCTCGAAACAGCCTGCTAAAAATACATGCCGATAAGTAAAAACGAACAAAATAAACATACATGCTCAAAGGAGCTTATTTATATACATTCCTAATGCTAATAAAATATTTTACATGGGCTAGGTGAAAGAAAACTTCCACCATATCCATCCAAGCAGCTTCCTAGATAGAAGCTCCTTCCTTCTGTCAATGATCATCAGCAGATGGTGTAGCCGTGACAGCAGAATGGTTACACTCATCAACTCCTACTTACAGGCTGGAGTTGAGATGAAATAGGGCGGCTCCAAGGCATAGGGGAAATGCCACTCCATGTATTTGCTGACAGGGTCATCGAATGAGTGGCCATTTCTAAGGAATTGGCAAAATACAGCCTCTTCTGCTACACAGTTGTTCACACACGGCCAAATGTCTCTGATATCCACAGGTGGGTGGATAGCTAATGTAGGCTAATTGATCTCGGGCGGTGGTTGCTCACTGACTGGCTCTGCGCAGTCTGTAAACTGCATCTTCGACTACTCCTCTGGTTCTTCTGGTGCCTCTTCTTGTCTCTCCCAAGGGTCAGAGTCATATCATCATAGATATGACCTGTGGGAAAGCTTTGCTTTTCAATTTGCTGCTCAGGGGGGCTGATTTCCTCGCATTGTCTTTCATTTGTGAACAGAGGAGAAGGCTCTGCAGTATTCTCTTGGAAGTTCTGGGTGTCCAGCTCATAACCTGATTCATAGTTGTCATACACGGGTTGGCTGCTACCCACGTCATCAATCTGTGATGTGGGGCTCTGCTTCTCCTCAACTGAATAGTCGTTAAAGCTAGGTGAGCACCAGACTTCTTCATCTTGCAAAAAAGGAATGATCTCCAGATCCTCCTTTTCAATCCCAAATGTAGATACATCATGGGAAATCTCGTGAAGAAAAAGGGAAGAGTCCTCTTCCCCAACTACCACTTCATCACTTTGATCTAAGAAAGCAAGCTCATTGGGGGTAGATGCTAATGCACTTACGAAATATTCAATCATCTCCTTTAAAGAGTTGCTCAGAGCGTCTGCCTCAAGGATTGGAAGATCCTCTGCACAGTCTTCATATTTCAACCCTTCTAATTGGGCAGAGAGATATTTCACCTGGTCCATCAACTTACTCAGGGCTCCATCCTCCTCCCTAGGAACTTCATCACTTTCATAACCTGCCTCGGATGCAGATGAATGGGGAGGAGAAAGGACTGAGTTTTGATCCAGGTCATCAGGATCCTCCCCACATCTTACGTCAGAAACAACTTTCTCTTGTATAGATTTGTGGTATCCCTCACAACAATTATGACAAATTAACTCAGGGGGATACAGCCTCTGACAATAGGCAGTGAAAGCTACATGGAATCCATGGAGTGAAGAAATGCTATCAGGGGGTAAAGAATGGTACCATTTATGCGCATCCCCTGCTAACGAGAACATGAACATCTTCAGTAACACATCCTCATGATGTATCTCCCACTAACGCATGATTTCATGAAACTCATTGAGGTGTTGAGCAGGGTTGTCCTCTTCACACTTTCCAAATATGGGCAAATAATCACCCCATTCATCCAGAGAGAGGACAACATTAGGAAAACCAGGAATAGTAGAAAAATTAAAAGGAGCAAACCTGCGAGCAAGGATTTTCTCCATATCGAACCGGTGGAGTCGCCAATCAATCCTTGAATCATGGAGTCACTAGGTGAAAAAAGTGCAGCTTTGAATGTGTCTGGTCTTTGTTCACCATCAAAGGCCAGATCTTATCATTATCGTTACCCGAGGAAACTTCTCAGGCTGAGAAAGCAGCCGCTGAAACCTTCTCGAGAAAGCTCCTCTGGGTCAGCTTTCAGGTGTGCCAACAGTGGCCACAACTAAAACAGTAAAGTGGAAACAATGGAGTCGCCAGGTGCACAGTAGCAATCTGAATAATTATGATTTCTAATGCACCTTCATAATCAGTTGATCATTGTCGTTCTGCCTAGGGAAAATCTTCAACTCCGTCCCCGGCAACGGCGCCAGAAATGTTAGCGTCGAAAGTCACTCCTGGATTGCTTGCAGGAGTAGAGCCCGACACCCATCAGTTTAATGTCACGATTTTTTTATAAAGGGATGATCGAATGGAGATAAAGGCTCGAGGAGATATCACCCTAACTCAAAGACTGGGTCTAGCATGTATGGGACCAAGGAGGTCTTGACCTAACTTCGGCTAGTGGGTTGATTAAAAGATGAGCAGGTGGAAGACTTGGTAAGGAAGGTGAACAAACAACTTTGGGAAATAGGCTTTCAGTGGTTTGCAGAAGAAAGACCCTGAATGCAAGATCCTCTTGGTTCAAGGTCTTAAGGAACTAAAAGGGGACTTGACTAGATCCGCCAATTCCAAGTCATTCAGCACTGGGAAAATCACAAGAACTGATTAGAAACAACATAAATGCTACAGTGATCCAACATACATCATCCTATAACAGTCACAACTCGACTGGACCCTCCAATTCTGAGTTGTTCTAACACAGTGTAAACCGAGACGTGAAAGAAACTGGCATTCATAAGGCAAGAAGTCTCATAAATTCATCCATAACTATAATAACAATGCTTCATTAAAACTTTACAACCGGGAGATCTGCTCAACCATCGATCCTTACAAAAATGGCAAAAATACCTACATATACTCCTCCAAATTTTCCCAACAGAGGCGTGCTCGGACCTCCAAGGCGTGGCATCCCTTCAGTCAAACTTGTACTGATATCTTTCATCAGACGCCACCTTAACTCATCATGGATCCTGTAAGGAGGGTAGCTGAGCAATTAAGTGTTCAGATAATGTGTGCAGACTTCTCTGACGAGCTAAAGACTTCGGCATGGCTTCTTTGAGAAAATAGATACACGGGACTTCCTCGAGCAGACGGTTTGCCAGACCCTCCATCCCCTACAATTAATGAGTGAGGCGAGGTTTCAACCACCCCCTCTCTTCTTCATTGACTCCGAGCAGGTACTAGGATTGAGACCAAGTTGAGCTGGCACCTGGAGAACACAGTGATCCCTTTTGCAGCTAAACTCGGTGCTTCGGACCTTTGCGCAGCTCTTTCTATCACCCCCAAGTGACCACAGGCTGTGACCCTATGCCTTTCTTCAAAGGCACTTTCCGCATTTCACGTTTAGTGGACAGGAGGAGGCTGCTCCTCATGCTTCAAGGTTACGACAGACGAAATGACGATATGGCTTGATCATGCACTACGCGTCCCCTTGGATGGACGGCTAAGATCTTCTCGGCAATACTATGGGCCCGGGCCCTGGACTCCTTCGGCACTTCATGTCTCGTGGCTAAGAAGAGATAGTCCTTGTGCTTCAAAGTCGCAATGGGAGAAAATGCGAGGAGCCCAATCGCGCACCACGTGTCCCTCTGGATGGATGGCTGAGATCTTCTCAGCAATACTGTGTAGCTCTTTTTACTGTCGGTTCCCTCCACACATAACCATCGGCTAAGGATTAAGTGCTAGCGCCTCTCACAACTCACAACCTCGCGATTCGAAGCGTCGAACCTTGGCACTCTCCCTCCGCGAAATCCCGAGAGGCGATGGTTTTTTTTTTCCCTTCCACAATTCTCATGACTCATGATCTCGCGTAACCAAAGGATATGGTCCGCCCTCCGAACTCACGAACCCCGAGTTCAAGAAATGAACCCACGCATCAACTGATCGTGATCAACAGCCCTCGTTACTTCGCGAGTTATCCATGGAGACTTATGATCGTTCACCTCTTTAAAAACTTATGCGCTATACTTGGCGTGACTCGGCTACCTGCAACTACCCACCGACCATTGATCTGCTTCGCAAAAATAGACCTTGGATGCTACCGACGACATTTTGCCCGCTCGCTTGACCTGCTACTTGGAAAAACATGGATTCTCCCGTGCTGCGCTTGATCACTTCGTGCAACTTGCAGACCCGAATGCTCTCGAGCCCATGACAAGAATTATCGCTAACAGGGTCCATGTTCATATAACTTAGTTAGGTGTATATTGTCATGAGGTAAATTATGACTACCATTGATAATTTTTGGAAGGATGCAATTTAACTTATTTGACAATATGCTTAACATCGTGATAAAACCTATCAACAAAATGTCATGAAGTCAAATAGAAGCCCATTCAAATTTTATTTACAATTTATGAACAAACATACCAACACAATGCCATGACATGCCATGAGGTCAGATATGATAATATGTTAAGTTTCAAGATATTATTAGAGTTCTTTGCATTTCACTAGATAACAATAGCATAGATAGGATCACTGAGAAATACACAATCACAAGAGACACATCATTTATCCTGGGAAACCCTCATGGG
>JZKD02S2186164.1:23115-41168 GCA_000966675.3 Picea glauca
AAAACCAAGAATAGCAGAAAAATTAAAAGGAGCAAACCTGCGAGCAAGGATTTTCTCCATATCGAACCAGTGGAGTCGCCAATCGATCCTTGAATCATGGAGTCGCCAGGTGAAAAAAGTGTAGCTTCGAATGTGTCTAGTCCTTGTTCACCATTAAAGGCCAGATATTAACATTATCGTTACCCCAGGAAACTTCTCAGGCTGAGAAAGCAGTCGCTGAAACCTTCTTGAGAAAGCTCCTCTGGGTCAGCTTTCAGGTGTGCCAACAGTGGCCACAACTAAAATAGTAAAGTGGAAACAATGGAGTTTCCACAGTGGAGTCGCTAGGTGCACAGTAGCAATCTGAATAATTCTGATTTCTGATGCACCTTCAGAATCAGTTGATCATTGTCGTTCTGCCCAGGGAAAATCTTCAACTTTGTCCCCAGCAACGACGCCAGAAATGTCAGCGTCAAAAGTCACTCCCGGATTGCTTGCAGGAGCAGAGCCCGACACCCATCAGTTTAATGTCACGATTTGTCTATAAAGGGATGATCGAATGGAGATAAAGGCTCGAGGAGATATCACCCTAACTCAGAGACTGGGTCTAGCATGTATGGGACCAAGGAGGTCTTGACCTAACTTCATCCAGTGGGTTGATTAAAATATGAGAAGGTGGAAGACTTGGTAAGGAAGGTGAACAAACAACTTTGGGCAACAGGGTTTCAGCTGTTTGCAGAAGAAAGACCCTGAATGAAAGATCATCTTGGTTCAAGGTCTCAAGGAACTGAAAGGGGACTTGACTGGATCCACCAATTCCAAGTCATTCAGCGTTGGGAAAATCACAAGAACTGATTAGAAACAACATAACTACTACAATGATCCAACATACATCATCCTATAACAGTCACAACTCGACTGGACCCTCCAATTCTGAGCTGTTCTAACACAGTGTAAACTGAGACGTGAAAGAAACTGGCATTCATAAGGCAAGAAGTCTCAGAAGTTCATGCATAACTAGAATAACAGTGCTTCATTAAAACTTTACAACCGGGAGCTCTGCTCAACCATCGATCCTTACAAAAATGGCAAAAATGCCTACATATACTCCTCCAAATTTGCCCAACAGAGGCGTGCTCGGACCTCCAAGGCGTGGCATCCCTTCAGTCAAACTCGTACTGATATCTTTCATCAGACGCCACCTTAACTCAGCATGGCTCCTGTAAGGAGAGTAGCTGAGCTATTAAGTGTTCAGATAGCATGTGCAGACTTCTCTGACGAGCTGAAGACTTCAGCATGGCTTCTTTGAGAAAATCAATACACAGGACTTCCTCGGGCAGACGGTTTGCCAGACCCTCCATCCCCTGCAATTAATGAGTGAGGCGTGGTTTCAACCACCCCCTCTCTTCTTCATTCACTTCGAGCAGGTACTAGGATTGATACCAAGTTGAACTGGCACCTGGAGAACACAGTGATCCCTTCTACAGCTAAACTCGGCGCTTCAGCCCTTTGCGTAGCTCTTTCTATCACCCCCAAGTGACCACGGGCTGTGACCCTGTGCCTTTCTTCAAAGGCGCTTTCGGCATTTCACTTTTAGTGCACAAGAGGAGGTTGCTCCTCATGCTTCAAGGTTACGACAGACGAAATGACGATATGGCTTGATCATGCACTACGCGTCCCCTTGGATGGACGACTGAGATCTTCTCAGCAATACTGTGGGCCCGGGCCCTGGACGCCTTCGGCACTTCATGTCTCGTGGCTGAGAAGAGCTATTCCTTGTGCTTCAAAGTCGCAATGGGAGAAAATGCGAGGAGCCCAATCGCGCACCACGTGTCCCTCTGGATGGACGGCTGAGATCTTCTCGGCAATACTGTGTAGCTCTTTTTACTGTGAGTGCCCTCCACATGTAACCATCGGCTAAGGCTTAAGTGCTAGAATCTCTCGCAACTCGTGACCTCGCGAGTCAGAGCGTCGAACCTTGGCACTCTCCCTCCATGAAATCCCGAGAGGCGATGGTTTTTTTTTCCATTCCACAATTCTCGTGACTCGCGATCTCACGCAACCAAAGGATATGGTCTGCCCTCCGAACTCACGAACCCTGAGTTAAAGAAATGAACCCACGCATCAACTGATCGCGATCAACAGCCCTCGTTACTTCGCGAGTTCTCCACGGAGACTTATGATCGTTCACCTCTTTAAAAACTTCTGCACTATACTTGGCGTGACTCGGTTGCCTACAACTACCCACCGACCGTTGATCTGCTTCGCAAAAATAGACCTTGGATGTTGCCGACGACATTTTGCCTGCTCGCTTGACCTTCTACTTGGAAAAACAGGGATTCTCCCATACTGCGCTTGATCACTTCGTGCAACTTGCAGACCTGAATGCTCTCGAGCCCATGACAAGAATTATTGCTAACAGGGTCCATGTTCATATAACTTAGTTAGGTTTATATTGTCATGAGCTAAATTATGACTACCATTGATAATTTTTGGAAGGATGCAATTTAACTTATTTGACAATATGCTTAACATCGTGATAAAACCTATCAACAAAATGTCATGAAGTCAAATAGAAGCCCATTCAAATTTTATTTACAATTTATGAACAAACATACCAACACAATGCCATGACATGCCATGAGGTCAGATATGATAATATGTTAAGTTTCAAGATATTATTAGAGTTCTTTGCATTTCACTAGATAACAATAGCATAGATAGGATCACTGAGAAATACACAATCACAAGAGACACATCATTTATCCTGGGAAACCCTCATGGGCAAGAAAACCCAACAAAACTTCCTTATTATAGATAGCCAATACAATGCCAAGAGATAACTCAAACAAATATAGAAATTCCTCTCCCAGGAATACGCATCTCTCTCTCTCTCTCTTCTCCAACTGCATCTCTGAACTTGTCTCTTGATGAACAAGTGAGTGTGTGTCTAAATGAGGTGCTAGCCTCCTTATTTATACAACTCTGGAACATGTGGATGGAGGTGTCTTTTCACTTACATAGTCGAGTTCTTCTTTTGGGTGGTTATAACCACCTTTAATATATTATGGGGCCGACTTCTTATTCTGCCTATTATAATTATATTTTGACCAATTCGCAAAAGGGGATTTGGTCATTTACAATACCCGACATGATCAATCCGCAATAGGGGATTGATCTAATGAATAATACATCAATAATAATTAGAATACTCTTTGTAGTGACATTATTTAAACACTCTCCCTTAACAAGAAGGGTATTCTTCAACAACATCAGGTGAGAGAGAGGAAAACATCATCAACAACATCAGGTGAGTGAGAGAACAAACTCATCAACAACATCTTGGAACATTGACTGGGATATCTATAAATCATCGAAATGTTTTCTCATCAGCAACATCATCATTCTCAATGGAATGAAATTATCATCTGAATCAATTTGAATTAGTATAAAACTAATACATCATCATCACAACATGAGGCTAGTCACATCATCACATCACGAGGTTGGCACATCATCACAGCATGAGGCTGACAAGCTACACAACAATTAAGTTGGAATCACAACACAACAATTAAGATGAAATCACAACACAACAATTAAGTTGGAATCACAAAACAACAATTAAGATGGAATCACAACACAATAATTAATATGGAATCAAAACACGACAATTAAGATGGAATCACAACACAACAATTAAGCTGGAATCACAACACAACAATTAAGCTTGCAGCACAACACTTGGTTAGCATCTCAACATAGCAATTAAAATGGCAACACAACACTCAGCTGACATCTCAACACAACAATTAATCTGGAAGCACAACACTAGGCTAGCATCTCAACACAACAATCAAGCTAGAATCACAACACTCAACTGGCATCTCAACACAGCAATTAAATTGGAAGCACAACACTAGGCTGGCATATTGACACAACAATTAAGCTGGAGACACAGTACTAGACTGGCATGTCAACACAACACTAATCCCCCCTTCGAGGGAGGTCCTTTTGGACTATACCAATCTTATCTTGAAAGTTCTCAAAATTTACACAAGATAGAGACTTGGTCAACACATCGGCAACTTGTTCATCCGTGCTAACGTATTGAAGCTTTATGGCTCCTCTCTACACCATGTCAGGGATGTAATGGTATCATATATCTATGTGTTTCGACTTGTCATGAAATATAGGATTTTCTGTCATCTTTATGCAGCTCTGGTTGTCACATAGGATTGTGGTTGCTTCCATCTCTAGATCAAATATACCTGTCAACAAATTTTGAAGCCATATAGCTTCACATCTGGTGGAACATGAGACAATGTACTCTGCTTCCGCTATACTGAGAGCAATGTTGGATTGCTTCCTACTCTGCCATGAGATCATGGTCGATCCCAAACTGAAACAACATCATGAAGTGCTCTTCCTGTCAGCGACACTTCCATCCCAATCTGAATCAGTGTACCCACTCAGTGTGAATTCATGATCTCCATCATAACTGAGACCACAATCTAATGTACCCTTAACATACCTCATCACATGTTTTTCAAGAACTAGGTGAACATGTTTGGGTTCTACCAGAAACTGACTCAAAGTGTTCACGGAAAAATAGATATCTGGTCTGGTGTTCACCAGGTACATCAACGATCCAATGATCTATCTATACAGCATAGAATCAATTAATGTTGATGAAGTTTCGACCAGTAGCTTCAGCTTCACTTCCATGGGTGTATTCATGGACTTGCACTCTAAAATGTTGAATCTCTTCAGTATTTATACTGCATACTTCCCTTGGTTAAGGAAGATTCTCTCTAGGCTTTACCATACCTCAAGACCTAAGAAATAATGCATTAGGCCAAGGTCTTTCATCTCAAATTCTGAAGCGAGCTTATTCTTACATTCGGTGATGAGATTTTCTTCTCCAATTAAGAATAAGTCATCCACATACAACAACAATATCATCGGCTCATCATTCATAACCTTGAAGTAGAGGTTAGAATCTACTTTACTCTTGGTAAATCCCAAGCTCATCATAAAACTGTCTATCCTGCCATACCAAGCTCTAGAAGCTTGCTTCAACCCATACATAGCCTTCTTCAACTTATAGACATGAGTCTTCCTATCTTCAACTTCAAATCCTTGAGGTTGTTCTATATACATTTCTTCTTTAAGGACACCATTTAGGAAAGCTCTCTTTACATCCATCTGGTGTAACCTCCACTTCATCTTAGCTACAAGGGCTATGATGGTTCTGATCGAAGTGTATCTAGCTACAGGAGAGAATGTATCTTCATAGTCAATGCCTTCCTCTTGAGAAAATCCACGAGTGACAAACCTTGCTTTATACTTCTCAATACTTCCATCAGTAGCATGTTTTATTTTGAAGATCCATTTGGAAGATACCACATCCTTTCTCTTCAGTCTGGGAACTATTTCCCATACATAATTTTTTATCATGGATTGTTATTCTTCTGTCATGGCATCTGCCCATTCTTTCTTCTTAATGGCTTCTTCAATGAAGGTAGGCTCCTTCTCTAGGAGATCACACATCAAAGCCATATAAATGGAGAATGTCTTAGGTCTCTTCACCCGTTTCGTGGTTACTTTGGGAATGCCATAATTCTCTCCATCTTTAATAAACTCCCTAGCCCAAGCAGGATTTCTCTTATGGGAGATTGTCATCTGAGGAGGTTCTTGAAATTATACTATGTCATGATCTTCTAGAATTTCCTCATCAGGAAAGATATGACTTCCCTAACTATTTTTGCAACTCTGGAAACCTCCCTCACTAATTCTGCAACTCTGGGAGCTATAGGTTCCTCTTCATATACTTCTTCAAGATGACATCTTCTTAATTTCTTGAGTTCCTCATCTTCATCAAAGGTCACATCCCTGCTAATCTCAATGTGATGGTGACCTGGTATATAAATTCTGAAGGCCTTGGAGGCCTCATAGTATCCCACAAATATTCCCTTATTTCCTGAGGGGTCCAGGTTGTTTATCTTCTCTTTTGGAATATGTACAAATACTGGGCAGCCAAATATTTTGAGATGGCTTACCTCTAGCTTCTTTCTGGTGAACATCTCTTATGGGGTCTTGAACCCAAGTGCACTATGGGACAATCAGTTTTGTACATATATTTTTGTCATTGTTGCTTCTTCCCATAAGCAGATTGGAAGATCTTGATCATGGATCATGGTCTTCACTACTTCCATTATTGTTTTGTTCTTTCTTTCTGCTACACTGTTTTGTTGAGGATTATAGGGATTGGTGAGCTCCCTCTTGATCCTGACATTTTTGCAGAATTTCACTAACTCTTTTGAAGTGTATTATCCTCCATTATCTTACCTGAGTATCTTGATCTTTCTTTCAAAAAGATTCTCAATGAAGGCTTTTAATTCCTTGAATTTACTGAACACTTCATCTTTTGATTTCAAAAAGTAAGCCTCGGTCTTACGAGAATAATCATCAATAAAAGATACATAGTATACATACCCACTAATGGAGGATGATGGAATTGGGCCACACACATCTGAATGAATGAGTTCTAAGACTCCTTCTACTTTTCTCTCTCTCTTCAAAAAAGGGTTCTTGAAGTTCTTCCCTTGTGCACATCCATTGTACACACCTTCATGGTCAACTTTGAGCTCTGGTAGACCTATTATTGCTTTGCATACGTATGGTAATGCCTTGTAGTTGTTGTGGGCTAATATTTTATGCCAAATTTCACATGGATTTTCAATGGCATGGGTCATGGCTGCTTCTGAGTGACCCTTCAGCTTATACAAGCCACCTTCTTCTTTTCCAATTACGATTGTGTGACACAGATGCACCCTATGCCTCGGCAAAGGCCTCTGCGCTGACCTCCCAGTCTTAAGGATCGTTCTAATTCCACCTTCGAGCCGAAGTGGCTCTTTGATCCCTCCTTAAAATCTCTGATAAAATCAACCCACAGGGTTTTTCTGCTCCTTACGGCCTTTAGGTTTAATTGCTTCTCTGTTCACCACAGAAAAGTAGAATTCGGACTTTGGGGTTCTCCAATCCCTGATGTCATAAACCTTTGAATTCCCGATTTCCTGATCTCCGATATCCTGATATGCTTCGACTTCAGTTAATCCCCTAGGCTAGACTCTTGGTCCACACGACCTACCCTTATGTGACCGCAGTCCTATCTCCTTTCAGGGTTTCGAGCTTTCAAATGCCGAAATGCATGGACACTTTGTCCTCAGGATTCTCGATATCCCGATATGACGTCAGTTGGCCCTACAGCGGAGCTTCCCACCTTATCGATATTCTGGACTTCGTATTTCCAAAATGCGCGAACACTTTGTCCTCAGGATTCCCGATTTTCCGAATCCCATAATGCCGATAGATGGCTTTCTTTTCGAGAAATTTCCTGAATGCTTGGATCTCCACCACGCGTCCTCCTATGATGGATAGTCCTGATCACTTCTCGTGATTTACGAGTTTTCGATGCTGAAATGCTCTGATTTCTTGGCCTCTGAACTCCCGAAATGCCGATGGACTCCCCTATTTCCACCACGTGTCTGAACCAATGAACAACCCTCGATCATTCACGATTTTGTGAAGTCAAATGCCGATGTCCTCATGTCCTCTTGAATCCCAAAAATCCAACATGCAAAATTCCAACGAGCTCTTGTTTAACGCCACCTGTCTCAACTAAGGGACGGTCCAGATTCAATCTCAGGATTTCGCGACTTGCGATTCCCCAATGTTTTAGTTCCCTGTTAACTTAAAACCCCAGTAGCCAAAATACCGACGGGTTCTTGATCTCCACCACATGTCCCTTCAAGATGGATGGTCCAGATCAAAATCGGGGTTTTCACTGTGGATTTACCCGATCCCCTGTCCACGGGACTTTCGATATCCCGATCTCCAACACCTTGATATCCTGACGCCTTTCAGGACCTTCACTCTATCTGTGAGAGTTTAACCCCCATGCAACTCCAGGAAAATCCTACAGCTGACGGGTAATTGGTTGAGGATCCAACGGGTCATGATCTCCTAATCTTGAAACTCTAGAAACAACCGTAACCTTCTTGCTTCTCTATCAGATCGGACGACTGATGGGTATTCGCTAACTCTCTACAAATAATTCTAATCGTCTATTTCTTTCCCCTGATGATTTTCTGCAAAGTGAACCAAGGATTCTTCCCCGGACTTATCCACTTGCACCACAAACTTTTGATGCCTTCTAATCACTCAAATGCACCCACTTCTTGTACTACCTTCAATAGTTTCAAAGGATTTATCCTTCCTGAGATTTCTTACAACTTCGAACCTTGAGGAAGACCCTTGCACGCACTCCTTGCGGCGACCTCCAAACACTTGAGGTGTTGAATGCTCTTCGACCTTGCGCACACTCTACAGCAACAGTCCTTCGATACTTCGCTCAGATCCTCAACTCTGAGACTTCACTCAGCCTACTTATTCCTTGCACGGCTCTTGTGCCTAACTGCACTCCTGAGGAATGAGAACAAAATAAATCTCTCTCGAGCTTTCAGAGACAAACCTTTGAACACTTTGTCGATGCACTCCTTGCAGACAAATTCAACTGCACTCCTTGCAGGAACTCTTGCTCAAATAGAGAAACAATTGAAATTCATTTCTCTTACTCTCTCTCTCTCTCTCAAATTTTAGACATTTAACAAGAAATCATTCATACATAACATAAAATAAATTGCATGACAGAAAGAGTAAAACCATGAGCATAACATTCAAAAATGCATACACAGAGAGTACATGAACACCATGAGTCTGAATCACAGCTTTCTTGTATTAATGAAGAACTTATATACATGGAATCTACTACACAGCTCTTTGCTTCTCCTCTATGCTCTTGTTCTATATTGTCTATTACAATGATATAAGTGAGGGTGTCTATATCCTGTTTCCCTCGTTCCTTCTAAAACTGTCTAATCTAGGAATTCAATTCTACCTACTTGCATTAACTGTCATAAATGCTTCTATCTACTTCAGACAAGAGCGGGATGCTCAAGGTCTGTTTACAATATTACAAGTACGCCTCCCTCTTTAATTATTACATTTATGTTTGACACATCAAATTTTCAAAAAGATTCAAATAACTTTATCATATGTCAAAATGCATTGGCGCCTTCCCCACGCTCGCTTGACGCTGGCAATGCTCCTGCATCATACTCTCTCGCTTGAAAATTTTCATGGGATCCTGTCCATGAGTTTTCACACGGTCTATCCATGCTTATGTATTTTTGCTTCATTCTCCTAGCTGGAATCTTCAACTAGATGGCCCTTCCACTTGACCAAATACTCGAAATATTGCCTTCGCCTAGTCTTTCTACTCAGTCTTTTGTCTAGTATGTACTCCATCTACGGCTTTTCTGCAACTGGCATCTGCTTTTTCCATTGCACCTCTGGATGATCATTTTTTGTCTTTTCTTCCTCAGGTTTATATGGGTACAAATATGAGACATTGAATATCGAAGAAATTACAATCCCATCGGGTAATTCAATCTCGTAAGCGTTTGTCCCAAATTTCTTCAAGACCTTGCATGGTCTGATTTTCTTCATCTTCAGTTTATTATATGTTCCCCTTGGGAACCTTTCCTATCTCAGATGTGCCAAAATCAAGTCACCAACTTCAAATTGAAGTTGTCTTTTGTGCTGATCTACCCTGCGTTTATACTCCTGGATTGAATTATGTAATCGCTCCTTCACCTGGCTGTGAAGTTCCTTCATTGCCTCTGCGAAATCTTCTGCACTAGCACTCCTAGTTCCATTCAGTTCTATATCCCTCAACTCAGAAATCCCTCTCAGTTGTATGCCATAAACAATCTAAAATGGACTTTTCCCTGTTCTTCTGCTAACTGAGTCGTTATACGCAAACTCTGCCTGTGGTAATATGTTGTCCCACTAGCTGTGGTGTTCTGTCACCAAGCTCCTCAGCAAGTCTCCCAAACTTCTGTTCACTACTTTAGTTTGTCCATCCGTCTGAGGATGATAAGCTGAACTAAATGATAATTTAGTTCTTAGCTTCTTTCATAATGTCCTCCAAAAGTGTCCTATGAGCTTCGTATCTCTATCCAAAACTATGCTCCTTGGTAATCCATGAAGTCGAATGACTTCTTTGAAAAACAGCTTCGCAATGTGAGTTGCGTCGTTCATTTTCTGACATGCAATGAAATGTGCCATCTTAGAAAATCTATCCACCACCACAAAGATTGAGTCAAATCCTCTTTGTGTTCTTGGCAACCCCAATATAAAATCCAGGCTGACTGCATCCCACGGCCTCTCAGGTATGGGAAATGGTTGATAAAATCCAGCATTTTGCCTCCTTCCTTTCAAATGTTGACAAATTCTGCATCTATCCACAAATGTTTTAACTTTTTCTTGCATTCCTGGCCAAAAGTATGACTCATTCAGTTTTGTGAATGTCTTATCATGACCAAAGTGTCAGGCCAATCCTCCACTATGTTTCTCCTTTAGCAAATTCTCCCTCATGGAGCATTTTGGAATACAAAGTTGATTGCCCTTAAACAACAATCCTTCTTGGATCATGTATTATGCCCATTTTCTTTTATCTCTGAGAAGTGGATTCTCAGCTACTTCATACACCTCCTTAAAATCTGGATCACCTGTGTACATGTCCCTGAGATCATCAAAACCCAATGTTTTGACCTTGAACTCCTGCAACAACAAACACTTCCTGCTCAAAGCATCAACAACTTTGCTAGCAATACCAGAAATATGTTTAATCACAAAAGTGAAATTTTGCATATATTCAACCCATTTTACATGTCTTTGATTCAACTTCTCCTGTTGGGTCACAAATTGCAGTGCATGATTGTCACTATATAGGACAAACTCCTTCAGAACCAAATAGTGTATCCACTTCTTCAATGCCTAAATGATAGCATAAAATTCCTTGTCATATGTGGAGTACTTCACCTTCGCTTCATTCAGCTTCTCGCTGAAATACGCTATCGGCATGTCTTCTTGACTTAAGACTTCCCCTATTGCAAATCCACTTGCATCGCATTTCACTTGAAATGTCTTTCGGAAATCCGACAACACCAAAATTGGTTTTTCCATAATCTTCCTCTTCAATAGATTAAAACTCTTCTCAGCTTCTTCTGTCCAGTGAAAAGACTTGTGTCTTTTCTTCAATGTGTCCATCATCGGTGCACTAATTCCACTGAAATTCTTGATGAACTTCCATTCGAAACTAGCTAATCCATGAAAACTTCTCACCTCAAATATGTTCTTCGGTGATGGCCAATTCTTAATCACTTCCACCTTATCTGGATTCATCCTCAACTTGTCTGCAGATATAACGAATCCCAAATAAATGAGCTCTGTCTTCATGAATGAGGATTTCTTCATGTTGATCAGCAGCTTTTTCTATTGTAGCCAAATGTTTCAAGTGTTCAGTCTCTGTTTTGCTAAAAATCAGTATATCATCAAGATATACAATAACAAATTTTCCGATGAAATCTTTCAGGACTTCATTCATCAGTCTCATAAAATTACTTGGCGCATTTGTTAAGCCAAACGACATAACAAGCCATTCATACAACCCTTCGCTAGTTTTGAAGGTTGTTTTCCATTCATCACCATCTCTCATGCGAATCTGGTGATAACCACTGTTCAAATCAATCTTCGAAAAAAAAAAATCTCCACT
Organism: Picea glauca; assembly: GCA_000966675.3. Taxonomy (NCBI): domain Eukaryota; kingdom Viridiplantae; phylum Streptophyta; class Pinopsida; order Pinales; family Pinaceae; genus Picea; species Picea glauca. The sequence goes on from JZKD02S2186164.1 coordinate 34,778, forward strand.
TAAGAAATCCATCAAGTCATCCATTCTTGGCAATGGAAACCTGTACCTGATTGTTATCTTATTAATTTCCTTTGAATCAGTACACATCCTCTAGCCTCCATCTTTCTTTGGACTGAGTACTGTCGGAACAACACATGGACTCAAGCTTTCTCTAACCAACCCTTTATCCAATAAATCATGAACTTGTCTTTTGACCTCTTCATTCTCTTATGGCTTTAATCTGTATGCTGCTTTGTTCGGTAAACTGGCTCTAGGTATGAGATCAATATGATGACTCACACTCCTAATTGGTGGTAATGAACGAGATAGTTCGTCCACTACTATGTTAGTGAACTCTCCCAGCAGTTCCTAAACCTCTTTTGGTAGATCATCTATCTGTGTGCTGGTTAAAACAATTGTTGGCTTCCTGAGCATAATGAATTACGGTTCCTCCTTCTTCTTGACCTCATTAAGGAGTTCCTTCCCACTCATGAGAAGTACAGTGTTACTTACTTCCGATTTCACCTCCCTATATTTGATTGGAAGTAACATGTGAGTCCTCCCATTCTTTTCTAAGGTATATGTATTCATCCTCCCATCGTGAATCACATTTCTGTCATATTTCCATGGTCTACCCAGCAATAGATGACAAACATCCATGAGAATAACATCACATAGTATCTTATCATTATATCCTCCTCTCTTAAATTCAACTAAACATTGTTTAGTGACATTTACCTGATGTACTTTTTGTGGCCATGAAACTCTCTATGGACTTGGGTGTTCAATCGTCTCCAGCTCCAGCTTTTCTACCATCTCTGTTGAAACAATATTATCTGTGCTACCACCGTCCACAATGACCTTGCATACCTTGTACTTGGTTTTGCAGGCTATCCGAAAAAGTCTATTTCTTTGGACTGAACCCTCCACTTCCTTCTCTGGTGTCAAAAGAACCTTTCACATCATCAACGATCTTCTGCCTTCAGCATCTTTTGCCTCAACATTCCGCCTCTGTGCTTTGGAAATGTGAGCCTCTCCACTCTCTTTCTTATTATCTGGACATTCATAATATTTGTTTCATTCTTTCCACACGTGAAGCATTTTATTACTCCACCTCTTCCTCTTCCTCTACCTCTAGTACAAGGAAAGATATTATTATCAGCATAATCTCTTCTTTGTTCGGTATGTTTCCCTCTTGGTTCAGCATATTGCCCTCGTTGTGAGGTTCCTCCTCTCTCAGTTCGAGTCTGAGGTTTCTTCCAGTCTTCCTTGGGCTTCTCATTTTTATCCTGGGCAACTGATTTGCCTCTGGTCTGACTTCTGCCTTGCCCTCTTTGACCCTATTTTCGGCTCAGCTTATCTTCAGCTTTTAGAGCCAATTGATAAGCATCTTCCACCGTTCGGATGGTCAACATACTTATCTCATCCTGAATGTCATATCTCAGGCCATTCAAGTACCTGGAAACCTTTTCATCATCGCTTTCCTGATGACTTGCCCTGATGTTCAACCTGTAGAATTATTCAGTATATTTTGTCATAAACTTCTGTCTCAAATTTTGCATTCTTCGAAACAGAGTAATCTGGTAATCTTTGGGAATGAATTTTGCCTTCATCTTTGCAATCATCCTATCCCAACTCTTGATTTTTTGCTTCCCTTTGCAGCGTTTGTCAGTTTGTAGTTCATCCCACCACAATGTTGCATGTCCCTTCAATCTTGTGAAAGCATGTTTGACCTTCTTGTCCTCTTCAACATCTTCATAGTCAAAATATGTGTCTAGAGCTATAATCCAATCTAGAAGCTCTTCAGCATCCAGGTTTCCTTCATAATCTAGAATGTCCATTTTCGCTCTTGCACCCATTATTGCAATAACTCTAATCAAACGTTCATTTGCAGCATCTTTGGCTGCAACTTCCTCTCCTTCATGTCTAGTATCATCTTCATTTTCAGACTCACTGATATCTCCTACAGCAGCTGTGTGCCTTTGTCTTATTTCCATGTCCATAAGTCTGGCATGTATGTTATGCAGATCTCTTTCTACTTCTGAATTATGCACTTGCCTACCCCTTCCTCTGGACATTTCCCTTTCCTCTTCCGGATCGGGTGATTGTCTGTCCCTCCTTCTTGGTGGCATGGTGAATTTTACTTTTCCTTGCCACAGAAAGCAAAGAATCCTTTCTGTGCTATGATACCAAACCTGACGTAGATGCACCCTCTGCCTCGGAAAATGCCTCTGCACTGACCTTCTGGTCTTAAGGATCGTTCTAATTCCACCTTCGAGCTGAAGTGGCTCTTTGATCCCTCCTCGGAATCTCTGATAAAATCAACTCACGAGGTTTTTCTTCTCCTTACAGCCTTTAGGCCTAATCGCTTCTCCGTTCACCACAGAAAAGTAGAATTCAGACTTCAGGGTTCTCCAATCCCTGATGTCATAAACCTTTGCCTTCCCGATTTCCCAATCTCCAATATCCCGAGATGCTTTGACTTCAGTTAGTCCCCTAGGCTAGACTCCTGGTCCACACAACCTCCCCTTATGTGACCGCAATCCTATCTCCTTTCGGGGTTTTGGTCTTTCAAATGTCGAAATTCATGGACACTTTGTCCTTAGGATTCTCGATATCCCGATATGACGTCAGCTGGCCCTACAGCGGAGCTTCCCACCTTATCGGGATTCTGGACTTCGTATTTCCAAAATGCGCGAACACTTTTTCCTCGGAATTCCCGATTTTTCGAATCCCGTAATGTCGATAGATGGCTTTCTTTTCGGGAAATTTCCCGAATGCTTGGATCTCCACCACGCGTCCTCCTATGATGGATGGTCCTAATCACTTCTCGCGATTTTGGAGTTTTCGATGCTGAAATGCTCTGATTTCTTGGCCTCGAAACTCCCGAAATGTCGATGGACTCCCCTATTTCCACCACGTGTCCCAACCGATGAACGGCCCTCGATCATTCGCGATTTATCGAAGTCAAATGTCGATGTCCTCCTGTCCTCCTGAATCTCGAAAATCCAACATGCAAAATGTCGAAGAGCTCTTGTTTAACGCCACCTATCTAAACTAAGGGACAGTCCAGATTCAGTCTCAGGATTTCGCAACTTGTGATTCCCCGATATTTTAGTTCCCTGTCAACTTAAAACCCCGGTAGCTGAAATACCGACGGGTGCTTGATCTCCACCACGTGTCCCTTCAAGATGGACGGTCCAAATCAAAATCGGGGTTTTCACTGTGGATTTACCCAATCCCCTATCCATGGGACTTCTGATATCCTGATCTCCAACACCTCGATATCCTGATGCCTTTCAGGACCTTCACTCTATCTGTGAGAGTCTAACCCTCGTGCAACTCCAGGCAGATCCTACAGCTGACGGGTAATTGGGTGAGGATCCAACGACTCACGATCTCCTGAGATTGAAACTCTAGAAACGACCGTAACCTCCTTGCTTCTCTATCAGATCGAATGGTTGACGGGTATTCACTAATTCTCTACAGAGAATTTTGACCGTCTATTTCTTTCCCCTGATGATTTTCTGCGAAGTGAACCAAGGATTCTTCCCCAGACTTATCCACTTGCGCCACAAACTTCTGACGCCTTCTAATCACTCAAATGCACCCACTTCTTGTACTGTCTTCAATAGTTTCAAAGGCTTTATCCTTCCTGAGCTTTCTTACAACTTCGAATCTTGAGGAATACCCTTGCACACAATCCTTGCAGCGACCTCCAAACACTTGAGGTTTTGAACGCTCTTCAACCTTGCACACACTCTGCAGCAACAGTCCTTCGATACTTCACTCAGATCCTCAACTCTGAGACTTCACTTGGCATGCGTACTCCTTGCACGGCTCTTGTACCTGACTGAACTCTTGAGGAATGAGAACAAAAGATATCTCTCCTGAGCTTTCAGAGACAAACCTCTGAACACTTTGTCGACGCACTCCTTGCGGACAAATTCAACTGCACTCCTTGCAGGAACTCTTGCTCAGATAGAGAAACAATTGAAATTTATTTCTCTTACTCTCTCTCTCTCAGATTTCAGACATTTAACAAGAAATCATTCATACCTAGCATAAAAGCAATTGCATGACAGAAAGAGTAAAACCATGAGCATAACATTAAAAAATGCATACACAGAGAGTACATGAACACCATGAGTTTGAATCACAGCTTTCTTGTATTAATGCAGAACTTCTGTACATGGAGTCTACTACACAGCTCTTTGCTTCTCCTCTATGCTCTTTTTCTATCTTGTATGTTACAATGATACAAGTGAGGGTGTCTATATCCCATTTCCCTCATTCCTTCTAAAACTGTCCAATCTAGGAATTCAATTCTACCTACTTGCACTAACTATCATAAACGCTTCTATCTACTTCAGACGAGAGTGGGAGGCTCAAGGTCTATTTACAATATTACAAGTACGCCTCCCTCTTTAATTATTACATTTATGTTTGGCACATCAAATTTTCAAAAAGATTCAAAGAACTTTATCATATGTCAAAATGTGTTGGCGCCTGCCCCACGCTCGCTTGACACTGGCGATGCTCCTGCATCATTGCGTCTTTCATGGTTTCTCCTTTAGCCCACATAAGAACTTATCCATCTATAAAGGAAAGTCTAAAGCCTTTATTTTCTAAAGATGATATGGAGAGTAGGTTCTTTGTCAAACCTGGTACATAAAGTATGTCCTTCTTCTTCATTGAATTCCTTGAGTTAATTTTGTGTTTGATTCTCCCACTCTCTTGATGTGATATTGGTAATCATCTCCAAGTGTAACTTTCTGAGAAAAAATATTTTCTGAAATGAAAGAGAGAATATCTCTTTGACATGTCATGTGCTTGGAAGAACCACTATCAGTGAGGCAAGTGTCCTCTCTAGGTGTTACCGATCCTGAGAGGGTTGAGATTAAGGCATAGTCTTTAATTTGTTCTCTTAACATCTTTGTGGGTGGCTCTTCATCTTCAACTGCATGGGCATGGTGCCTCTTATTTTTCCTCTTGTATTCTTCTCATCTATCTGGACAATGTCTCTTAATATGTCCCATCTTGTCACAATGGTATCATTGGACAGATGAGTAATCTCTTTCCTTTCGTTGTCCTTTCTTCTAGAATCTCTTTGGTTGAGATTCTTTATGACTAAATTTGTTTTTGGGGTGAGACTCTTTATGAGTTTCTTTCTAGAAGTAAGAATTCTTTCTTCCTCCTTTAGTGTGAGTAGATAGGGCTTGATCTTCATCTCTTGATAGTAAAGCCTCTCGGATAGCTACTCTTGATTCTTCTTGAATGCATTCTTCCCATAGATAGTCAAATTTTAGTTTCTTCATTCTGGCACAAATCGTTTGGATGAATGCATACCAAGGTCTTGTGAGACCATTAAGGGTTGTCATTATGAGTTTGTCTTTGTCTATGGTATCTCCAATTGCTTCTAACTGTTCTTTGAATTCTGATATTCTAGAGAAATATTCTTAGATTGATTCTCCTCTCTGCATCCTTGTATTCTTGAGCTGAGTTCTTAGATTCATCTTCTGGTTTATGTTCTTTCCTTCATATAGTATATTTAGGGAATCAAACATTTCTTTCAGAGTCTTCTTTGATGACACATAAGGAATCAGGTGATCTTTGATTGACTCTGCAATGATTCTTTTGGCCTTGATCGTATCCTTTTGGTGCTTTGCTTTATCTGCAGTATTGACAGGTTCTAGTACTTCTTCTTTGACAAATATTTCTAGTTCATTCTCTTCAAGAATGAGACCAATCATATACTTCTAGGAACAAAAGTTTTCCACACCTTCCAGCTTGTCAACAAGCTTAGTTCTTGTAGACATCTTTTACTTGGAGCTAGGAAAATGTCCAAAAATGAAAATGCTTAAAATTAAATTCTGAACTTACCAGGAGGTGTGCTCGGCTTAGGCGAGTAGCTTGGTGTGTTTGTATCTTGGAAAATCCAAATTTTACCCCTCCAAACTTGATCTGTGGATTTCTAGACTGGTGCTTCTGGTTTTCTGGTACTCTGGTACTTCTAGTACTTCTGGTACTCTGGTTTTCTGGTACTTCTGGTACTTTGTGAAAACTAGGGTTTCACTTTCCAGGAGATATAGACACTGAAAATTTGCAATGAGGATGCCAAAGTGATCCTTGAGGAAGGGCACACTTTTCTATATGGTTTTGGGGATGAAATACTTCTCCAACAAAAATCCCTAATTTGCATGTACGACAATAGTGACGTTTTTCACTTTCTCTTGTGAAAGATGCTCTCTTCAACTTAGCTCTGAACCCATTTTGAGGTTTAAGCTATTATTAAAGTTCTTTTCATTTCACTAGATAAAAATAGCATTGATAAGATCACTGAGAAATACACAATCACAAAAGACACATCATTTATCCTGGGAAACCCTCATGGGGGAGAAAACCCAACAAA
>JZKD02S2186175.1:25067-41167 GCA_000966675.3 Picea glauca
ATTGATTAATTGAAAGTGAAACTTACAACCTGAGCCTTGATGTCGTAGGTCTCCTTTCGATGGCTCCTAGATCTGACACACACACTTGCTCATGCATGAAGAAAATCAACCACACTTGATGACCTTGTTGTTGTCTCTTGCTGCTGTAGCATCAGTCCTTCATACAATCTTGCACTAATTCTCCAATCAATCTCTTTCTAGCTTGCTTCTAACCTTTTCCATGAGCAATCTCCTCAATATATAGGAGAATATAGATTGGTTACTTGGATAGGGAATGATCCCAAGATATCTGGAAAGTCAGTACTTTGCCAACCATTCGAAATCCAACTCACCCTTCTAGAAGATTCCTTCTAGAAGGATAGAGAACTTATCCATTTTCCTCCTTTAAGAACATGTTCGCACCCTAACCATGATCACAGTGCCAGAAGTTCGCACCCCAGCTGAATGCAACCTGTGAGAATGAAGTATTCTCGCAGGAGAGTATATATGCAGCCTGCGAACTATCTTTAAAATATGATTTCTGGAAGATGACAAGTGTAACCTTTCTCAGGAAAATGTTCTTATTGAAGAGTTTGATTTTCTATTATCATGACATTATCATGACATCAACTTTGATGACCAAAAATGTGGATAACAGGGGAGGGGGCCTACGTCAAGTGGTATCATAGAAATTTTATGTCTTTATACAATGGGTAGAAGAGGAGGAGATAGTTTAATACCATCAAGGGGTATCATAGGTTGAATTTTTTCTTACAGAAATCAAACAACAGAGACAAAAGAACTTAGAGTTGTACTTTGTGTGTGACAGATAGTAGACATAATGTCACCAAGGAGATGGGGAGAGAAACCTTTATCAAATCGAGCTATAGAAAGGGAGATTAAAGAACTTTGCGCAAGGTTAGAGGCGATGGAGGAAGTGGAAAGGAGAGCACCTAACACTGGATATGTCATTGATGCAGAGAGAGAAGAAGACATTGGCGAGAATGTCATAGAAGAAGCTATAGGAGAGGAGGTTGTCGAGGAAAAATTACTAAGAGCAGTTTCCATATTGGGAGGCAGAGCCAAGATAGAGGTTCTGATGTATGAAGGCAATTTGTATGTTGAAGAACTATTGGATTGGATAAGATCCATGGACAAACACTTCAACTATGAAGATGTAGATGAAGAGAGAAAGGTGAAGCAAGTTGTCACCGGACTAAAGGGACATGAAACACTATGGTGGGATGAACTACAAGCTAAGAGGAGAAGCAAAGGTAAGAAGAAGATAAAGACTTGGGATAGAATGGTAGCCAATATGAAGGTTAAGTTCATGACCAAGGATTATCAAATCAATCTATTCAGGAAGATGTAGAACCTGAGATAGAAAGGGATGACATTTAAAGCATATAAAGAGGAGTTCTATAGGTTGAACATCATAATTGGGCAAAGGGAGAGAGACAAAGAAAAAGTATCCCAATATATAAATGGCCCGAGATATGAAATCCAGGATGAGCTCAGTAAGGATAGTAGAGGATGCTTATCAATTTTCACTGAAGGTGGAGGAAAAGTTGGTCAGAAAGAAAATCCTACAGGGAAGAAGTAAAATCTTGGTCCCAAACATAGGTAAGGGATTTAACCATGACATAACACATCAATCTAAGGATGAGGCGGAGAAATGACACAATCACTTGGAAAGCGGAGGAAGTTCCCGAGAAAGACAGGGTGGTGGAAGAAATTCTTCCAGATGAAAAGGAAGAAGAGGAGGAGGAGACGTAAGATGTTATGCCTATGGAAAAACATGACACATGTCTTGGGAATTCCCTGAGAAAAATAAAGAAGGAGGATAAGATCACAATTTAGAAGCACTGCGAGGAAATGTTGAAGCAGAAGGAGAAGAGGATGGAAGATCCATGATGTTGAGAAAGTTTCTCTTAAAACTAGAAGAAAAAGTTGAGAAACTAGTGCAGAGGAACAGTCTCTTCCAAACAACTTGCAAGACTAAAGAAAGAGTATGCAAGGTGATATTTGATAGTGGGATCACTGATAACCTAGTATCCATAGAGATGGTGGAGAAATTGGAGCTGGAGACAACTGCACATCCGAGACCATACAATGTGTCATGGTTGTAGAAAGGAGACCAGGTAACAGTCACTAAACACTGCTTGGTTAATTTAAGATAGGAGGATATAGAGATGAAATTCTATGTGATGTAATTCCCATGGATATATGCCATAATTTGTTGGGGAGACCATGGAAATTTGATAGGAGTGTCATTCACGATGGGAGAAAAAATACATACACATTGAACAAGAGTGGTAAAACACACATGTTTCTTCCAATAGAGGAGAAGAAAGTGAAAGAGGAAGCTAGGGCAAGCATACTTCTCATGAGTGGGAAGGAACTCCTTAAATAATTCAAGGAGGAACACGAGATGTAGTTTGTTGTGGTGAGGAAACCTAGAGTTTTCCTTACAATCACATCGATGGATGAGTTGCCTGAAGAAGTTCAGGAATTGCTGGAAAGTTTTGTTGACATAGTGGTGGATGAGTTTCCTAACTCGTTGCCACCCATCAGAAGTATCAGTCACCATATTGACTTGATACTAGGATAAATGCTACTAAAAAAAGCAGCATATAGATTAACACCTCGACAGAATGAGGAGGTGAAGAGCCAAGTCCAGGAACTATTAGAAAAGGGTTTGGTCAGAGAAATCTTGAGTCCATGTGCAACACCAACTGTATTGAGTCCAAAGAAAGATGGAGGATGGAGAATGTGTATAGACTCAAGAGCCATTAACAAGATCACCATCAAATATAGATTTCCTTTACCTAGAATGGATGATTTAATGGATTGTTTAAGTGGAGCAAATTTCTTTTCCAAAACAGATTTGAAAAGTGGATGTCATAAGATCATAATGAGAGAAGGTGATGAGTGGAAAACAACCTTTAAGAAAAATGAAGGTTTGTATGAGTGGCTTGTTATGCCATTTGGCTTGAAAAATGCCCCAAGAAATTTTATGAGGCGGATGAATGAAATAATGAAAGATTTCATTGGCAAGTTTGTGGTTGTGTACTAGGATGATATACTGGTCTCTAGCGGGACTAAAGAGGAGCATTTGAGGCACCTGACTTTAGTGATGAGAAGGCTACAGTAGGAGAAGTTGCTGATAAATCTGAAGAAGTCCTCTTTTATGAAGACAAAAATCATTTACTTGGGTCTTCTAATCTCTTCAAATGAACTGAATATGGATCCAGAGAAGGTGAAAGAAATCAAAGAATGGTCATCACCAAGGGGAATGTTTGAGGTAAGGAGATTCCATGTGTTAGCAAGATTATATAGGAAGTTCATTACATACTTCAGTGGAATTTGTCCACCAATGATGGATACAGTGAAGAAGTGGCACAAGTCTTTTAAATGGACAGAGGAGGCCGAAAAGAGCTTCAATATATTGAAGGAGAAAATAACAGAACGACCAATCTTGGTCTTTCCGAATTTTGAAAAGACATTTCAGGTGAGATGTGATGCAAGTGGGGTCACAATAGGAGCAGTTTTAAGTAAGGATAATAGACCTGTTGTCTATTTTAGTGAGAAGTTGAATGAGACTAGGAGAAAATACTCCACATATGGCAAGGAATTTTATGCCATAATTCAAGCCTTGAAGAAATGGAGGCATTATCTTGTCCCACGTGAATTTGTCTTGTATAGTGATTGTTATCATTGAAATTTCATCCGCAAATGGTTACAGGAATCCAGCATCTTCAAACAGCTATGAGTCCACCCATGGACCAAAATTACCAAAAACACATTTCCAAAAGGTCCAAAACTATACAACCAGTTATAAAATCAAGATGTGCTATGACTACACAGGGCGTGCGCACACATGCACCATCTAGAAACACCGAAACAGTGCACATGCACACGATGCGTGACTGTGGTCGCTAAAATCCATGCACACCTGAGAATGGTGCATTTATGAGATTGGTCAGTCTCCCACCCACCTCTGGTTCAGCTTCCAAGTTGATTTGACATCCAACTATCGACTAGATCCAACTGGGTGGTTGGTCAAAGACCTGAAGGTTCCCTAAACAACCCCTTTTCACACTAAAAGTTGGTTGCAAAATACCTCAAAATGGTGCTACAAAACAAGGCCATGGGTGCACTACATTTTCAAGGAATTCATTTGCAAGGTTATGTTGCTGCTATTCTCTTGGGGAATCCTCTTTTCTCATCAAGAGCATACTAGCACCATTCCATTTGGGCAATCCACATCACCTTTTGAGTGGGTTAGCTTGGGATTATTTCACCATTTCTTTCAAGTTTCAAAGTTGTAAGAAGAGCTCAATTGTGGGGGTCCAAGAGCCCTCCCTTGGAGGAAGAAAGGACCCAAAGTCCTCTTTCTTCTTAGTGTTTTATTTTCACTAATATAATCCTTTCCATTGGTAACATGAGTCTTGTTTGTTTCTTGTTCTTATGTCCTTATGCTCAATAGTTTAGTTGTTCTTTCCTTTCTTAGTTTAATTCTTAGCTTAGTCTTTTATGTTTCTTTTTCTAACCCTTTCCTTCACTGTTGTCTTTCTTAGCTAACCCAACTAAGCATGTAAGCACCTCTATTTTTCTCATTCAGGTGACAAAAGAGGCACAACAGATTGGCGACTCCATTGGGGAAAGGTATCTATTTCCTACCCCATTTGGGTTATTCTAGCTCTTCTTTTGGTTTATTTAATCTGCAGGTACCATAACCGACCCAAGACGACCTGCAAAGCATCCAATTCAAAGATGAATTGAGAGAATTCCATTCGGAATTTTCTTCACAGCTATGTGATAGGTGTGCACAGGTTTATTGGCCCACAGTCGTGCATCGTGTGCACGTGCGCCAAAATTATTGTGTTATTCAGCACCTTCTATGCACCTACGCCCAAAAGTCTTTTTCAATTTGTGCATTGGTGCTCAGTGTGCCTCTTTCTACTCTGAGACCCATGCACTATGTAGAGAAATACACATTGTAATCCCTTTTGTGATTTGTGGAAGGCCCCTAGCCTTCTTAAAAATGATTTCATTCATGTTGTAATTTGCACCACACTTAGTTCCCTCTCCATATAAAGGGATTATTCAAAACACATAGGCACTTAGGGGGCTTAAAATCATTATTTACTCTTTTGCTTTCATTTTTCCACATGGATGGCTTTCTTTGACTAAGAGCATAAGTTGGAATCATTTGTAATCACATAAAACTTCCATTGGGACTAGAAATCAGATAACAATCGCTTAGTATGCTCTTCTCTCGCGCTTCAAAGCGATCTTGAGAATTAGAAAAAGGTTGTAGGACAATTTCATCTCCCTTAAAATAACTAAAACCTTTAAGAGAGGACAACATCCCCCTCGGGACTCCTCTTAGTTTATTTTTTAAACACATCTCAAGATTGTAATGAGCCCATACATGCCCACATGCTACAAAGATAGGATAGTGTTGAAATTTACTTTCTTAGATTAAATCACTAGGGAAGTTTAAAGGTTTTGTAACGGGCCCATACATGCCCACATGATCACAATCTAGGATAGTTTCAAATCTTTCTTAGATTAAATCACAATAGGGAGTTAAAGGAATAGTAATGGACCCACATGTCCACATGCCAGCTTCCTAGGGAATTTTGAATTCCGCAAGGTTGTACCAAAGACATTTAGTTAATTAGGTAATAAACACTTGTAAGGACCAAGTGAAGTCCACATGTAGCAAGGTGACACCTAATTCATTAAAACATTGGCACACTTTCACTCATTCACACACAAAAATCACTTATCACTCACATAGTTTTCATCTCGAAACGTGGAGGTCGAAGTAAGTTTCCTCCAATGGGATTCTGAAACACCCCACCCTTTTCTAAACTATCCACTCCCACTTATTTCAAACGAGATTGGCTCACACCCCCAATCTCTCAAACAACCACATCTAATTTTTTTCTAAAAACTCACTAAGTTTTCCTTCACAGGAGATGCCAAAAGAAATATTTTAGTCTAGGTAGGATTTTGGAGATAGGCATCCAAATAACTCCCCATTATCTGGTTCTCACATTTGCAAAACAATAGAAGTTTTCAAATAGGGAATTTTAAATCCTCCAAGTCAAGTGTTACTAACACCATAAGGCAGGGAGATACCTGTGAAGAGTTGAATGCCAAGGTCCGGTTGTTCTGTGCATCCCCCCTTGAGGCACCCACCTCTTGGATGGGATCCAGCCCTTGACCCATTTTTTAGGCTGAAAATCTAAATGTAGCACTTTGACCGAGGTACCTAATGACCAAATTTTAGGACATCTACCTAGGTGGCAATTGTGGGCTGCAATTGCACCTTGATAGGATTTTGTGTGGCTATTGGAAAATATCACCAGTTCTTTCGGGATATGTCCCCTCTACCCCTTATTATAATTGATTGCTTCATCCTACACTAGTTTCTCTTCCGGTGGCATCAGACCCCACTATAGAGTGCTATTGGAAGGTCCAGTGATATTTTGAGAGGAAGGGCGTTACGTCTTTTAGGACACGAGCATTTGTTTTCTTTGTTCCCCCATGCAAACAAAATCCACTTATCCACATATATGCTTCTTTATCAAAACACTTTATGTATGATGAACTTTTGATTACATTGTATTTAGATATATATTATGTAAAGTTCAAGAAATTGCAAACAAAGGCTCTTGTTTATTTATTACTCTCACCACCATTCGCACACATCCACTCAGCTAGTCGGACATCATAGGGGACCCACAGAACCCCTGTCAATCCAGACGCTTGCTAAACCTCCGTCTTATTCTAGGGGGAGTTTCTAGTCTTACCAACTCATCGGCTCCACATTCTCACACTCATGTGAGCGCCACTGTCTTAGGATTAGCTTCACTTGGTTCCACCTTACTTGGGTCCAACCCCCAAGTTCCATCGTCCACTCACTCTCCTTTACATGGAAGCAGGGGGCCTACTTCCTCTCAAGGGGGAAGTACAAACCCACCTAGTCCCCCCCAAGGGTAAGGTTCACAAACCACTCACACCATGGTTGGAACTAACCCTCCACCACCACTCCACATGCCATACTTAGCCTCTCTCAACATACCAAATCTAAGAAAACTCACAAATGATCCTATATTGCATGACTCCACATGGCCTGCAATGCCTACCAAACTGCCTTCAAATATCCCCAAGTTTGAAGGAAAGGCAGGAGATGACCTGCCAACCATGTCATGACTTTCCAGTTATGGTGCTCTTCCAATAGCATTATGGATGATTCCATCCAACTACGATTATTTCACCGCACACTCATTGGCCCATCAACCAAATGGTATGTAGACGAAAAATCAGGGTTTGTTGGCAGCCATATTAATCTCTATTTTTATAAGCTACCTACACAGGGTTTTTAATTTCTCATTACTCATCGCAACCTTTCTCATTTAAATGACACCATTATACATCGCTTTTTGCATACCTACTTTTCATTTTCATTTTCACGACTGCAAGCGCGAAAACCCACAGTTGGAATTCATGTTGATTACATCAAAGGATTAATGATCATTTGGTTTATCATGGACCTATTTGTTTACATGGTTATAACTCCTTGACCTTAAACACACCACTGGTTACATATTTATCGAAACACCAAACATTTATGCATTTGACTATTGTTAATATGGTGTTGATTTATAAATCTTTGACACAACGGTTTGTTTGACACATTGATTTTTGAGTCAAATCATGGGTATACAATGGTTCATTTAACATGTTGATCGAATTTCTTTTGGATATGCACTGTTATGATTTGAATGTACCATTTCACCAAGGCACTGTTCCAAGTACACATCCCGATATGATGTTCTTGTGTGGCCTTGATTTACACCACTATCCTCGCACGCATAGCATTAATGCTCTACCCTTGCATTTCAAGTTGCCTTTGCATTGTGTTGGGGAAGCTTAGGGAAAATGGTTCTGTGTCTATCCTGTCAAACCCTATCGCCGATTACCCTGTTGATTTTGTGCTATTAGCTATGGCTCCTGTAGTGAGAATCGAACCCAACGGTGTCCAAACTTTGTTGTTGTTTGATAATGCCCGAGAGGACTTAGAGAGGAATGGTTGGTAGGTCTTTGTTGAGAAGTTTGAGGGTTTTAACCTGGCAGTTGCTCAACAATTTGTGCTAACGTTCAATGGTTGCAGAGCCAAAATTGGGGACGTCCAGCTGGAGTTAAACAAAGATTTCATTAGCTCAGCCACTGGTCTGCTAGCCGTGGGACAAAAATGGTTTAAAAACTCAAAGGTTGACGAAGTTCCCTGGTCATTGTTGTTTACCTCAAGGAATATTAAAAGTTGTAACAAAGGTATGCCCGTTACAGCTCTAAAACCTAGATGGCATGATTTGTTAGCTATTCTCAAGTAGTTCGTTACCTGTGAGGGTAGATACAGTTTGGTTTTCTTATACCACTTGCGGTTGCTCATGAGTTTTATCGATTTTCCCTTAAACATGCCATATTTTCTCCTTCGGAATTTATAAAAAATGGCTAAGTGTTTCAAAAGGGATAAAGCCGACTCCAACCTATTCCACCACTGTTTAATTAAAATTATTAAGGTTCATCAGTTGAAGTTAAATGGTGATTGTTGGGACGCTTTCCTGTTAAGGAATTGTTTTGCTAGTCCTGAAATAGGACAATTTGACAAATCTGTTGTTATAGAAACCCTTGTCGAGCCTGTCATTCCCCATCCTTTTCTCTTGCCCTCTGTTGAACCCTCGACCTACCCAAATACTACCCAACCCGACACCCTGCCTGATTCATATCCAAAAGATGGCGGTAATCCTATTAAAAAGTCTGCAAAGAAAAAGTGTAAAGGTAACAGTGATATCAATTACAAGGGTAAAGAGGCCGCATGCTGGGTTTCACGGTGTGCTCGTAATAAACCTAAAGAAAACACAGACCAAAAACCAATTTTGTTAAGTGAAGATTTTGATTCTGAAATCGAACGGTTTCTAACCGAAGAGTATCCATACTCAGACGGACTTTGCTCAATTAAGCCCTATGACTATGTGACGAACCTCCCACCATGTCTTAGAACCAACCTCGACTTCCCTGGGATCAAACTCGACAGAGAACCTACAGGTCAAATAAGAAGTCCCTCACCTGTGAATACACAGCCTGTTCTGCCACAGTGCAACGAATGTCAGTCGTGGCTCAACCGGTATTACAGAGACGTCCCTTTTCTCCAATCTCGGATCAATTCCTTAGAGGACCGAGTGAATGTGCTAACTAAGGAAAATGACAGATTGCAAAATGTAGCTCAAGATAATGATAAAAGACAGAAGACCACAGGCTTTGTTGTCTTTAAAAACATGGAGGCAACCACTGCCATTGTGAATTCGAAAACAGATTGATTAAAACAAATCCCTGAATCCGAGGTATGGTATTTTAAAAGTAATTTTAAGATGATTTTTTTTTTGTTTTGAATTAGCATACAAAGATTGTTTTCTCAAATTGCAGCTATTTCTGTTTTCATTGAATTGATAAAACACGATTCTCGGGAGGGTTCGAGTTCAAGGAAGCTTGGGAGGGACAACGTCCTTAGAATGCAAGCAGGATCCAAGGTTGTAGGCTTCACAAAGTTGAGACGAAGGCTGAGGCCTTTCAGACATTGAAAATATTCTAAGCCAAGAAGAAAGTGCATGCTCAGGGGAGAGCACAGCTTCCGTCGGATTATTCGAGAAGATCTAGACCGTGGATTTGTGTCCAGGCAGCGTAGGAAGGGTGCAGCGGAAGAATAGGTCTGAGCCATCAGATCTGGGTACATGGACCAATATCTGTCATATCTATGGAAATTTCCATGAGGTTTAAATCCTCATGTGAAGAGCAGAGAATCCGAAAAGTCCCTACAAAGTAGAGGTAACGAGATTTCGGACTTCGAAAATTTCGAGGTTCAGAGGAAGAAGGACCGAAGATTAGGACACACGGGTCCCAAAGTATTGAAGGTATATGAGTCATCCATATAAGAAGGACAGGTGTCGCAAGATCCTTTCATATCGGGGATTTGGACATTGGGAAGAAGAGAAGGGAGTCTTTTGGCTTCATTATTGGTGAAGTCTCGAAACGATCTGGACCATCCATCTATGGAGGAGACATGGAGGAGATCGTGGAGTCCACCGAGATTTCGGATACCAGGGATTCGAGAGAACAGAGGATAAGTGTCGTAGGGGTCACGAAGTTATGAAATGTGAAACCCCAAAAACTCTGAAAGAATAGGGAGAACACGTGGCAACAGAGCGAGGATATCGGTATTTCGGATACCGAGAAATAAAAAGAGAAGGGACTAGGAGAACCTTGCCTCAGGAAAACCTGAAATGCGGAAACCGGAAGTCGCTGAGGAAAAGAACGGGTTGCGAAGATCTAAGGTATTCGTGGTCATTTCGGAGTTCGAAACATTGGGAGTTCTGAGGACAAGAGAACCAAGACTTTGAGTGTTGGAAACTCTGAAAATGTGAAAGAAGGAGAGAAAACCCCGAAAGGGATTATGGTCATATGAGAAGTGTTCACATGGACTAAGATCTGGCCTAGGGGGCTAATTACTGTGAGCATCATTTCGACGTTTCGGTATTTCGGTGATCGGGAGATCGAGGAGTCAAGGACTCTCGACATCAGGACTCAACGAGTCCAGGGACCCGAAATTATGTTTTCAAGGAAAAGGTCCACGGACGTATACAGAGGCCATGGGGAGAGTTAAAGGACCTGTGGATCGAATATTGGAGATTCCAGTAAGGAATCAAAAGAGCCAATCTGGCTCGAAGGCATTAAAGAATGATCCTTAGACTAGGAGGTCGTGCAGTATCTGCTGAGGCAGGGGGTGTTGCGATAATGTCGCTCAAGTCTACCTCATTAATACTAATTCACTCAGACAAGAGGGCATTCTTCCCATCCCGATGGTACCCTCTTCAAGCAATCAAATGATTTATATTAATTGGAATCATTTGACAGAACCTCGTCTTCCTTCTTACGTTCCTTTCCAAATCACCGTGCAGATTTGTGATAGGAATATTCCTAAAAATTTAATAGATGAAGGTGATTTTGTTAGCATCTTATCCACTAATGCTTGGAAAGATTTTTGTTCCCCGCAACTTGTGCTCGTGACTAAGAATCTGTTGACCTTTGACAGAAGAGTTAGTCAATCTTTAGGGATCCTTCCTTAGTTTCCAGTTACTTTAGGAGGAAAAATGGTCTACGTTGATGTGATGGTAGTTCACGACCCCTTGGAATTTAACCTTCTACTCAAGAGAGACTATGTCTATATTATGAGAGATTTTGTATCCACTCTCTTTTGATTAATGTTTTTCCCTCACAATGGAAACATAGTAACGATCAACCAACTTTCATTCATTTACCCTCATATGATGGTCAACCATCCGCCTTCCCTTAATGGTCCGTACATGCCATCGATGTCCACCCCACCATAGGCCAATTATGTAATGACCTGCCCCATGTGTTCAACCCCACACAAGAAGCAATATCTCCCTTCTCCTGACTTAGATATGGTATTTGACATGGTCTTCCCTTCGATAGGGATATTACAGACATATATTCCTACCCTTATCGAGGTCATCAACATGTATTCCTTACGGAGTGTTTTTCTTCCATCTAACAAAGATCTCCTAGAAGCCATGGCCGATGTTTATCCCTTGACATGTATTCCTTCCAGATAATTGTCCTGTTAGAAGCCATGATTAAGGAGAAGCTATGAGCATAGTTTTTATTCTCTGTCACAAGATCGTTAAGAAATGAAACAAAGATCTTGAGCATAGTTCTTTTCATGTGTCAAGCTTGTTAAAAAATGAAAAAGTCACCTCTCCTATCAAGTCGAGTCTTTTCACTAGATATCATAGATATAAAGTCGAGTCTTTAGCTATATATTGTAGATGGAAAGTCGAGTCTTTATTTAGGTATCGTATTTGAACCTTCCTTTCATCCACCCTTATCCATTTTCTCCATTTAGTATAGAAATTGGTGACAACCTCAAAGTTGATGAATGAAATGAAGCTTGGGGGGACATGTCTCCAGCCTTTTATTACCATTTTGGAGTTAAGCCGCTAGATTTTTCAAGTTTGGGGTAGCATACCAACCATCCATGGGTATCCCTCAAAACCTTTGGAAATTATATTGGGAAATTACAAGCATAGTTTAATTTTGTTTCAATCTTGTGTAAAAATGAAACCAATTCTGAGCTTAGTATTTGTTCTTTCTCATGCTCATAAATACATAAGAATGTGATCAAGTATACTTTTATCACTTTTTCAGACTCATAAAGGTTGTATGAAAAAGGAACCCCCTAGAATTTTCTTTAAGCTCTTTTTAGACTCTAAATACGAAAAGATTGTCGAGTGATCTTGCTTTTTTCACACTTGTTAAAAGGTTTGAAAGGGAAAATTATGAGTAATAGTTTATCTATTTTTTGGACCTCGAAGACTAAAATTATGAAAAAGGGAAACCCTTGAGTCACCTTTAATTTATTTTCAAACTCTCTAAACATGAAAAACCACCGATTTTTCCTTCTTTGGACTCACTAAACTACAAATTGAAGGACCCATATGGGAATGAACCCTTAATTTTTCTAGTTTGTTAAATAAAGGAAGAGGAACTTACATAAGGTGAGTTATATCAAACATCTGTTACCCTCCTCGAGCTCATTAAATGAAAAAGAGGTACTCATATATCTGGGTGGGGGCGAAATTGAAGGAAGTGGGTCAATTTTGTGAGAATCCTTTATGGAAGCTTTTTTCGCCCTTGAACATGGCACCTATTTGTGTCTCATCCTACAATTGGGGAATCCACTTGTCTCTGATTCATACCAATTCCATGTGTCACCATACTTTTTCTTCTATTCTAAGAGTGCTCTTATTGTCATAATGTTACATTCTTGGTACTCATAAATTCAATGTTGCCAAGTCAATTTTTGTGCCTCATCATGTTCAAGGGAAGTTTCACTTCAAACTATCCATATGCAATATTTCCAGTTTCTATTTACTGTGTCATTCATACTCATTTGATTCACCATATTACATCACTTTCCTGTGTTAGTTTTGTGTCGATGATGGGGGATAAATCAAGGCCCTCCTTCGATGAGTCTTTTCCTATTGAACTCAACACATCATCCGGGAATCAAACCTAGAAACAAGTTAGTACCTTGTGACCTGCATGCCTCAATAGCAGGCCTCCTTTCCTCCGACAGTAGGTTTACATCATTGACCTTTGATCAGATGATTCCATGAATGTTTGACCTCATCTCATTTATTCACATTCATTGGAATGTACTAGGGTACCTTGGGAATCATTGACATCATTGGTGATTTACCTCCCACTTGTTAATGGTATACATTAATGACCGGTAATCAAGTGGTTTATACCATGTTCGACATCAAATCATTTATTCACATGGCTAGATTCGTACCACATCGGGATTGGGATGAAGCCCCTTGGTTGACCATTCAATCTGTTGTCTTCTTTACCCAGGCTGTGAAGGAGGTCCTTTGAGCATACTGATATATATACGGTCATATAGATCCACATTGTATTGGTTCCTGGCTATGTTTTATCATCTCGTAGCTCCATTGTGTATTTTTTCGTGGCTACAATCAACTCATGTCATGGTGGTATGGATCCACATTGTATATTTGGTGGCCATATCCTTAGTCAATATGTTTCATGGATCCAAAGTGTATTAGTTGGCAGCCATTCTTTGAGTCATCTCATATTCCAAGCATAGGTATGCTTGCCTCAGAAATGGAACATATATTAATATTGTTTGATGGTTGTCTATAGCTTCTTCCAAGTTCTCCAACTCCACTCCCTTGCATTGAATAATTGTAAATTGTTTCGGCCATCATTTTCTATTCTGACCTCACATTTTAGGGGGGAATATTTTACACATCAAAATTCCACACTTAAGTATCTCACCCTAAGTGTCACAAGTATCGTAAAAGTGTCGTATGCACCTTGGCAAGTGTCACAAGTGTCATATTCACCTTAATAATTGTCACATGCACTTTTATATGTTTTTATATGTGATTTAACCCCTTGAAACCATGATAATAACATTTTCCATGATCCATAAGTCATATTGGAGGATGAAACCCATCATTTCAAGGCCAAAAACACACTTTTTACTTGAAAAATCAACCTTCTTTTGGGCATTTTTGAAGGGTAGAGCCCCCCTGGCCATGCCTAGGGAGAAATACCCCATAGATCAATTCCCCATTTACCTTATGTAGGTAGTGATGATCTAGGATAAACACTTTGTCTCTAACTATAAGGGAGCATTGATCTTGGTTAGAGGAAAATTTGGAGAATCCCGCCTCTTTATGAAGGCCATCTCTTGGAGATGATGTTGGTTTGGATCGAATACTATCCTATGGAACTATCCTAGGATCATATCCTAACCTAAATGAGTCATATCCTCAACTAATCCCCAAATATACTCATGGTGGTTGAGCCTCCCAAGCCTATAAAAGGAGGTCATTCCAAGGTGAAAAAAAAGAGCTTTTAGATATCAAAATTATGATCTTGGTAGAATCGTGCAAGGGATGGAAGAGGAGAGATTGAAGGATTCTTTCATGATCATCCATGTTTGTAAGTGTATTTTAAATTTCTCATCAATATATACTTGGCATATCCCCTCCTAGTTTGTGTATTATTGCAAGTGATTGTATGTTGTTCTTTCGATATTTGTAGATGGATTTGTTTAATATAATATTCTAGAGTAGGATTTATTGGTTTCTCTTTGTTTTCCATTGCATTGCAGGTATCAAGTTGTGCTATGGATTTTGGATATCAAACTCGGATTGGAAGAAGAAAGGACAAACTTTGAAACAAGGTGCATCACACTTTTTCTCCCTCTCTCTCTTTCTGATTAGTTAAACTAAATTCAATGGGATGTTAGTGTCCATTTGTGTTTTTTTATCTTGTTATTAGGGGTCTAGAATCCAAGAGTATATTCACATGTATGCAAGGGAATTTTTCTCTAACAATATGTTGTTAAAATAGAGCAGAAATTTAAGCACCAGAACAAGCGGGAGTTTGGGTCTGCAATTCCACAACAACCAAAGTATGGTAAAGATAGCCCTCACAACAAACCTTCAAAAAACTATTCCAAGCCACAAGAAAATAAGGGTAATAGAAAGATGAAGGAGGACACTGGAAAGTGGTGTGATTTTCTCAAAACCCCCTGGCACAAAACTGGTGAATGTCACTCAAAACAATCATTGGTGACCGAGATCGAAGAAAAGGAGTTGAACCCTGATTCAAAATCTGATTCAGAAAATAATGGGAGAAGATAGATCATCAATGCAAACCCCACTGCTATTTTCACAACTGCAACAATTCAACAAGAAGAACCAATAGATCCTAAAGAGGGGGAGAGTCTCTTCCATCCATAGATGTGAGTAAAGGGGACCCCATTGGATTTCATTTGTTGATAAAGAAGGCCAGAAAAACCTCATTGTTGGCCCTTGACCAAGTTTTGGGAGATCTTTGGTCAAGTTTGACCTATTTTGGGACTTAGACAGCCTATCGAAGAAGGAGCGCAAGACGAAGCAAAGATCGTAGGATCTCGACCCCTTTTTGAGTCCTTTTTGGGATTTGGGATTATGTAATGGGTATGGGATGTCGACCCATGGGTTTACCCATGTTTAGGCCTATTTTCTAATGTATAAATAGATGTCTAGGATATGCAAGAGGAGGGAAAAAAGATATGCATATTTTTGTGATATTGGGCTAAGTGATAAAACAAATGGCTAAGTGCTAGATCTATGAGATTGAAGGATTGTAAGTGTTTTGTGCATACTGTGTGAGGATTGTAGAGCTATGTGCAAGGAGTTGCAAGAAGGAGGATTTGGTGGAGTGTGCGCAGATCTCTTGTCTTTAGTGGAGTAGGATTTTGATGCTATGTTACTGTAAAAAGCTTGACCGAAGATAATAAAGAAGAAGATTTGGTGGACGTAGCCCCAGGGTGGGGGTGAACCACGTAAATGTTGAGTTGTCTTGTTTTGTGTAATGTCTTGATATGTTTATTTATTTACTTTCTAAGTTCTTAGATATATATATGTTTTGTGATAATAATG
>JZKD02S2186186.1:10262-22087 GCA_000966675.3 Picea glauca
GTGTATTATGTTGACGGTGGGGAAATCCTAGCGCTCTGCAACGCTTCCCTTACACTCCTGCCGCATGACCCAAACTCTCTGCCACGGTACCTCCCATCTGCTACGATCTGTAACAGGTAGACCCCAATACTGATCAGTCAGAATAAGTCCGGCGGAGGGGGGGCAACCCCCCTCATACAGTAATTTAAAGACCAAATCCTAGTTAGAGAACAAGGGCTACGGAAAGAGATGGAGGTGGAAGCAGGTACGCCCCATCCAAAAGCACCTCGAAGTTAGGAGAAGGAAAAATGCATCTCGCATTAGGAGAAAACCCCAAGGTATCTCACCAACTCAACAAGGGTGGGTGAACACATTTAGTTCATGTGTGAGCATGCCCTCATAGGCAAGTTTCTGGGAATATGGCCATCCGAACGTGACCTAACCCGTTGGATCAAGCACTTGTGGAACCCTAAAGGAGATTACGAAATCCAGCTAAGCTTCAAAGGCTTTTTCACAATCATCCTGTACAACCTGGAGGATAAGGAGAATTTTTTTGAAAATGGACCATACTTTTACAACTCGACCGGGATTTTCCTACGCTTTTGGATGGACAGATTCAGCCCGGACAAGGAAGATTTTACAATGGCTCCAGTCTGGATCTGACTTTACTCTCTGCCGCGAGAGTTTTGGCTGGAGGAAATTCTCATGGGAATAGGAAACACAGTAGTGCACTATGTCAAAGCTTAAGAGGCCACAAGGCAAAGAAAATACACCTCATATGCTTGAATCTGTGTATACATGGACATCTCCAAAGCTCTTCCAGTATCTGTCACTCTGAAATATCAAGACAAAGACTGACAACAAACACTGGACTATGAACACATTCCTTTCCGCTGCTGGAAGTGTCATGAACAGGGCCACCTTTTTAGGGATTGTCTACTGAATATCCAAGCAACCAAAGCCAGCAAGGACAAGCAGAAAGATAGATTCACTATGGTCACAAGCAGGAAGGAAAACCCTCCAAAGAAACAACAATCAGATCCCAAGCCCACTATCCTAACCAAAAACTCATATGAGATCCTAAACTAGCTACCGGAAGATGAAGAAATACAATATCCACACACAACAAAACAACAGGCGGAAGGGAAGAACCAAGCTACACCCTCATCGATCCAAACCAATGAGGCCATGCTAGAAGAATGCGGCCCCATGGACACAGACATCCAGATCTGATTGGAAGACCATGACCTAATAGGCATAGATCTGGAAAAACTGGAAGAATCCCTAAACCAAAAGGATCTGCAAGCCCTCCCCGAAGAGCAGCTCTGCAAATTCCATAGCCAGGTTGGGTATAGCCACAGATCCAAGCTCAGACTCAAAGAGGATACCCCAAGAAAACAAAAGAAGATGACGAAAGTCAGCCCATCAGCTTATCAAGGAGGCAGGAAATCTCATGCTCAATTCTGGGCAGATCCAAAATCTCTCGGAGGGATACCTCCACCCAACCCAGCAAACCTTATGATGAAGATCATCACTTGGAACATAAAGGGACTTAATGGTAGATCCAAACAAAGGATCCTATGAGACTCGATTCGAGCGAAAAAACTAGACATCCTGCTACTACATGAGACAAAATGTGTAGGACCGAAAGCAGAAATCATATTCCAAAGAAGCTAGCATGGATGTGAATCCATATACACCGACTCCATCGGAGCGTCAGGAGGATTAGCCATCTTATGGAACCCCAATACTGTCACCCTAAGAAAACTCTTCTCTACCTTGGGCATGCTTACCGCCCACTTCATGATCATAGGGCCAGCTCAGGAAGGCTACATCACAAATGTCTACGGACCTCAGAGCTAGCAGGACAAGGACAGCCTCATGAAGCGAATAGATCATATCAAAACCCTGCTACGCATGCCCAACTGGATCCTAGGTGGTGACTTCAACATGATCCTGACGCTGGAGGAGAAAAAAGGTGGAACTAAGCGACTGGAGCCTGATAGTGATAAGTTCAAAACCCTCATCGACTCACTAAATCTAATAGACATAGATAACCACAATGGAACTTTCACATGGTCCAACTGTAGATTGGGGCACCAGTAGGTGGCCTGTCGTCTGGATCGCTTCCTCATAGCGCAGGAACTACTAGAATGAGGTCTGAGCATAGAGAGCCTCATTCTTCCAAGGGCAGGCTCAGACCATTGGTCGATCACATTCTTCCTAGAAATAAGGACCGTCCCGCAGCACAAACCCTTTCTATTTGAGAAATTTTGGCTATCACACCCTGACTTCCATCATCTCGCAAAGTCTTGGTGGGCCAAGTGGAAATAGACCATGGCACCTACATGTACAAGTTCCAGTAGCGTCTTAAAAACTTCAAAAACTTGCTAAATCTATGGAACAAGCAAACTTTTGGAAACATATTTCAAAACATGCAGGCTATCGAAAACAGGCTAGCAGAACTGCAGGAAATCTTCATTTCAAGGACTAGAACAACAAACCTAATGAAGGAGGAAGCAGAGCTCCAAGCAAGTTTAGAGGAAAGGAAAAAGCAAGAGGAAATACTATGGTGATAGAAATCCAGAGTCCAGTGGCTCAAAGAGGGTGAGAGGAACACAAAATTCTTCTGGAACACAAAATTCTTCCACAGAGCCATGATGCACTGTCACTACATCAATCGAATAATGCATCTAGAAGATGCCCAAAGAAACCCAATAAGAAAACACAACCAAATTGCTGAAGAGATAAACACCTACTACAAAGATCTCCTAACAGAATCCAACGAGGACATAACGACAACAATTTAGAGGATAACAGGGCACATACCCTCCCTTGTGACTCTAGAACATAATGAAGCACTAATGAGACCCATTACTCAGGAAGAAGTGGATCAAGCAGTTAAAGAAATGTCGCCAGGAAAGGCACCCGACCCAGACGGTTTCACCACCGACTTCTTACACCATTGCTGAGATCTAATCAAGGAAGAGGTGAGGTAGGTCGTGGAGGAATCGTGAACCTATGGCCAAGTATTAACAACCCTCAATGCAACTTTCCTCACTCTAATTTCGAAGGAGGAGAGGGTAACCCATCCCAAGCAATACAAACCAATCACACTCTGCAATGTCATATACAAAATCATTACAAAGGTGATTGCTACACGTCTTAAGCCAATCCTTCCCTTCATCATCTCCAAGGAAAAATTAGGATATGTAGAGGGACAACAAATCATGGACAACGTTATTCTATCTGATGTGGTAATCCACTCTCTCAAGATGACTAAAACCCCAAGTATGCTTATCAAACTAGATCTTTCAAAAGCTTTTGATAGAGTCAGCTGGAAGTACCTTTGCTCTATGCTCGAAGCCTTTGGCTTTGACCATCACTGGGTCGACTGGATCATGAAACTAACCTCGTCAGCCTTTTTTTCCATCCTGGGAAACGAGGTACCCTCCCAACCCTTCACTCCCTCTAGGGGCATAAGACAAGGGGAACCTCTTTTTCCCTTCCTCTTCATCCTCATGGTGGAAGGTCTAGGGCGTTACATCAAGACAATGATATTGGAAGGCACCCTTAAAGGCCTACCCTTGCATAATATTCAACCAGCACCCTCGCATAGCCAATTCGTCGATGACACCCTCCTATTGAATTTCCCCACTGCGTGAGAAGCCCTCAAACTCACCTCCATTCTCTCTAACTTTGTAGAAGCTTCAGGCATGGCCCTCAACCTCGACAAATCCAAACTCTACTTTTTCAGCACTCCGATAGGGGTCCAGAACCACATCTCACAACTCCTGGGACATACCCAAGATCTCCCTTCCATCCAACTACCTTGGTATTCCCCTCATAGGAGCTCCAACGTGATCCATTTCCTGGGACAACTTACTTCTCTCCATATCTAATAGGCTTAACAACTAGACCTTTAGACCTCTCAACATTGCAGCAAGGCTCATGCTTCTCAAGTCAGTTCTGCAAGCCTTGCCTACCTACCTTTTCATAGATTTTCCAGCGCCTAAACAGGTCATCAGGGCCATTTGAAATCTCCAGAGAAACTTCCTGTGGCATGGGTACCAACCGAACAAGAAATGGGCATTAGTAGGCTGGGACAAGCTCTGCAAGACTAAAGCGTTGGGAGGATTGGGTCTGTGTGACCCAGGGAAACTCAACCAAGTCATGGGAGATAAAATGTGGTGGAGATGGCTAAAGGCCCCCACTGTGCTCTAGGTGCAACTTTGGAAACAAAATTATGCTCCAAACACAAGTGTAGACAAACTCATCCGTCACAACGACCAGATTCAGGGATCCAACATCTGGTACACAGCCTGGAAAAATAGAGAGATGATTCAAAAACATGCCTTCTGGGAGATCCGGAATGGAGAAAGTGCACTTTTCTGGCAGTAATCGTGGCAACAAAAAAAACCTCTAGATCAGATAGAGGAGCTAAGCCCCCTCAGGCAATTGCTTCACACGGACACCCCTCAACATGTAAAGGAATTTTGGTGACTGGGAAACAACCTCTACCTTGACGACAATGGAAGACTTCCACCCATGAGCTACAGATACCAGAGAACTCTGACCTTCACGCCTGGAAGCACTATGCCAGCCACAGGAAAATCCCCAAGCGAGAAGGCCTGGACATTCTTAGATGGGGGAACTCCACTATAGGTAACTTTTCAGTCAAAGAAGCCTACTATCTGCAAGGTAATCACCAGAGTCATGACAAGGAGAATATCTGGAACAAGGTTTGGAGCCCCTTCCTCTGGCCGAAGGTGTCAACCTTTCTTTGGCTCACCGTCTACAACCGTATCCTCACTTGGGATAATCTCTGGAAAAGAGGATTCATTGGACCATCAATCTGCCCCTTATGCCAACAACAAGAATAAACTCTGGAACATCTCTTCAACATATGTCCTTTCAGCCAGTGGATATGGGACCAAGGGGCTCAAGCAATGCGAAGGATGAATCAAAACAGGATTAGTATCAGAGATACAATAGAAAATTGGGACCTGCTATCTTTTAAAAATCCCATTCTTGC
The DNA here is from genome assembly GCA_000966675.3 of Picea glauca. Lineage (NCBI taxonomy): Eukaryota > Viridiplantae > Streptophyta > Pinopsida > Pinales > Pinaceae > Picea > Picea glauca. Next base: position 15,277 of record JZKD02S2186186.1, read on the forward strand.
CCTCATTTGGCTCCTAATCCCAGGATTCACTCTCTAGAAAATCTGGAAGGAACGAAATAAAAGAATCTTCCACTCCAAGGCATCCACTTCAGAACTAGTATGGGGAAAAATAAGCAAGATCATCCGGGAAACAATCCAAAGTAAAAAGTGGAAGCAGGAGGATACAAAATGCAATCTAGAGGAGTAGTGCATTTTCCTGCACTGACAGCTTAGCCTGAATAATCACCCTGTGGTAAATCCAAGCAATCCCCGAAAAAGCAGCTCAACTACATGGTCCCCTCCTCCAGCAGGTTTTATAAAAGTCAATTTTGATGGGGCTTGCAAAGGAAATTCGGGACCAACCGGATTTGGAGCTACCCTCTGAAATTTAGATGGCCAAATCCTTTGCCTCGTAGTAGGTTTTATTGGAGAAAACACAAATAATGCCGCGGAATTGATGGGCCTCCTCTGGGGCACACAAGAAACAATTGACAACCACCTCCACAATATCATTTTGGAAGGGGACTCTCAAATCATCATCTGGCTAATTACTAAGATATTCCACGGGGAACATCCAGGGAAAATCTCACCCAACTGGAGATTATCAGGACTTCTAGAGGAGTTTGGAGCCTTACTTAGGCCCAATCTCAGTATCATACCCTCCCATGTAAAAAGGGACACGAATAGTATAGCGGATTGCCTAGCAAATGAAGGGGTAACAACGGAGAGGGAAATAATCTATTGGGATCCTCACATCTCGGAAGCCACAAAACTCTCCACTCACTGTCAATGCCTTTCGAACAAAGATTACCCAACCCCAGATGGGGTGCCACCTAGCACAAAGGGGCCACATGGTACAACGCTCGGCCAGGCCTTAAATATAGGCCACCGACCCCCATCTCCTTGCCATTAAGGATGGGGGAAAGCTGGTTCAGCCAGGTCGATGAGCCAAGACTTCTCGCGCGCGTGATGGGAACGGAACCACAAAGCACTCAAAAAACTGCCTTAATGGTGGGTCTAGTCACTTTACTCCTCATGATTTTACTCGATTTCAGAGAGGAAGAGGCTCATTTGGAGCTAAAGCTGTAGCATGGGAGCATCCTTGAGCTCTAGTGCAATTGGAATGGTCTAACTGTCGCCAGAGCCACTTCTTGGCACCTCCAAATGCCAAGGGAACGAGGCAAGCCCCGCAGGGGGGCTGCCTGGTATGCTTCAGCTGCACACAGAAAGAGACAACAAAACATCGAGCGGACATTGTCCATGGAAAGGACACATCTTGTTCGAAAACACAGAAGACTTGCACTGCCTCCCATGGCCTATATTGAAGAAATTATTCCGGATGAACCCATTCAAGTCCCCCAACACACCTGCTTTTCACAGTCCCAGACAATTGGAACCCGACGACATGTTTTCCCGAAGAAACTACCCAATGGGCCTTCAAGGAACATCATAGCTCCAACACATGAGAAGTCCAGTTGGACGATTTCCTCCCTTACTATATCACAGAAGAAATTCTGGCAGAGATGGATGCAGAACCGACCACAGGAGCAGTCGATATCTCTCCAATAGAAGCCCTGGAACAAAACGATGCAGTCGAGGCTGAGGCAATTGGTATGGAAGGCAAGGCATTAGGGGCTAGTTTGGATAAGGAGGGTGGCACCGCTCCTATTCCACGTCCTCTTTCTGTCATGCAAGAGGAAGGGCATGGCCACCTGCCACTCCTCCACCCGGACCACCTGAAGTTAATCTTTGAACTATGGAGCTTGGTGGAGGACCTAATCCACCGCACCAGTCTAGTAAGCCAACGAGTAGACCTGCTCTACGAGGCCTACTCCAATACACCGCCAGGACAACGATGCCTGACTTGTGCACAGGCCTTCATGCTGACAACCACCGAGGATGGTAAGGGCGACATGGATGAAGGCGAGGCCACCGGGTAAAATGTCACAGTTAATATTTTTAGTCTTTTTCTCTGTTTTCCTCAGACTAGGCGTGGCTAAACGCCATTATTTTGTAACTTTAAGACTCAAAGATTTTTATCAGACTAATGGCTGCCAATTGCCTCGGTTTCCTTCGGGCAAGACAAATGGCAGCCAATCTATCTCCCTCATATATTGCATAGATAGCCAGCTATCTCGGTTTCCGCTTACACAGTGAGACAGTTGGCAGACATGGTGTTTATGTTTTAACCTTTTTTTGGAAAGTTAATACAACAGGCTCTGCTCTTTTTTACTTTAAAAAAAAATGGTGTATTATGTTACATTGTAGTCTTATAGCTGTATGTTGTTTGTTGCATTTCAGAACTGCTTCAATAAGCTCCTTTTGTCCTATTTAGAGTCTGGGATTGATACTATTGTAGATGCTTCTGTACTGCATAATGTGTGCACCGGATATATATAACTATTATCATTGTTCATTTATAAAAAAGTTCTTGCTCTTCAAAATGTTGTTCAAAAACTGGACGTTTGCTCCAAAAAAGAATTGTGCCAATATTCATTTGACTATTCATTATGGTGCTCAGTTATTTTCCACTGGCCCATAACCAAGTTAGTCCCTTCCTTCGACTTCTGGTTCGCTTCTTTATTGTTTTCCTTGTAGACATGTTGGCAATCAATGAAGTCAAAATTTGTCTGCAATCTTTGTATATCTTCCACCAATCTAGCAAGTCTTCAGTTTAAACATCTCATAGTGCCTTTTATCCAATTTATAACATTTAAAGAGTCCACGTATAATTTTAGTCTCCTGCATACTTTTTTTATTGCAAAGACAATGAGTGGTTTGTAACTCATTAGTTCTTCAAAATTATTTGTTCTTGAACCAAGGCCCGAGGTCAGGACAAAATAATGAGTGGGAGAAAGGTAGAGGAGTCCCCCCCACTCCAAAGTGAGATTTTGTGAGGCTCCATAAAGAAACCCCAGGGGGAAGTCCTATTGAGTACTAACTCTTGTGTTCGTCTAGGGTGAGAGCTAGAAAGGGATGGGAGAGAGAAAGGCAAGAGAGAAACATTGTTTGCTGCCGAGATCTCTGTTGGAAGAGGTACACCTTTAAATATGATGGAGTTTCGAGGAAGCCAAACTCCCCAAATAACCAAGAGGGGGAGTGCTTTTAGTTGTTTGTATTCTTTAATATTCCACCAAGATCGCCAGGAATGTTCCAAATTTGATCCCTCCCACAGGGACTGTAAGTTTAGAAACTTTGAAATTTCAACCCAGACTTTGATGATGTAACTGCAATTTAGAAAAATATGGATAGAAGACTCTTCTTCAGTTTTTCATAGTGAACACCATCTGGGTCCAATAAAACTTCATTTCTGAAGGTTGTCCCAAGTTAGTACCTTGTTTCGAAGAACATTCCACATGAACAGTCTGGTTTTTGGCGGAATTATTACTTTCCAAAGTTTGCTCCACCACCAGGTTGTCTCCTGTGTAGTCAGGTTTGAAATTCACTTTAAATAACCGAGTTTGGGAGTGTAGGACCTAGAGGGTGCATGATCCCAAATTAGTTCATCTTCAAATTCTGAAAGTTTGATATGTGCTACCTTTAGGCTGTGGATAAAGTGTTCCAGTTCTTGAGTTTCTTCTTCGTTGATCCCCAGACTGATGGGGTCCTTCCATCCCTAAGCCCAAAGTGTGGAGCGGTTGGGGTCCGCCAAGGAGCTTAGGAAGAAAAAGTCCCTTGAATGTAAGGACTGCAATAGCTGTCTAGTGAGTAAATGGTTCCCATCACTGCCTGACCAGGGATCCAACCCTAGCCTGAGTCTTTTTCCATTTCCAATATTCCAAGCTAAACCATTTTCAATAAGTGGAAAAGAATTTATGATAGATTTCCAAATCATCGAGGCTCCCTTCAATGTTTTTGGATGGCTTCTTGTCTAGGCCTCAAGAGAAATAGGTGCAATGTACTTCTATAGAATAACTTTATTCCAAAGACTTGTGGTATTAATAAGTCACCATCCCCCCTTTGCTGCTAGTGCTTTGGAGAAGAGGAAAATATTTTTCGATCCCCATCCCCCCAAAGCCTTTGGTGTGGCGATTTTCTCCCAACGGACCCAAGGGATAATGTGTGACTTCGATTTGCCACTCCAAAAGAACTTTGAGGTGAGTTTCCTTACAACATTCAGAACTCCTTTAGGAATCCAAGAAAGAGACATCCAATAATCAGGGATGGATTCCCGTAGAGATTTTACCAATACCAATCTTCCTACTTGTGACAGCCATCGATGACTCCAAGTATTTATTCTTTCATCCAGTTTTTGTAGGAGCCATGTCCAATCTTCTTTTCTATAGTCATTGGGTTTTAGATTAAAACCCAAATACTTTAATCCATCATCTAAAGCCCTTTTTTCGAAGGGAAAGAAGGTTTAATGGGCTTCTTCATCTTCTTCAGTTAGCAGAAATGTAGTGAGCGACGATTTTTGATCATTTATTTGCATCCCTGTAGATTTGGAAAAAAGTAAGAGGATGTCCCTTAGGGTCTCAGCCTCCCTTCTAGTACCACCAATAAAAAGTAAAACATCATCCACAAAAAGGAGATGTGTAAGGGACATATTCTGTGAGATTTTGATTCCCAAGAGTTCACCTGAATTCTTACCTTGCGTGAGAGCTCTGCTAATTCCTTCTGCTACCAGGAGAAAGAGGAGTGGTGACAAGGGGCATCCTTGTCTTAGCCCTGTTTCAGGAGTAAAAATTTTTGTATCCAAACCATTTATTAGGACTGCAAAGGATGCTGAGGTAAGACAACTCATGATCCAAGTAATAAAAGGAACTTCAAAGGCTAAGTGTGTCAATAATAACCGAATATACAACCAGCTAACTCGGTCATAGGATTTTGAGAGGTGTATTTTGAGTACTGCCCCTTTTAAATTCCTGGTCTTCATACTATGTAATCCTTCTTCTGCTATTCCTATAGCTTCATGGATCTATCTCCCTTCCAGAAACCCAAATTGTTGTTCCGAGATATTTTTTGAGAGGATTTTCTTTAACCTTTGAGATATAATTTTGGATACAATTTTGTAAGCACAATTATAGAGTGAGATAGGTATGAATTCATCCAAGGTCTCTGGTTTGTCCGTTTTTCGGATGAGTGCAATGAAGGTGGAGTTAAGACTCTGAGGTATACGTCATGAAATCCTTGTATCCTCCACCATTTTCAACATATCTGCTCCTATAATTTCATAGCATCCCAGGAAAAATTCAATCGTCCAGCCGTCTGGGCATGGGATTTTATCTTTTTGGAAGCTGTGAAGTACTTCTAGGAGCTATTTTTCAGTAATTTCTTTCATCAGAAGGCGATTATCTTCCTCTTCCAAAAATCTGGGAAAACATTGTGCCACTTTGACTACTTCCTCTATTGTAGCTTGGCTATCCACTTTAAAGAGATTTTTGAAGTGGTTTTTTCCTAGTAGTGACAATCCTTCAAATGATGTTTCCAGGTTTCCATCTTGATATTTTAAATACCAAATGGTATTTACATTTTTTCTTCCTTTGGCATAGGATTGAAAGAACTTTGTGTTTTCATCTCCACTTTCCAACCATATGACTCTGCTTTTTAATCTCTAGGTTTCTTCTTTTTCTTTAAGCAGTTTTATCCTCTCTTTTTTCTAGTTGTAATAATCTGATTTTTGACTTTGTTGTACTCAATAGGTCCCCTTCATCTTCTGAGAACCTTTTAAGTTCAAGCTCGATTTCTCTTAGCTCCTTATCCTCTCAGGTTTTTTTTTGGAAATCCCAGGGTTTTACTATCTCTTTAATTCTTCTTAGATTATCAGTGAACTGATATGCTGCTGAATGTGTAATATCATGTTGGAAGGGAATCCAATGCTCCTTGATTAACTTTAAGGAGTCATCTTCTAGCCATGTTTTGTTGAATTTAAAAGGGATTTTTGGTTTTTCAGAATCACATTTGAGCTCCAGAAAGATAGGATGATGATCCGACAGTCCTCCAAATCCAATCCACTACTTGATGGTCAAAGAGTTTTTCAGAAGAGAGTCATTTATTAGAAAGCGATCAATTCTTTTTGCCACTCCCGTTGTCCTAGTCCTGTTGTTCTTCCAAGTAAGTTTGAGAGGAGTTGAAGCAAGGTCTGTTATATTTGCTTCTGCAAATTTTTTGCCGAAGTAATCTGCCAGTGAATCAGGTCTCGCATTGTCCCCCCAAACTTCTGAGGGGCCTAAGGAGAGATTTAGATCCCCCCCTAAGATAAGTAGCTCCTTGAAAACATATTTTTTGAAGAGAGTGTCCTAGAAGGGTTTCCTATTCAGATAAGGTCCATAGATGTTTAATAAATGTACTGTCTCTTTTAGGGAAGGGAGGAAAAAAGTAATCCCAAGACCAGAGTCCAGACCCCAAGAGTTGAGAACTTGGACTTTATGAGAGTTCCAACCAGTAGCCAAACCTCCAGATCTTCTCGAAGCATATAACGTCATAAAACTCCACCCAGGTAGTAAGTGCTCTAGGCTAGTTTTAACCTCCTCCCCTATCTCTAAAGTCTCTTGAAGAAGCAGAAAGCCCGGGCATTCTATGATGACCACCCTTTTTAAGGCATATTTTTTATGGGCTCTTGCCAAACCCCTACAATTAAAGGACATGATCTTCATGAAGGAACCTTGCCCCATGGATTCACTACTCTAAGTGCCCATTCAATTGATTGTTGTTTTATAGCCAGAGGATCAAATCTGGACTTTGTTTTTTTCTTTGGAGAGAAAGGATTTTCTCCGCTGACCTCACCTGTCAATGGAGGAAATCTCCTCCTTTCCCAGTCCACCTGTGACTTTTGTTTGGGACCTTAAGAAATAACGAGTAGAAGAGGACTGCAACGACTGAGAGGAGGAAG
>JZKD02S2186197.1:0-19914 GCA_000966675.3 Picea glauca
GGAGCCGTTAAACTCGTCAGGGTGGTCCATACCAAACGGCTTGGGTTATTTAGACAACCCCGGACCGGTTCCACTCTCCCAGTTGACGGACGGTCATTTTCGCCCGTCAACACCAGCACCATTAGAAGAACCAGAGTTAGGAGATGAGCCTGCCCAAATCTGCAGACTAGCTGATGCGACTGAAGTTCACCTTCGTCGAGCACAAACTGAGAAATACCAGACCACAACAACCCTGAAACAAGCCTAGGAAGAAATGGTAGAGCAACATCGGGTTTCACAAAAGGAGAAGGAGGACCTTCAATCCAATTTTGAAGAAGAGAGGGCACATGACAAGCAAGAAAAAGAACAGTTTCTCACATAAAAACTTGGAGTGAAAGAAACAGTCAACAGAGCACTTCGCTCTGTGACGGGCTTAGAGCCAAAAGTAGAAGACCAAGTGGACCATCAAGTAGTGAATCTTGCAAAAGCTATCCAGCAACTACAACAAATAATAGCAGACTTAGAGCTACGAACAATGCCAACACTCCATCGGATGTACAAGATCAAAGGGAAGCAACTGCTTGAAGCACAGTTGAAAGAATCAAGGCCCTCGCCATGGAATGTAAAAAACTAAGTGATCGCAGTGCCCAAACTTATGAGGGACTCATTGAGGATTATTAATTAAAGGCACTAGAGTCACAACTCAAGGAGGCAAAGCAGTAAGCAGAAACAATACAGGCACAGTTAAAGCCCTTGTAAGTCATTGAGAGGATGAAGAAATCCCAAGAATAACGCACTTCTCAACAATAGATCCACACCATTCAGAGAAAATTCATGGAAGTGACTCAAAGGCTCCAACCAATACAAAATGAGGCTTTCCAACTATTCGTAGAGATTGAAGGTCGAGGAGCAGAACTGGAGCAAGTCGTCACTGTAGCTGAACAACACTTAGAGGGACCTATCAATGAAGCAGTAATCCAAGAGTTTGTCGAACAAGAGGTTGTCGCATAGAAACAAGTCAAAGCAGCTCGAGCCAAGCTCAAGTATTTCGAAGCAGAGCTACCTAGAACAGAGTGACTCGATACAAGTCACGGGTGAGTGTTGGGGACCTATTGGCCCTTGACCAAATTTTGAGGATCCTTGGTCATGTTTGACCTACGTTTGGGACTTCGATAGGCAGTCTAAGGCGGAGTGCAAGTTGAAATGGATATCACGGTATCTCGCCCCTTTTTAGGTATTTTTGGGTTTTGGGCTTATGTAACGGGTATGGGGATGTTAGTCCATGGGTTTACCCATGTTTAGGCCCAATTTTTTAATGTATAAATAGATGTCTAGGTGATTTAAGAATGGGACATCTATGTGATGCTACGTGCTAACTGCAAGTGGTATTTGTAATTTCTTTGTGCATACTGTGTAAGACTTTCATATCTAAGTGCCAGTGATCATAAGGTACTATGGAAGGCTTTGTGTTGTAACTCGGAGAAGGAGGGTCTAGCGAAGTGCGCAGATATCTTGTCCTCTGCGGAGTAACATCTCAAGGCTCTATTCATGTAGAATATTGATAGAAGACAATCAAGAGAAGAAGATTTGGTGGACATAGCCCCAGGGAGGGGGTGAACCACGTATATCCTGTGTTGTGCTTTCTTTGTGCGTTTTTGTTGTTCTCTTGTTTATGTGATTAAATGATTAGTGCTTTATGTATGTTACATGAATTTGATAGGATGGCTTAGTGTTGAATAATGTGAATGATTTTTAGATCTAACCTATGTTGATGTGCTTAGTGCTTGGTTATATTAGATCTGTTTGAATACTACATCATTATGTTATTAGGGTTTATCTGCGTTGTAAGCTAAAGGATAATATTGATGAACTGTAACTGCTAAGTGCTCTGTTAAATTATTACAATCACAGATCTGTGTCCTAGCTAAGGTTGCAGACATCAAAGTCCTACAACCACCCTTGCCTCTACCTCGGGTGAGACTTCATTTGCTTCGCAGGTGTTGCTGAAAGGGTCGGTAGTTAGGGTTTTGTTGGTGCGTTGTTGTAATCGTTGAACCCTGGGTCTGCCCCTGTGGCAACAAGAGTGGAGAGAGATGGATACCCCAATGATGAATAGGACACATGTCAACACTTAATGGGGTAATCCATGGTATCTGGTGATGACATGTATCACCATGTCAGTCCATGTGTTAGGTCAGGGATGGGTCTATCTGTCATGTGGGATATGTGGATGTTTGGATCATGTTTAATGTCAAGTTAGATATTACAAGTTTCATTCCAAGTGGTTGGTCATGGGTAGGGCCATGTGTGTAGAGTGCCAACTTAGATTCCACATGTTAATAGTGTTAGCTAAGAAAGAGGGAAGGGGTTAATTGTCAATAAGCTTTGCATCTCTAATAAGATCGGGGCCATTCATATTAGAATCCTCAGATTTTTTATATATATTGGGGAGACGCCATTGTTGGAGGATAGTATCAGAATGTTCGAGTGCCAGGAGTGATGGATCCTCGATGAGGAAACAACATGGGGCATCTTCATCATCAAAAGAGAAGTCCAAAAGGGAATTGCATCATGGGGAATTTCGACAATGATGAAGAATGTCGTGGGTACAAAATTTGTGATATCAATGCAATGTTGGATGGTAGAGGAGAGAGGGATCCACGTGGAATTGAGGTAGAAAAGGTGAGTGAAGGCTTAGGAAACTTCAAGAAGCCATAACTTTTCATTCGGGACTCAGATTTACGTATGGTTATAGGCGTTGGAAAAATCTCAATGAGTAAAATCCAACAATGAGGTTTATTTAGAGAAAATAATGGAAGAAAGTGGAGGGAAATCTAAATAAAGACATGGAATGATAAAAGGAGAATAATATCAAAGGATTCCCCCACATGCATCTCAAAGCTACAGAAACCTTGAAGATAGGATATCTTGTTAACCTATTCCTTCATCCATAGAAAGAGACAAAATCATTTATGTAATTAAGAGGACATTCACCAACACATGAGAGACATAGCATTTCCTTGACTTTAAGAAAATTTATGAACAAGTACTAAAAGTGAATAAAATGAGGAGAGGTTTTTCAAAGGAAATCATTCATGATCTATATTAAATAACAATCATGACAACTTCATACACCTAATCTCCAGCACATAGAAAGGATTAGTGACCTGATGAATCAAGTTAAGAGTCGTTCGATATATGAGAGTATAAAGATGAATATGTTAAGCACCACATGCTAGAAAACCTTGAATAAGTCATCCATGAAAGTGATCAAAAAAATACATCAAACTCATCCAAGACATGTCCTAGATCATCAAACCTTACAACCATATAAAATCATTAAACATTTGGGAAACTATATAAGGTAGGAAGACAATGTGTTGAACACTCATACAAATTTTAATGAGACATCATAGGTAAACTAAGTATCATGAATACATTTGAAATCATAAGATCAAAAGAGATAATAAACCTCTATCAAAGAAATCATCATTCAAGATCAAACCTCAACTCCCTCAAAATAGGAAAAGAACGAGCACCAGGCTTAGGCAGTAGAGGATTATGTAAAAGGATTAAAATTTTAGTAGGGGACCCCTTTCCCTTCCCTTGAAAAAGAAAAATGTAAAGGGGGGTTTGTCGCGGCCACAAGAATTGGTGACACACTCAGAGAACCAATTATTTATGTCAATAGAATTCTAGGGCCCATACTTCAGATCCGAGTTTTAAAGATAAGTTCAGCAAACTTCAGACAATTTTCCAATAATCTTGGGTACCACAATGATGCCAAAATTTTAGAAGATATAACCCAATATCTCTAGCACTTGTAAACTAACACAACCTTTTCTAAGAGAAAAACAATGAGAGACATTATTTTACTGGTTACACACCTCAGGATAGATTTCGTTCAACCATGGGTTTTCACATTTATTAATAAGAAAACATCTACATAAGTGTGTTCCTCATCTCTTTTTTCTCAGCATTTCTTCGTTTCCAACGAGCATCCATAACCATGATGAAGTTTCCTCAACAACATACAACCATAGCCCTGCTACCAACAGATGTCCATAGCCTTGATGATTTTACTTGTACTTCCCACACTATTAATAGTTCTTTAAACTTCCTTTTTTATTTTATAAAATGCTCACCCTTTCATATTTTAGATATAGATATGCATATGCACATAAGGTGTGAAGGAAGTGGGGTGATACGATATTTGATATGATTTGTTGAGTATTTTTTATGCATTTTAGTTTAACCCATAGGTCTCCCCAAACACTATCATAGTCTTGGCCATTTTATTAATATGAATTTAGTGAAGCTCAAATAAGAGAGTGGATATACACTTTCCTATGCTTATGGATTATCATGATGCGCACAACAGACGCATGTGTTCCACCACAATTACCAGTCCATACCTACAACTGAGAACTTCATGAATGTTCACTTAGACAGAGCATCCCATGCATCCTATGACTTGTAAAAAAATTCTTTAGCATGTAAAAAAATTTGGACCAACCCCTCACCAAAATTTTAAAGAGTAGTTCTCACGACTAAGAGTCAAATCAGCTCAGGGAAATACTAGAATTCGAATCAAAAGATGGAAGCACTATGTACAATCAGAAGGTAGGACTGAAATAAAAAATAGATTCATGAAAAATAAAATCAAACTAAAAGGAATCTAAAGCTAAAATTTTAGTCATGAAAAAGGAAAGGTAATTGGCTGAAAAATAAGAAGAAAACCCAACAACTAGTAACAAATTGGGTACATCAACATCGAGAGTTTTTTTGGTGAAAACAAAAAAGAAAGCCAAGGGAAAATACCAGTCAAGAAATTGAAACCATTCAACATCTAAACCAACATAATAAATTACGAGAGTAGATATTTTAAATTAAGGACAAAGAAGATAACAAGAATTGATGATCACGTGTAAAAGATTTGCAATACAATTCTCCAATCCAATTGTCACATGCAATTACATTCATTCAGTGCAACAAAAAATGTTTCTGGGAATCTGGCAAAATGAGTTAATGGAAAATTCATTCAAAATAGATTTTCAAGAACCAATGGCATGAAATATTTCATAAACCAAATTCTCTTAAGATTTCTTGACATAAGCACTTCTTCTGCAATTTTAAAAACATTGAATTTTCTAATAACATAAAATATATTTCTAACCAAAGTGCCATTTTCTCTTTGATATAAAAAATTAATCATTATCCACACGGACCCAAATAATTCAATATAATAAATCAAAGAGGAAAATAACAATTATGGAGGTCATCAAAATAGTAATGAAAAAGACTCCAAATATCAACCAGATCATAAAACAAATATGTGAGTAAATAAATGAGAATATATTTCTGATCATCTATTGAGTTGATGACAATATTAGTTTATGAATCAAAATATGTCGCAAAGGAATCTTAATCATCCAAGTTGGGTTGACACTTCTCTAATTTACCTTTTCTTTCAAGAGAAAAATCTCAAGTTGATGATTGCATAAGCCATTTCCCAACATGTATACCAATACAGAATGGTGTGATAAGCTCTTAGATAGTTTGGGAATAATTCTTACTCTAAATGACTAACTTATTAAAATTAAAATTAAGTAAGATGAAAAACAAGACCGGAATTAAAACTAATTATAGGAAAACCATGGTAAGCTAATGTAAACTTATATGAATTTGGTTTTCATAAAACTTTGTGTAAAGGCAAGTGCATTCATTCTATTTGCATTCAACTAAATATAACAACTTCCTTCCTAAGAGATGATCAATATGTGTTTTCCCTTAATATTCCCTTCAACAAGAGACTTTAGTTTCATGATTGTTGTGAGATTTGGATATATGAACACAATGTATTGTTCCTGGAATCAAAGTCAATTAAAAAAAAAAAAGGACCATTAGACTCCAATCTCATTTATCTTCTAAATATTCCAATCCATCAACAAACCTTATTCATAAAAATCGGATCCAATGATTATTAGCATTTCACACCAAGGTATGTGTTTCCTCCTATTATTAATGATGATAAAGTGATATATTAGCATGATCAAAGTCCATTTATTTCAATCACCCAGGACTGACACATCTGGAGGATTGATTTAAAATTCCATTTATTTCAGTGATTATTATTATATATGTAATTTCACAATCAAATAATTTATTAAATAATTTAGTTCATTAAGTAGGTAATTGAACTGTAGTGTGAGAAATCAATAAGTACAACTTTTCCAGAGGTATCAAATTCTCATATGGGTGAAAGTACAATTGGTAATGGGCATTTTAGTTCAGGAGTCAAGGCATACTTGGGGAATGGAGTAGTTAAGAGTCATACCTAGAAGTAACAGTTCTAGAAGGTCCAAACTTAGCAGAAGTAAGTACCACTAAATAAGTAGTAGCATCTATACTTATTGGGGTGGGTCGTTGATCTAGTATATTCTACAGTAGATCCAATAGCAGAGGCACCTGAGCAAACATCCTTCCTCGTGTCGTATATAGAGGAAACATCGTAAAGTCATCCAGTAGCTACTTATGGGAGTTAAGGGGGAATAGAAAACTAGGGTAGAGCCCATGGTCCTAGTTCCATGTTCAGTTCCAAGTCCAATTCTTATGATCATGATTGATATCCTTATACTCATGGTTTAGATGCTTGTGATCGTGATAAAGACCATGTACCAGACCCATTATTATTCGAATTACGATGGTTTTGTAGATAATAAGAGAAACATAAGTAGTTAAAGATGTAGTATTTTCAGTTCCTCATCAAGACCCAACATTAGTAGCAAAGGTTGTTTAATTTTTGATAAAAAAACAAAGAATTTATGAGAGAAGAATTAAGTTAGATCTAAAGTTAGTAATTTTGTTTCTAGCTTGTTCCTCGACTCTCCTTCCTTCTCCCTAGAGAACACATATTTTCTTGGCTTGGTTCTCTCTCCCTTGGGAACACTCATGGGCTTGGCACTTGGAGGGGGTACTCATGGTTCTAAATCCTAATCAGGCATATATAACTAATAACATACGTAACTAACCTTGTTCACGTAACTAACCTTATTCCCCTTCTCTTTGATCCCTCCCAAACTGAACATGGTGGCCCTTTACTTTTTTATTCGGAACTCCCCCCATAAAACTCCTAGAACACTTAATACTTCCCATATTCCTTCCCACTCAAGACTTCCTGACTTGCGACTTCTCGAATTTTCATTGAAATTAGAATGGATTCTAAAAGAAAACCTTCTCCGGAAATATGTATTAATAATGTTAGAATATATGTATCTATCTCAGGTGGTATGATTACGCATCTGGTATATTAAAGCGAACTCAAAAGGCCTAGATGGTATGAATTTGAATTTATTATTTTTGGAGATTATTGTATAGTTAATTAAATGGTTGGTATACTTCCTTCCAAATTCTAAGTCACTAAATTATGGGATGGTATGATTCCTTCCAAATCCTAACTCAATTGGCCAGCTGGTAGGACTTCTCAACTTGTTGTAATAGGGTAATTGATCAAGATCGGTTAACTAGGATTAGTTATGAATAAGTTACTTAGGTAGGGAAGTTATGAATAACTAAGATGTAGGTAATATAAGTAGTATTCATTTGCATTGTTAAAAAAATAGGATCACAGAAAAAAAAATGTGGAAATAAAATATAGAAGATACGTAATACAATAGAGACATAGATATACATGGCTCACCCAGTGTGGGCTATGTACACCAGATAAATTTTCAGGTCCTTCCTTTTTATTATCCATCAAAATGAAGGGATACAACCTACATCACACCCATTGTAGCTTCATCTTCTTTCTCTCACAATATCCTCTCTCAGAATTCAATATTCGTGATAATACATAGTCTCAATACAATTCCCTCATAAGAGAGGGTTTCCTTCTAGGAAAAAAAAACAAAATAAATTATATCGTCAGATCTGCAACCTTCTAATGAATGGTCCAAATTGACTACGAAATTACAATATTTTACAAGGCAAATTTTCCAAAAATTTTGCTTCAAGGGCACTGCCCCTAAATCCCCCGCCAAGGGGGGGGCTACAAAAATTGATGTTGCCCCCTATGGCCCTCCTAGTGACAGTTGTGGGGCATAAATCCCCCCCACACCCCCTCGTTAGGGAATGGGGTCCAAGCATGATTGAAAAAAACCTCTTAATTAGGAACATAATTAGACTCCACAATGAACAATCTCCCACTTGAATATTGATCACAACAACTCCACTATTGATGTACCTACTATAATATACTCCACCTTGGACCTAGAAAATTTCTCATCTTCACCTTCATGCTTGAAGGACAAATTAAACTAAGAAGGAACTCAGTTTATCCCTAGTTACTCCCTTTGTCAACATGTCTGCAGGATTATGGCTAGTATGTATCTTTCCCAACTTCAAATGTCCATATTCCAAGACAGATCGTATGAAATGGCACCTAATATGTATATTCTTAGTATTTGAATGGAAGGTTAAGTTCTTTGCAATATGAATGGCACTCTCGTTGTCAAAGTACAACCTTTTATTCTCTTGCTTATTTCCCAATTCCTCCATAAACCTCTATAATAAAATTATCTCTTTACTATCCTCTGTAGTAGCAACATACTCTTCTTATGTTGTTGAAAGAGAAAAAAACTTTTGTAGTTTTGAAATCCAACTTACTGTTGTTCCACCTACAGTAAAAACATACCCTTTGGTTCTCCTCCTACTATCGTTATCGCATGCCATATCTGAATCAACATGTCCCTGTAGAACAATGTTTGAACCTACAAAACATAATGCTTGAGTAGAAGTACCTCTCAAATACTTGAGAATCCACTTTACTTCCTCCCAATGTTCTTTAACTAGATTTTTCATATACCTTCTCACAACTCCCACTGCATGTGAAATATATGGTCTTGTGAAAACCATCACATACATCAAGTTGCCAACTATTGATTAATAAGGGACCTTGGACATGCATTCTATCTCCTCATGTGCCTTGGGAAACATTTATTTAGTTAATTTGAAATTGTTGGCCAAAGGTGTACTAACTGGTTTTTCATTCTGCATTCTAAACCTCTCCCACCTTCTCTATGAACTCACCCTAAGACAATGTCAATTTGTGATTTTTCCTGTCTCTTGTTATTCTCATACTAAGGATTTTCCTTGCAGCACCCAAATCCTTCATGAAAAATGAATTAGATAACTTCTTCTTGAACACATTTATATTATGCATATTAGACCATGCAACAAGAATTGTATATACATACAATAGAAAGATAATATAACTTCCATTTTCTAGCCTTTTAAAATAAACACAGTGATCAGAATGACATTTACTATAACCTTTTTCTGTCATAAACTTTTCAAACTTCAAATACCACTACCTTGGATATTTCTTTAGGCCATACAATATCTTCTTCAACTTGCATACCAAATTCTCCTTCCCTTTGACCTCATACCCCTATCGTTGTTGAATATCAATATTTTCCTCCAAATCCCCATGGAGAAAAGTGGTTTTTACATCTAACTATTCAAGATGTAAATTTTCTACTGCCACAAGACTTAAAATAATCCTTATTGAAGTCATTTTAACCACATTAGAAAATATTTCATAAAAATATATACCTTTCATTTGTGCAACCCCCTTTACAACAAGTCTAGCCTTGTACCGCTTGTTTCCTTCATATTCTTCCTTCAACCTGTAAACCCATTTATTCTGGAATGCGCTTTTTCTTGCAGGAAACTGAACAAGTCCCAATTCTGGTTATTTACCAAGGAGTCCATTTCCTCTTTCATTCCTTTCTCTGACCTCTTTTTATTTTCTACCTTAATTTCCTCTTCATAACTGTCTGTTTCACCAAAATCACTCAACAATAAATAATACAATGAAGGAGAGTATCATTCAAGGGGTCTACTTAACCTAGTAGATATTCTAACAACACTTGCAGGAGTTTGAGGTACCTTTTTCTCTTGTTTTTGTACATTTTGATCTTTTGGTACATTTGGAATTTCTTTTTCAGTGATCTCATGAAGCACCATGTATTCTAGTTTTTCTTTTTCTTGTTTCTTTCCCTACAACTGATCTTTGTACATGACCTTCTCATTGAGTATGAAATCTCTACTCCTAATGATTTTTTTATTTTCATAATCCCATAAGCGATAAACAAAATCATTAACATTGTATCCAATAAAGGTAATCTTCTTGGATTTTTCCTCAATCTTTGTTCTATTTTCCTTATCAATATGGAAAAATTCTTCACAACCAAAAGTATTCAAAAAAGAATAGTTTACCTTTTTACCTGTCCATGCCTCCTCTGGAATTCCACCACCCAAATATCTTGAAGTTCCTCTGTTTATTAAGTAAACAACTGTATCTAAATCATTTGTCCAAAACTATAAGGGAAACCCAAAATGCAATATGATACTCCTTGCACGCTCCATGATTTTCCTATTCATCCTTTCAGACACACCATTTTCTTGTGGTGTTCCTAAAATTGTTTTATCTCTACGAATCCCATGGTATGAACTGTAATAATAAAACTCCTTGCTGCAATATTCACCACCATTTTCTAATCTGAGACACTTCAAACTTTTTCATGTATCGTTCTCAACCAAAGATTTCCATTTCTTAAAAGTATCAAAAACATCAGATTTTTGTCGAATGAAATAAACTCAAGTTTTTCTAGTCGCATCATCAATAACAGATACCTAATAATGAGATACACCAATAGATGATACTTGAGTTGGTCCCCATACATCTGTATGCACAAGCTCTAACCTTTCACTCTTCTTTTCTTTTCCAACTCTGAGAAATATGACTCTCTTATGTTTTCCATAAACATAATGCTCACAAAAATCCAAATCAATTTATTTAAGATCTGGAAACAAATTTATTTTATGAAGTACCTGCATCCCCTTCTCACTCATATGTCCAAGCCTATGATATCACAGTGTTTTATCCACTCCTGTAGAATCTAAAGATATAGAAGAATCAATATTAACAGTACATAAATACATTGTACCTACCTTCTCTCCTTTTTTTATAACCAGTGATCCTTTGGTGACCTCCCACACCTTATCTGTAAATATCGATATACAACCTTCAGTTTCCAACTGCCCAATTGAACATAGATGATTTTAGGGGCTAAATTTCTCTCATGGGCTAATTTTCCATGGTTTTTCCAAAAACGAGATTCGCAATTTTAAAAATGATTCGCCCAAATTCTATAGGATAAAATTATTTTACCTTAAAAATCGCCAAACTTTTACAAAAAATATACAAAATCCTTAGAAATTTGAATAATTTTACAAAAATATCGCCAAAGAATTATAGTTGGCATATGAAGGATAAGTAATATTCGCCAAGGTTTCTACATTTTAAAATAAATTTCCATCCTTAAAATCATCCCTGCAATTGAAATTAGACATTTTCTTAGATATGGAACATGTCTTACCTCTTTCAACAACCATTGGTTTCCATTCTTTTGCTTTATTTGTACCTTTCCCATTCCAACAATTTTGCATGATGCATCATCGCCCAAATGAACCTATCCAAAATCACCTTGAACATAATCTAGAAAATGTTTCATATGGGGTGTGGGATGAAATGAAGCCCCTTAATCTACTACCTAAGACTCAAAAATATTATCTACAAAAAGAATCAAAGAATCTTGTAACATATCACCCGTTACATTTGCTTCTTGATTTTTCTCTTATTGTCCATATCTTTGTTTCTTTGGAGCTCTCCAGTATTTCTTCATATGTCCTTTCTTCCCACAACTCCAACACTCTATATTTCCTAGTATGGATTTTGATCTGCCCTTCCTATAATTCCCACAATTCCTTGAGCCCTTTCCTCTATCCTTTTGTCTTCCCCTATTCTCCATAGTCAATGCATTACCTGATGTCTCACATGTGATTTTCCATCACATTTCCCCACTAAGGATAACACCAACAACATCATCATATTTTAAAGTGTTTGAACCAAAGACAGAGTTACTTACAACCATGACCAAGCTATTCCAGATTTCTAGCAATGAGAAAAATATTAGAAGAGCCCTGACCTCATCATCAAAGTCCACTTTTATAGAACTTAGTTGATTAGTAATTGTATTAAATTCATTTAAATGATTTGCAACACACCCACCTTATGACATATTCATATTAAATAATCGTTCAACTCCTTAGAAATACCTTGTTGGATGTTGAGGGTTTTTCATACAATTTAGCCAATGTGTCCATCAACTCCTTCGTTGTATTTTCTTTCGAAATATTGAAAGCCACAGATGCTTCTAGGCTCAGCCATATCGTTCCTAGTGCCTTTCTGTCAAGAACCTCCCCTTCGTCATCCTTCATGGCTGTCAACTTCATTTCTATTCCTTCCAATGGTAGGAATATATCCTTCTGATATAAATAATATTCCATATGCATCTTCCATAACTAGTAGTTTTGGTCATTAAATTTCTCGACCCCAAACTTTCCATCTTCTACCATTTCTCCCACTCGAACCAGGAACCCTCTTTTCCTGCAATTTACCTTTCTCTCTGATACTAGTTGTTAGAAAAAAAATATCATGGATCAATAAAGTAAAACAAATGCGGAAATAAAACACAGAAGATACACAATACAATAGATACACAAATATACATGGTTCACCTAGTGTGGGATACTTCCACCAGAGAAATTTCCATGTCCTTCCTCCTTTTTATTATCCAGCAACATGGAGGGATACAACCTACATTAAGCTCACTATAACTTTGTCCTCTTTCTCTCAGGGTCTCCTCTCTCATAATACAATATTCGTAATAATCCACAACTGCAATATAATTCACTCATAAGAGAGGGTTTGCTTCTAGGGGAAAAAAACCATACAATAGCTTCTACCGTCATATATGAGACCCTATTGTTACACCTCAAAATTACTCACTTCAATAGTGTCGCAAGTTTCGTCACTATGAGTGTTGTAAGTGTCGCATCTTGTCAGCAAGTGTCACATCTTGACTATAAGTGTTGCAAGTGTCAAAAACAGTATGATGTATCCTTGCCTATGTCGTGCCCATAACGACATCATGAAGACACTTAAGACACCTCAAAGGATAGTTTGGAAGAAGAAAAATCACTTGGCAAGAAGTACAAGACCTTTTTCTTTGAGAAAACCACAAAAAAATTGATTTTTGGAGAGGAGCGCTCCCCTACCTACGCTTAGGGAGTGTTGGTGCACCCTGAGCCTCTCTATGGAGTGTTGGAGCACTCTGTGCACCCTTTTGGGGGAGCACTACCCTCTTTTCAGAAACTTCTGGGTTTGTTGAGGCAATTTAGGGAAGAATCCCTCAAATCTTGAAGGTAGTTGGATTCAAATATATGGTCAAGGCGTGATCTTAGGGGAGATCCTCAACTAAAGGAGAGGAATCCTCAACTCATCCCAAATATATGTCAAGTGGTTGGACCTCTCCAAGGTTATATAAGGAGGCCTTCTCATGGTGAAAGGAAGAATGACAATTGAGAATTACATCAAACATATGATCCCATGAGTAAGATGTCATCAAAGAAATCAGTGGAGATTGATTGAGAAAAGGGGTTGGACAAGGAGAACTGGAGGAAGCTGATGCACCTTCATCCAGAGGATTGTAAGTATGTTTACTTGTTCTCATTAATAATCAATGCTTGTCCTGTTTCTTTCTTTCAAATATGAGTTTGTCTGCAGTAGATGGATCTATGATTGAGCCAATCTCAGTAGAGTAGGAAGTCCATTGTATCTTTGTTTTCCTTACAGGATCTATCAAGGAGCTCAAGATCAAAGATCATCCTGGACTTTGCAAGGACAAACGTCATTTATAAGGTACATATCTTTCTCCTTCTTTTTCATGCATTAGCTTGATTAGATCTAAAAGAAAGTTACTGTCCATGTTAAGCACTTTCTGTCTTGGCCTTAGGAGTTTAGAGACCAGGAGGGAATCCACTTTTCCACAGGGGGATTCACCTACAACACTTATAATGAATGGTCCATATTGAATACATAATTACAATATTTTACAAGGCAATTTTTCCAAAAAATTCATTTCGGGGGCACTTCCCCCGAATTCCTTACCAAGTGGAGGATACAAAAAATTTCACCACCCCCCTTGGACCTCCCTAGCAATATTTTTTGGAGGGAAATACCCCCAACACCCCCTCGTTAGGGAATCAGGTCCAAGCACACTGAGACAAACCTCTGAATCATCAAGATAATCTGTCTCAAGTGGTATAATTAGGCATCTTATATATATAAAGTGAATTTGAAAGGCCTAGATGGTATGAATTTGAATTTATGATTTTTGGAGCTTATTGTACACTAAATTAAATCATTTGTATACTTCCTTCCAAATCCCAACTCACTAAATGATGGGATGGTAGGATTCCTTCCAAATCCTAACTCAATTGTCTGGATGGTACGACTTCTCAAGTTGTTGTAATAGGGTAAGTGATCCATATCATCTAACTAGGGAAGTCATCAATAAGTTACTTAGGTAGGGAAGTTATGAATAACTAATATCTATGTAATGTAAGTAGGTATTCCTATGCATGAACAATGTCCTTCCTTATTCATATTTCATCCTTATTCATATGCTCATATATGCTCATATTATGAGGTGCCTACCTATATGCGAGGAATATTCTTCTTCCTATCCTCCTCCTTACAGTCCTTTCTAGTCTCCTTCTGATCCAGGTGGATATTGGTGGCCACCCACCTTCTCCAACTGGCCCAAAACTTTTTTTTGGCAATTTTGGTAATTTATTATTTTTAGCAGTTTTTAACTTCCGGAGCCATTTTGAGGCCCTAAATGATGTTTTCTGAGAAAATAGGGAGCAACATGGATCGTAGATCGATGTTTCTCACCATGGATTGTAGATCAATGTTTCTCACCATGGATCGTAGATCAATGTTTCTCACCCAAAATTTGTAGTTCTCGGATAGATATTTCCAACGAGTTATCGTGTGCCCCAGACGGAGATCGTATGCCAAAGTTACACCCCTGGGAAGTTGATGTATCAACTACCTCCATCGGGGCCCACAAACCTTTTGGATTTTCATCTTCCGGGGTTAGGGTTTTGGATTTTACTTTTATTAAAAAGGCCCTTAGAGCCTCATTGTAATAATGATCTTCTCACAGATGCGAGTAGCCATCGCATCTCTTTTCAAAGATAAGTTACCACCATTCTAGCGAGTATTTCACTCTGTATTTTATAGTCTCTGTACATTTATTTCGTTAATATAAATTGTGTATTAATGTATATCTATGATTCTTGTTTTATTTCCGCTATATCTCTATTATATTGTTGTCTCTCTTGCAATATCTCTGTGCATTTATTTATTATATCTTCAATCTCATTTCGTGCCGAAAATAATCTGGATCAGTGGTATCAGAGCAGGCTGCTCTTGATTGTTTTCAATGCATGTTCCCGATGAGGTTTGAGTATGGAAATTTGGGTCTCGAGCTTGTCTCTCTTAAGGACAATATCTCTCACACACCTAAGAAACCCTCAATGGTGGAAGAAAATAAAAATGATGGAGCAGATGAGCCTATTAGTCAGTTGCTTGAGCAAGCTCTCACGTGACAGAGGGATGAAATGATGGAGAATTTTTACCACATCCTTAAATTCTCGTCGATAGCATTAGGCACATCTTCATCAAGCAGCCACTTTGGAGGCACCTTTCCTTTCAAGGTACATGTTAATTTTGATATTCCCGTATTTGAAGGTCAAATAGATGCAAATGCCCTAGATAAATGGTTAAATCTGATAGAAGGTTATTTCTCTGTTAATAATTTTTATGACAAGGAAAATATCACCTTCGCAATCCTTAAGGCTCTCCCCCATGTCAAACATTGGAGGTAAACTTACTGGGAGCAAAGTTCCACAAAGGAGTTTGGAATATATGGGGTCGATCCCACTTGGGATTTTTTTGTGGATGCGATAAAGGAACAATATTACCCTGTTGGAAACAATGAGGACCAGTACATGAGATGGACCACACTGCGACAAGAGAGGGGCCAAGCAGTTCCATAGTTCACCAATACCTTCCATACCTTGTGCACCAAGCTAGGTATCAAGGACTCTAAATGACATTTGGTTCTAAAATACTGTGGGGCTCTACACAGACACATCCAAACTGAAATGGATTTTCTGGACATCTCATCACCTAGTGTTGCTTATCGATATGTTGTTAAAATCAAGTACAAGTTTAAGCATCAGAACAAATGGGAGTTCGGGTCTACAAATCCACAGCAACCAAAGTATGACAAAGATAAACCTAACAAACAGTCTCCCAAAAACCAGTCCAAGCCATAGGAAAAGAAGGGTCATAGGAAGACAAAGAAGGACACTGGAAAATGGTGCAATTTCCACAAAATTCCTTGTCACAACACCAATGAATGTTGCTCAAAACATTCATTGGTGGCTGAGATCAAAGACAAGGAGCTGAACCCTGATTCAGAATCTGATTCTGAAAATACTGGTAAAGGAAATATCATTGATGCAGACCCCACTGCTATTGTTGCAACCGCAACAATTCAACTAGAAGAACCAATAGATCCTGAAGAGGGGGAGCACCGTTTTCATTCACAGATGTGGATGAAGGGGACCTCGCTGCATTTTATTGCTGATAGTGGAAGCCAGAAAAACCTCATCTCAGAGGTCATCAAACAGTTGGGACTGTTGACAACACCAAACCCACAACCATACAACATTGGGTGGCTTCAGCAAGGACGAGATCTTCGTGTTAGCCAGCAGTGTCGATTGTCATATGGGATCCATCCCTTCGAGGATGAGGTATTATGTGATCTTTCCCCACTGGATGTTTGTGATGTTCTCTTGGGCTAGCCATATATGTGGAAACGCCATGCTATATATGAGTCTCGACCCCGTAGTGTCATTGTTACTCTAGGGGGTCATCTCTACAAGATACCAGATGTAGTTCCAACTACTGCCCCACCTAAAATATGCCACAAGGTAGTATCTCATACTATAAAATTCAGCTTCTTCACAATCTGTTCAAAAGGTGAACAGAAGGATATTGCAACCACCACATCTTCGGCACAAGCACCTTCTATCCAACAAAAGTAGGTTGACAAGATTGTAGAAAAACACAAATATTCCTTCTGCACACAGTCATCCCATTTTGAGGCCCTAAACGATGTTTTTTGAGAAAAGGGGGAGCAACATGATCATAGATCGATGTTGCTCACCCAAAATTTGTATTTCTCGGATAGATCTTTACAACGTGCTATCGTGCACCCCAAACAGAGATCGTATGCCAAAGTTACGCCCCTGGGAAGTTGACATATCAACTACCGCCATCGGGACCCACAAACCTTTTGGCTTTTCATCTTTCGGGGTTAGGGTTTTGGATTTTAATTTTGTTAAAAAGGCCCTTAGAGCCTCATTGTAATAATTATTTTCTCACAGATGCGAGTAGCCATCACATCTCTTCTCAGAGATCAGCTACCACCATTCTAGCGAGTCTTTCACTATGAATTTTACAGTCTCTGTACATTTATTTTGTTAATAGAAATCGTGTATTACTGTATATCTATGACTCTTGTTTTATTTATGCTATATCTCTGTTATATTTTTGTCTCTCTTGCAATATCTCTGTGCATTTCTTTATTATATCACCGATCTCATTTCATGCCGAAAATAATTTGGATCACCTTCTCCCTCCTCCTATAGTCCTTCCTAGTATCCCACTCTACTGTCGCTTACTAATAATTCCATCCTGATCCGATCATCTTGCATCTGGTAGTTCCATCCCATAATGAGATAATTCCATCCAATAATGAGGTGTATAGTTAGTAATCCCTTGAGTAGTAACCCGTTCTAACCCTTGATTAGGCAGAACTAACCAATGAGGATACACTCTCTCTCTATTGTTCTTGACCTGGCTGACCTTGTTACTTCCCTATCCACACCCTATCCCTATGCTCAGTTCCCGAACGTTGTACCATTTTATTTCATTTTCCTATTCTATCTGGATTTTATATTTATATATATAATATATGTCATTATGATGGCATGCCTATATGAAATAATGATATTCCTATCCTTCCTAGCCTCCTACCATATAATCCTCCTATGTTATGTTGCTTCTATAATTATAATTCCATACATCCTGCCCTTGATGAGGCAAAACTGACCAATGAGGAGGATAACTATCCCCTATTTTCCTATTGCTTACCTGTCTTTCACCCTGATGCCTTTCCTTTAACCGATCTACTCTACCTTTCATTGTGTCGTATACAATCCTTTCATGCTTCTCCTGCTTCCTTCCCAACCTTCCCTTTTCCTGGTCTTATAAATGGTCGGGAACAACATTTAATTCTCCCGGCTTGACAATGACCTCAAATGAAAACTCTCGAAACAACAACAACCACCTTAAAATCCTCCCTTCTAACACAAGATTATTTACCAAATATTTCAGAGTTGAATGGTCAGTAAATAATTTTAAATGGCCTCCTAATAAACAATGTCCAAATGTTTTTAAAGCATAAACCATGGCCAAACCTTCTCTTTCAATGGCGAGGTATTTAAGCTTGGCTTATGAAACATTTCTACTAGCAAAATAGATGGGATGGTCCAGATTTCGTTCACCGGGTTTCACAAGGATCACACCTAAAGCAATTACAGATGCATCGATGTTAACATGGAATTCCACCTCCCATATTGGGTATATCATAATAGAGGGCATACTCAATTTTTATTTTAGATTTTTGAAAGGATGATCACACTCGATTTTCCAGCTGAAGACTTTATATTTCTTTAGTAACTTTTCTAGTGGGGCAGTTATGCTTGTGTAACTTCTAATAAACATGCGATAGTATCTAGTATGAAACAAAGTGGATCAAAATTGTTTAGCAGTTGCTGGTGGAGGTATATTGAGAATAATAACATATTTTGTAGGATCTACCAGGATTTCTTCTCAACAAATGATTTGTCCTAGTAAATTTACAAAAGGTACACATAAGATGCACTTTTCAGGTTCAGAGATATTTGTAACTACCGACACTATTCAAACAACAAACGAATTAAGTTGATGTGTTCCTTCAATAGACTATACACGGTCCAATCATCCATATATACCTCAAGGAACTTGTGAATAAATTCATGGAAAGCAATAATAACTATTATATAGAAGACATTTGGGGATTTCTTCATCCCAAAGGGAATAAAATTATAAGAAAAATAACCCCACTCAGTTGTAAAGGTATTCTTCCCTTTTTCTTGTTCCACAATTCTAATATAATGATAACATGAGAATTCAACTGTAAAGCAGTACACTTTCTTTCCAGCCACCAAATCTAGTACTTCATCACTAAAGGGAATCGAAAAGGGATCATGTATGCTAGAATAATTCAAACTTTTGTATTCAATTAAAAATATGATTTCATTGATACACTTCTTACTCTATATCACAATGGGACTGATCCACTCGGCCTCATCCACAGGAAAAATAAACCCAACTGCAATCATTTTGTCGATCTCTTTCTTAGCCTTTTATTTGACTCTATGACTTAGGCAGCATGGCCTATGTTTGAACAACTTAGAACCATTCTTGAGCTCTATCCTCATCTCTCCTAAATATCCATTAATCCCTTTTAGTTATGAAACAATCTTAGGAAATAAATCCTCATACTCCCGCAATAGAGCTTGTATATTTTTCATGGTATGTTCATGCCAATAGTACACTATAGAAGCCATTTTAGGATTCTCTTGACTCCCTATATTCACTTTTCACAATTTTAAAGGTTTAGGATATGAACTATTGACATCGTCAAATATCATGTCTTTAACTTCTCAGGTTCTTGCATATTCCTTAAAAGTTAAGTGTATAAGTTCCTCTAGGCCTTTGGAGTCTTCAGGGTCCTTATCAACCTTTCTACAAGCCATGGGTACTCTTGCAGGAGAAGGATAAAA
>JZKD02S2186208.1:4192-16606 GCA_000966675.3 Picea glauca
GTACAACCTTGTTTGTGAATTATATTATTTAAGTAATAATATATGGATGTTGAGTGGTTTCTACCTAGTTTTTAATTACTTATGTGGTGATTTGGAAAGTCTATACTTGTAGGTTGTGGATAGAATGCATTAACTCGAAGAAGGGATCTTATCATGCAACTAACTTGAAAGTTGTTACTTCTAGAGCTGCTACTTACATGATCATGATATCTCACCTGAGCATATGGTCTTTCACTAATGCTCAAGAGAGATAATGGACAAAGACGCCAATGTGGTGATAAGACACTACCATGAGATGGGGATACCATCTGTGGAAGATAATTTGAGACATATGTAACAAAGTCTCTCTATTTTATACAACTAGTGTAACAAGATATATGTACTACAAATTTTGTGCTAATTATGTATTGATTTGTTTAGATATTATGTTGAGCAACTTTTCCAACTGATGTATGTATATATAAATGTATTAAGGATCCTGAGACGTCATATATAGAGAAGAGGACAGAGCTAAAAGAGAAGAATGTAGCAAGATCATTGAGACATTTATATTATATTTCTTATAATAAAGTATTCAGGATTTTGTTCATTGAGTGTCAAATTGTGATTAAGCTTTGCGTCCCTAGTTAGTGGAGGAAGGCTCCCCTTCATTGATCAGGTGTTGTTGTTATGTTAGTTTCCGATTAATTAGATTTCTCTGTCATTTTCTATCATATCAGTTTCTTTGTGTGTGTTAATATGTCATGTTTATGAGATATTGTTAATGTAGGATCAATTAAACTAGGATTGGATTTTGGTTGATGACATTGTTGTAGGGATCAAATTGATTCTTAGACTGTTGCTAGGAATTTGGTTCATTTTTTTTCATTTGTGGAATCTAGATCGATATCGTTAAATTTTCTTCATGATTGTGAGAGTTATTTTGTATATATATTTCATATTTAATTTATAACAGGTGCATTCTCTTCATAATTATCATAAGATTGTAATTTGGATTGATTTTAGACTACCTTAGTCCTCTGAGATTTTTTTCTTCTTTATTCTTCTTAAGATCTGATACGTGTGAGTTAGCAAGTCTGAAAGTTGCATTAGGACAGTAGATCATTCAAGATAACCAATTGTGAACAAGAACCTATTGTCTTCATAAACTTTTTGTGTAACCTTGAAATAACAGACGTACCCTGGATTGATAATTAATGTGAAGTGTTATTTAAGTGTCTAGAAAATGCAATTAAAACCACCAATAACATCAACATACTTTGCTTCCATTGTTAAAAGTGCAATAGCCTTTTCCAATTTTGAAATCCAACTTACTATTGTTCCACCTTATTGAGGGGTTTAAATTCCATTTGACTCAATAGTAAGAATCACGCCTAGAGACGAGGCCTAATTAGACTCTTCTCTATTTGAAGTAGTGTGATTCTCTAGATTGATAGTCCGACAAGTTTCGATGGGATTTAAATGTCGTTCCCTAAAGTTCCCTCTCTAATGATGTATGTATTTTTGGGAATTTATTTTTATTTATTATTCAAACATGTTATAAATATAAATAACTTAAAATGACTAAATTGGAAGAAAGTTGGACATGAGGTAACCATTTGTCAACGATATGTCAAACAATATATGCATCTAGTCAACACTAGTAGACAATATTATCATTAACCAATTGATAAATATTACTTGAAAGAAAAAGGGGGAAATAGTTAAGGACAAATCACATGTATAATTAATACCAGAACTAATTTTTCATTTAATTATGCATACAATATAAATAAAAACACCATCGAATTTAAACCAGTATTCATTTAGCAATCAAAATCATTCAAGATAACTTAACATAATAACAATCTTACTAAAAGGATTCTAGAAGAAAAACAGTTTGCAGAGCAATCCATAGATCAAGTTAATCCTCAAGCAAGGTAGATTTTTTTCTCCGGCTCTGAATGAGCTTCCATATTAAACTCCAAAAATAATTCTTCATACAATTATTTAGTTATTACCAAAAACCATCGACCCTTCAAAAATAGGTCAATTTTATTATTTATGAAAAACAAACACACAAAAAATATATTCAAACTTCATTTAAAATTAAAAATAAGAATCAATAATGTGGACTCCTCCACATGTAAACCATTGGTGTTATTATAGTTAATTTAACGGATTCTCTCGGTCATATTTGGACCACCGAGAGAAAATATCTTCACAAGTGTGAAGATAAGGGAATCGATGATGCTCCATTGATGAACTGAGCTCATAGTTCATTGTTACCAACTGGAATTTGAATCGTTCTATCTTAGCGCTCAAGTATTTCAGCACAACCGATGCAGCTATCAGCCAATTAGAAAATTGTCTTACTTATCCCATCTCCAAATTCGTGATTATGAGAACCTCTGCCTCAAACTTTTGATCTTTCTCATCATGTTTTTTTACTATATTACAAAATCCTCAGGCATACCAAAATTGTGGAGTTGAATATCTCTCATTATTTGATTTATCTTTTCTTGAGACATTCCTCCCATCTATATTTCATATTTTGATGTGGCTCCGCTACTATTTGTGTCCAACACTCAGTTGACTTATAAAACCTTGATAAGCTGTCATCCTGAAGCAACCTAATACCATTTCCCTCACTCCCTCAAACCTTTTGAATTTTCTAGACGTATTGGATCTGTTCTAGTACCCTGTGTGACCGTTCAAACCATCTTGACATCTCTTTGAGTGCCATGAACCCCAACAAAGTGTCTTCCTGGTAGCTCACCACCTTAATCATAAAGATATCCCTTTTTGTTTTAAATTGACTGTATCCTGCTAAAAACTCATCTCTTATAAAAATCATTTCTCGAGTGGTGTCTTGGTATTACTTGGCTTGATGTCTAAGATTATTGAGTTCTTGTTTCATGGAATTTTCCTCCCTCTCAT
Source organism: Picea glauca (assembly GCA_000966675.3). Classification (NCBI taxonomy): domain Eukaryota; kingdom Viridiplantae; phylum Streptophyta; class Pinopsida; order Pinales; family Pinaceae; genus Picea; species Picea glauca. Next base: position 7,112 of record JZKD02S2186208.1, read on the forward strand.
ATTCTCTTTCCCTGTCGACGGTGGTGCTAGATATGGACATTTTGTCTCCTAGTAACTCACTCACTTTGGACTATCTAGCATCCAACAAGGTTTCTTCCATGGTAATTGTCACAAATTTATCCAAAGTAAGCCTCCTCATTTTTCTAGTCCTCTAGACTATCACTTGTTTTTTCCTATCATAAGCGATTTTCTAGACATTGAACACCTCATCTATGGGTTCTAGAATTGGTTGGTCCCCCCATGATATAGCATTGCTCATAATTCCCGGAGTATGAAAGTGTTCAAATTCATGTTCCTTACCTTTTCGGAAGTTGGTACCTAGTTGATGATGTTTTCTCCATCTTTGCTCGATGTGTTCTCTTGACCCAGAGCTATAGAAGGTTGTCTTGGGCTATATGTGAGTCTGGACTCTACATCTTTGAGGATATATCCTACCTGCATGGTGTTAGTGGTGATCTCTGTCACACTCTTTGTTTTTTCCACTATGGGTGTTGTCATTTCTCTGGACAAACATGAGTTTGGAGTCTTTACTATGGTATCTTCAGATTCTTCACCATCTTCTTTCTCCTCATGTCCTTGGCTTCTGGGTGTGTCACTTGTAGGCTACCCTCCATAATATGAATCCTCCTCACTTTCTCCTTCATCAAAGGAATTTTCATATGGAATATATCCTTGTCCATTACTTTTATCTTTATCTTCTATATCTCACTCCTGGTCTTTTTCGTGTATCTCACCTTTTCCTACCGAGGTGGTACCCCTTGTATCTATTTCATATTCCTTTCTCTCTTGATAATTTCCTCCTTTATCTTGAGTGTATGACCCTCACCCCAAGGAGGTAGTAATGTTCTCTAATTTATTCATGTTTTCCCCATATCCAAGGGATGCAATCCTTGAGATAGTCGGGTGTCTATCATCTCTATGTCAACTTAATTTACAATGGGAACTGGTGTAGCATCCAAATCATCATTGTCATCATCACAGATTTTAATTAGGTCAATGATTACCATTGATAGTATACTTGGGATTGATGTCACTACAACAACCTCAATCGTTGATCCAAATCCCAATTGGTCCACCTGTACCTGTCTTTCATCAGGTTGTTCGTTGTGCCCTACAGGTGAAGTTTCTCTTGCAGGCGTTTTTCCTCCCTCTACCATATGCATGTCCAAAATATTCACCATTGGTCATCCTAATGCTTGAAGAGTGGTATTTTTCCCATGCTCTTGGAACATTCTCTTATCCTCTTCCAGGATCCATTATGCTTCAACTCTCCTTTCTACTTGCTATGTATTCTCATTTTTTGCATGTACAATAGCTCCTACTATTTGTTCCAACCACTCTAATTGTTCATTTCCTGACATGGATTTGAAATAGGTAAGATATGGTTTCTCTTTCCTCTGTAGGAATTGTTCCCAATATAGGAAATTTTTGGTGAATATCCCATCCTCAAAGGTGACGTGTGCATACACCAGTGAGATACCACTTGACCAGCGTGTTGAGCAACTAGAACTATCTCCACTTGACCTATACTCCACCTTATTTTGGGCTTCTTTCATAGCCTGAGTAGTATCTTTTACCAAGTGATAACTTACATATAATCCATATGGGATGAATGCTCTTTTCTTGTCTTTTACTAAGGAAGCATTGAAACCTTGTAGAATGGTCTAGTAACAAATTTCGCCCAAGACTAGCATGTCCTATACATAGGATGGAAGGAGGTGTGGAGCCTCAGTGGCTCTAAGAATCCTAAGATAGCTACTCCTTTCTTTTAAATACCAATTTCCTATCTTTGATATAACCTTTATTGTTAGTTCAAAATCCTCAGACAATTTTGTTTACATATTATGAAATAAATGTTATCCAATAATTCATCACAGATTGTAGGGGAAGATTTTTTATATCTATTCTCCCATAAGACGCTGAAATAAACATGGAAAACTAATTCTGAGACATGCCAACTGAAATACATCCATAGAAATACATTTCTAGTGAAAATTGCATCTAATAGGTATGAGGCCATAAAGAAACATGGGATTTATCCTCCCTTCAGTTTCTTTGCTTGCTCAACCCTAACACTCAATTGTTTAGAGATTTTGGAACCCCAATTGAAGACACTTCCGGATATGGATACTATATAGGCCAGGGGCATCCAGGATTCCAAAAACTTGGAGTAGTTTATTTCCCCATACATCTGGCATATCAGGGCCATGAGGAATATATATGTTTCTCTAAGGTTTATAGTGTTGTACAATATGGATGCTCTGGTAAAAAAAATTATATCTTCTTTCCACAAGGATGCCAAAATCTGATTGGTGTTGTGTTGTTCATATAAATTAACCATGAAATCGATGTTAATATGAAATTCAAGTTCCATGAGTTTGTAATACTTTCTGACCTCCATTCGCAAGAAACCACCAACACATTGTTCATTCAAAACATTAATCACGCACTTGTCATAATGGTTGTGATTAATTATCAGTTATAAGGTTTTTATGCAGGGTAAAACCGGGGTTCTGGAAGCTACCATATACAAGGATGATAACTTGATATTCTTAAAAACCTAGTCATCCAAGACTCTTACTTCTGGGTCGCTCTGGGGGGTGAATTTAGAAAAATCATCATGGTGAATCTTATTGTAACTTTCAATCTAGGTGGGCATGGGTACCTTGGTTTCCATGCTTGTATCTGTATCCCTATAGAGTGGTGGCATAGCTTGCAGTTTCTTTTGTGACATTTTAATTACAGGCTCCACCTTGGGCGTGAACTCCAATTCTCTGGAAACCACATGACTAGAAGCTTCTCCAACCATGATCTTATTCTCCTTCGACATATTCGGTAACTGACAGGTTGTTGGTCTTTGAGGAGGCATGTTTCGTGCAAGAAAAATTTTTATTTTAGTTGTTTGTTTGTTACATAACTATAAATATAAAAATATTTATTATCAATACCAAATACATGCGAAAAAAGAATTTTTTCTGGTTCATTACTTGCTAGCGCTAGTATTTATCGAAATCCCTACAAAATCTAGTTTCAAATGAAACACCTGGTTACTCGAGAATTATTCACAACAAGAAGGTATCAACTTCTTTATGAAAACAATGAAAAGCTAACAACCTCATCAATTTTCAAATAGTGTGTTTCCATTAGTCTCACTTGGACTTACTTTGGCCGAGTATAGAGAAATCCTTACAGATATCCGGGGATTAACTACATCATCAATGCCAATATAATTTGGAGTTAATGTGCCACATAAATCAGTAGTGTGGATGGACGTTAGGCTAGTTCATCAGTGATATCAAACAATGATGGGTTGGCAGTCATGATTGATGATTTTGGGGATTTGGGCATGTTCATATTCTACTGTTTGAATGAGGATCATTGATGTTTGGTCGTCGATCCCAGTGTGGAGGAGTTATATGCTTTCATAACTTTTACGACGATTTTTTTCGATATATTGGCGTGGAACACTTGTTATGTCATTTGAATTTTAGGGGATCCTATAAGCTAACGTGGCTAATTTTGATAGGTCAAATTTGTGAAAGGAGTGTCATGTGGATGAACCATGATGCAACATATTACATCATTAACCAGTCATCAATGCGAGTGTTAGAGTGTAGAAATGATTGGTTTGGGGTTCTAGTTCACCGATGCCAACAAGGCATCGACGATCGACGAGTTTCAATTTTACGCATTAATTCTTAGTCCATGATCTTGGTATTCCAATGTCATTGGGAACCATTGATTAATGAACGAGAACTCGTGGGTCCCAGAGTAACTACGCTTACCAACTCGTCAATGACTGATGTAACACGACGTCGACAATTCCCAACTTCTTCATCTCATATTTTCTTGTCATCACACTTAGTGTCCCAATGGACATTGTGAATTGTATGTGGTGACATGGAGCCTAACATGGAATGATCTTCATGACACAACATATGTGTCTTGACAACGTGGCCTAAGGACTTGGCTTACCCGAGTGATGTTTCAAAGTGTCATGTTTTGTGTTTGATGACTTTTTAATGTCGATGTGGCTGATAGAGTGGTGATATAAGTGCCTACATGGTGAATAACAAGAAGAGGTAATGTGTTCCATATCTATGTGTCTCTATGTCACACTGTCTCGAGGTGAAGCTTTATCCTAAAAATGGATGGTTGGGATGGCCTTTTGAGTTGATAGAATGATCACACACTTGAGGAAGGTTCATTCATCGACGTTGAAACCATTCATGTCCTTGGTATATTTTTCTATGTGTGTTGATAGATTCTGGCAACTGATGTAACATCGGCATCAGTGAATGCCTCTACTCATTTTCTATCATCGTGCACTTGTTCATTGGCATGGTCGACGCCTGACATTTATCGGCGCTGACATTTCAAAGGGGAAACTCTCTTATTTTTTACGTTTGTATGCTAGCATGGTCAACTCTTGACGTTCATCAAAGTCAGCATCCTTAAGAGGTGACCATCAAAGATTAAGGAAAATCAATTTTGACAGAAAAATTTGATAGTTGGGAAATATTAAGTGTCGAAAACGTTCCTTTTTCAGTGTTTAAACTATCTATCCTTCTCCCCGTTCCAATGATAATTCATACCAAGCTCGGGACTCATTTAATACAATTGAAACAAAGAAACAAACCCCAAAACTAGTCATGGTCATGTGAAAATCACAACATATGGATGATATTAAAATAAAGTGGTACCCCAAAACTTTCTAAAATTTTGAGGGTTTGTTGAGTGCTCAACAAAATGGCGATTCACTGGTCGAAACCATCATCTCTATTTCTCCTCTTACAGATATTGTTTAGATGCTTTGAGAGTTGTATTTCAACTTGAGACAACAAACCACAAACGATTTAGAAATATGTATATATATATATATATATATATATATATATATATATATATAACTCGGGGATCATTCATGTTGGTCACTTATGGGGATTCTCTTGATTTCATGCCTCTTTAAACTAAACCCATAACTGATATCCGCTTGTCGAGAGGTGATTTGGAACTCATAGCTATTGATAATACATTGTGTTATTTTTTTTTTCAAAGTTAAGAATGTCACCATGGTGTTGCTCCACTGCCCGTGAGTGTCCATATCCCCGACAGAGTCACCCCAATATAACAAATCTTGCTCCGCTGTGAGGGAGCATCCATAGCCTCGGCAGAGATATCTGCATACCCTCCCTGATTGTATATTCTATATTATTATGAAAAACATTTTTTGTCTTTTCATTTGTATGTGAAATTATTGCACAGGCACCAATAATGAGTTAGGGAGGAGGATATTTCTTTCTAGGTGGAGGAAAAAAACTTTATAGTTTTCCTTTCTTTTTCTTCCTTTGATAAACAATATGAGAAACTACTCTTCTTTTCCTAAGACGTTAGTTATACTTTCTTCTAGTTTTTTTCCCTGACGGTTTCCTATCCACGAGGAGAGCAACTATTTGTTCCCCAAGTGATTTGTATATATAATTGTGAATTATTCATACGTTGGAATCTCTAGTCTAGTAAGTGTTTCCTAGTTTGTCTATGATGTTGAAAGATTAAGAAATAGAGAACCAATTTCAACAAATTATGCCACAATATTAACATAGAACAACCTTGTAATCGCACCAAAAAATCAAAAAATGAAACCAAACCAAGAAACAAAATCATAAACAAAGGAAAGATAAGTTGAAAAGAGAATGCCAACCTAGCTAATCAAAACAAAACGTAAGGAAATAAAGGTAAACTATAGTACAAGAGAATACTTCAAAGGAAACTGTGAAAATAATTTTTTTAGGTCTTGGTTGTTAACAGGGAGAGCCCCAAATCCCCTGGGGGGCAACTCAATTGGCAAGTACCGTGATATGAAGTTTTATGTTTGTTTAGGTTCCTAGTTCAAATACCTCCTATTTACCCATGCATGCGGAAGAGGAATAGATATGGCACCTGGAGGTTATAGTGGTAGTACTTGGAATTGACCCTGTGTCACACGAGTACGAGACCGACCTAGTTGTCGATTCCGCCAGTCATACAAAAAAAAAAAAACAGGGAAACCCTCAATCTCATCATTGATATTTTTTAGTCGATATGTGCCTACCCCAATTTTCTCAGCAATTTGGAAATGTTCAAGCCATATGTTTTGGAACATCGAATGTTTCCCTTTTGGCTCATTGATTTTTTCCCACTTTAGGACTAAATCCCCAACTTCAAATTTTTTGTTTCCAGCCTTGTGTTTATCAAACTATATTTTAACTACCTATTGGTGAGCTGAAAAATTTCTCCTAGCATGTTCTCTTTCTTCCTCAACCATCAAAAGTGTATCTATTCTTTGTTTCTTGCTTGACGAGGTTTGTCCCCTTGATGACTGAAAAAGTTGCAGGGATGGGAGATATTTGTTAGTTGGGAGAATATATTCTTTTCCATACACCAATAAATAAGGATAATTCCTTAGGGATTCCTTGGGGTTTACCCTATCATCCCAGAGAGTGTTGTGAAGTGCATTCTGCCAATTCCGATGATTTTCTACTACTTTTTTTCTTGAGGATTCTTACCATATTTTTATTAGTCGATTCAGCGACACCATTTCTATGTGGGCAATAATTAGCGGAGTATCATAGAATAATTCCTTTTTCTAGAGAATTCAATCAAGAGAGTAGAGGAAAAATATGCAGGATTATCAAAGACCAAACTTGAAGGCACCCCGAACCTCGTCATGATGTGTTATTCTAAAAATTGTATCAATACTTTTTCATTGACATGGGTAAGGGGAATAGATTCTGACCATATTGTGAGGTAATCAATCGATGTTATTATGTATTGGTGTTTCTTCAATGAGTTCATATTTATCTCTCATATAATATTTATTCCCCATTGCTCAAAGGGTCTATAAATTGTCATTGCTTGCAATGGGATGGATTCCTTCTTCTCTTTTCTAGCACTCATTTGACAAAATTTACATTTTCTAACATATGTGTGAGCGTATTTAAACAAATTTGGCCAATAATATCCCGCCCTTAAGATTTTGTGATTAGTGGTTTTTGTTGGAAACATAACTAAGAGGGGGGGGAGTGAATCAATTATGTATATAAACTTGAAACTTTTCTTGTTATTTGTTGATTATTTCTAGATTATTATTTAATGTGTTTCTGATAACTTAACCTGCATAGATATACAATATTTTATCAATCACACAAAATACACATCGGCATTGATTTTCATGAGGAAACCCATAAGGGTGAAAACCTCTTCTTCTTAGGATGTCAATCAAGCTCCAACTTTCATGTACATCACAGTATTTGAGCTCCAACTCAAATATGAGGCTACAACCTCTGATACAAAGCTACAACTTGCAGAGAGCACCAACTCTCAAATTTCTCTAGCACCAACTAGATGGAAGCACCAACTCCCAGGTTTCTCTAACACCCACTAGATGGAAGCACCAACTCCCAGAATATCTTCTAGCACCAACTAGAATTTAGAGGACCGCAATCCTCCCTAGCACCAACCTTTCACCATGATTGAAACTTAAAAAAATTTACTTACTTGCTTCATCTCTGATATGGTTTGTTACATATCCATGTCTCCTTTGCCTCTTCCAGCTTCTATTACCCTGTTCCAGTTCTATCCTCTACTCTTTCTCCTGCTACGCACTCTGATCCCTCTGTTTAGCTTCTCTTCTTTATTTATACTCTATGTTGTCTCTGTATGCTACACGTTGCACCTCTGATCTCTAGTTCAGGCCCTGTACTCGGTCACATTCTACCCACATGCATAACTATCAAAAAATCAAACTATATTCTTTGTTCTGCATGTTTTTCTCACATCGAGTCCTCTGCCTGATCATCATTCAAACTCTTTGTCTTCCCTGGAATTTATGTTTTATATGTTCATCATTAGTGGCCATTATCCAAATATTCTTTGGCTTCTCTGGCAGTTATCCTGAACCTGTCCATCACTAGTGGTCGTTATCCTGAGATTCTTTGACTTCTATGGCAATCACAATTCTTCGTCTTCTCTACCAGTTACAGTCGATCATTTTTGGAGTCTTTGGCTTCTAAGCCCCTTCCTTCATGTGACCATTAGCGGTGTCCATATGCCTATTCAAAATGCACTTCACGATCTTGGTCTAGTGAGTGCTAGCTCCTTTCGATATGACCTCGGGCGATGAAATCATGTGACCATGCGATTGCGGGCACGTCCAAAGGTGGCTTGAAACAAACTTTGTTTCACCCCGCAATTTACCTCAAGCCTCCACGTGTCCTTTCTCCAAAATTGTGGTTTTGATTGCGGCCTACCTTCATCTTTTTAAAGTTCACGCACCTTCAATCCCCGCAATGCGACGGGACTATTGATCTCACGATCTTGACGGTGCTCCTGATGGATCAGATATAACCTTCTTAAATCGATGGATTTGATTTAATTCATGATCCGAGCTCCATGAGTTTCAAATATCAAACCCTTCTTTCCTCTGTACGCCAATTTTTTGGAGTGGAAGATCTATTGACACGTGTCCTTCTCAGATTAATGATTGAGATCTTTTTCGGGTCTCCAGAATATGGAGATTTCAAATCTCAACTTATTGTTTCTTTTGACTAGATATCTTCCAAAATGGAAGACCTAGTGACATTTGTCCCCTTTAATCCAATGAATATCCTCTACTCTGGGACTTTGGCCTTTTCAACTCTTCGACGCTTCACTTTTCCATGAACGCTTTCACCCGGAGTCAACGATCTATTGACACGTACCCTCCTGCATGATCAACAATCATGAGTGACTTTGGCACTTCAGGCTTTAGGAGTTTCAACTCCTATTCTCTCGTTTCTCCCGGAGCGCTTTCACCCGAATGCATAATCTTTTGACACGTACCCCTCCTAGAGATCAATAGACAGGGTCTTCTTTAGGTCTTCGGTGTTCAAGACTTTGGGAGTTTAGGTTAATTGCTACTTCATTCTCCTCCAGATTGGTCACTTTTTGAATAAGTCATAGGTGGTGGAGACCGCTTGCTGTCGGTTAACACTTCCACTTACACTATCCTTGCACTGAACTAGATCAATGGTTGAGAATGCACCTGAAGTGATATTCATATCAAACAACTAAGAGCGACTTTGGACCTTCGTCCTTCGATACTTTGGGACTTTTGAGATTTTTATGCAGGAGCATCGCTCCACCTCATAAATGCACCAACATGCCAACACATAGATGTGCAATGGAGAAAGGGAGAGGCACTGACCCTCCCATTTTTAAATTTGAAATATGATCCTATACAGATTTCATGTTGTAAGGCTGATAAATGCCAGGCCATGCCTTTGTATAGGTAGTGGATAGGGTTTCCTTAAATGGTTGCCTGTAGCTGGTCCAAATCATAGTCTGGTCTGGACAAACATTTATGGAATGTAGCCATAGGATTATGGTGTCGTAACTGAGACAAATATGGCACTAAGGCGGTGAAGAGGATAATATCGTAGAGCCCTCTTTTGTAATTAGGAGACTTGAGAGAGAGAG
>JZKD02S2186208.1:24026-41164 GCA_000966675.3 Picea glauca
AAAGACCTTTGAGTTAAATCTATCACGAAGAGATCTTAATATTTTTTGGATTAGAAAAGATTCAACTATCGTTTCACCTAGGCCTTTCATAGTGTTGACAAGTTATTCTATACGTAAGAAGTACTTACTGATAGTTTCATCTTCATTCATCTTTAACTGCTCAAATTTTAGTCTGTGAATCTGAAGTTTTGCGTCTTTCACCTTTTCATTACCTTCATAGCTACTTATCAGCTTGTCCCACATAAATTTTGTTGAATCATAGTGAATGAATTTGACAAACTTAGCCTCAGAAAGTCCACTGAGGATAGCATTCATTTATTTTTCATTAAATCTAAACTCTAGGTGATCATGTTTTGAGGCCAAGACTACAGGCTTCACATATCCCGTTTCAACGACATCCCAAACATCAACACCCAAAGACATTAAATGTGTTCTCATTCTTATTTTCCAGAAGGCAAAGTTTGTTCCATCAAACAGAGGGGTCCTATTAGTTGAACTTCCATCAGGACTAGTCATATTCAAGATTATGGATCTACCTTTGATCAAAGGCACCGACTTTGATGCCAATTGTTGGAAATATAACTGAGAGGGGGGGAGGGTGAATCAATTATGTATATAAGCTTGAAACTTTTCCTGTTATTTTATGATTATTTATAGATTATTATTTAATGTGTTGTTGTTAACTTAACATGCATAGATATACAATATTTGATCAATGGCACAAAATACATAGAGACATTGATTTTCATGAGGAAACCCATAAGGGTTAAAACCTCTTCTTCTTAGGATGTAAATCAAGCTCCAACTTTCATGTACATCAGATTCTTTGAGCTCCAACTCAAATATGAGGCTACAACCTCTAATAGCAAGATAAAACTTGTAGAGAGCACCAACTCTCATATTTCTCTAGCACCAACTCCTAGGTTTCTCTAGCACCCACTAGATGGAAGAACAAACTCCCAAAATATCTTCTAGCACCAACTATAATTTAGAGGACTGCAATCCTCCCTAGCACCACCCTACCACCCTGATTGAATCTTAAAAAACTTTACTTACGTTCTCTGTCTCTGATATGGTCTATTACAACTCCATGTCTCCTCTGTCTCTTCTAGCTTCTATTAACCTATTCCACTTCTATCCTCTGCTCTTTCTCCTGCTGCACACTTTAATCCCTCTGTTATGCTTCTCTTCTTTTTTTATACCCTGTGTTTTCTCTGCATGCTATACACTATACCTATTATCTCCAGTTTTGGTCCTGTACTTGGTCACATTCTACCCACATGCATAACTATCGAAAAATCACATTATCTTCTCTGTTCTGCATGTCTTTCTCACATCGATTCCTCTGCCTGATCATCATTCAAACTCTTCTTCTTCCCTGAAGGTTATGTTGTATATGTTCATCATCAATGGTTGTTATCTAAAGATTCTTTGGCTTCTCTGGAAGTTATCCTGAACCTGTTCATCACTAGTGGTCGTTATCCTGAGATTCTTTGGCTTCTCTAGTAGTCACAATTCTTCGTCTTCTCTGCCATTTACAGTTAGTCATTTTTGGCTTCTTTGGCTTCTAAGCCCCTTCATTCATGTGACCACCGATGGTCTCCATATGCCTATTAAAAAGGTGCTTCGCAATCTTTATTCTAGCGAGTGCTATCTCCTTTCGATATGACCTTAGGCGATGAACTCATGTGACCATGCAATTGCGGGAACGTCCAAAGGTGGTTTGAAAAAAAATACGTTTTGCCCTGCAATTTAACTCGAGCCTCCATGTGTCCTTTCTCCAAAACTGTGGTTTCGATTGCGGCCCACCTTCAACTTTTTAAAGTTTGCGCACCTTCAATCCCCACAATGCGATGGGACCGTCAATCTCACGATCTTGAAGGTGCTCCTAAACTGACAGATCAGATCTAGCCTTCTTATATCGACGATTGTGATTTACTTCATGATCCGGGCTCCGAGAGTTTCAAATATAAAACTCTTCTTTCCTCCGTACACCAATATTCCAGAGTGGAAGATATATTGACACGTGTCCTTCTCGGATTAACGGTCGAGATCTCCTTCGGGTCTCCGGACTCCAGAGATTTCAAATCTCAACTTCTCATTTCTTATGAATGGATATCATCCGAAATGGAAGATCTCCTGACATCTGTCCTCTTTAATCCAACGACTATCCTCCGGTCTGGGACTTCAGCCTTTTCGACTCTTTGATGCTTCGCTTTTCCATGAACAATTTCACCCAGAGTCAATGATTTATTGACATGTACCCTCCTACATGATCAACAATCATGAGTGAATTCAGCACTTCGAGCTTCAAGAGTTTCAACTCCTATGCACTTGTTTCTCCTGGAGTGATTTCACCCGAATGCATAATATTCTGACACGTACCCCTCCTAGCAATGAATGGCCAGGGTATTCTTTAGTTCTTCGATGTTCAGGAATTTAGGATAATCATTGCTTCATTCTCCTCCATAGTGGTCACTTGCTAAATAAGGCATAGGCGGTGGAGACCACATGCTTTCGGTTAACACTTCCACTTACATTGTCCTTCCACTGAACTAGATCAATGGTTGAGAATGCATTCGAAGTGATCTTCATATCGGACGACTGAAAGCGACTACGAACCTTCGTCCTTCGGGACTTCGGGAATTTTGACATTTTTTGGTGATGAAACTCTTGAAGTAAATCTCCTGGAGTGGCGTAGCTTTCTTATGTCACTTGTTGACATGGCACGAGCCAATTTCCTCTTGACACTTGTCATTATCTGATTATGCCATGTGTACGTGCTGACGTGGTCTTCCATATGTCCTTGCTGACATTTTCTACCACATGTCCTTGTTGAGGTGGTCTGCTGACGTGGGTGAAATGTGTAGGAAGTGTAGTGGAGGTGGAGGCAGAGTGTGGTAGTAGAGTGTGACGTGTAGCGAGTAGTGGAGTGTGACGTCGGAGCACATAGGTGGTATGTATGAATGATTTGGTGGTTTACTCTGAGGGGGGGTTAGGCAGTAAGTGGATCCCACATGGGAAATACCACCAACTCGGACCCCCCCCCCCAATGGTTAAAGGAAGAAAGGTCGGGGGGGTCCGATATGCCCCGTAGTTCGTAGATATGAGTGCCTGATTATCGGTCATTGAGATTAGCATGCCCTTCTTCTAACTTATCCTATCCTTCCACTTATTTCAATCCGAAGGCTGACAGAAATTTGGATGATCAAATTCTCAATCGTTTTTCCCCACTTATCCTATCCTTCATTAATTCAATCTGACGGTTGTTGGTCCTCTGGATCATTGATCCAATGGCCACTGTCACTCTTCCTCCTGAGCTTCTGATATCTCTGATTTAGAAGGCTTTCTAATTGTTCACAGGTCTCGACCTTTGCTCCTCCTACGAGTCTGTCTCTTGGACCTTGTCTGCACTTCTGGAAACCGCTATCTCTTCTGAGCTTTCCCTTCTTTTGCGCTCTTGAGGTTTGGTTCCCTATTGTTCTTTCCATCAATAACAAGCACATTCTTCCTATAAACATGCCAACAATTTCTCCTGCGAAGTGTCCCCCTACAAGACCGCCATGAAGTTCATTTAATACCTTCTGATCATCTTCTTTTTCAAGACATATTAGTAACACATCATAGTGATTCCTACGGAAAAGCACATAATTTATGAGATGGTACTGAGAGGATTTTAGCCTAAGTTCTATCCTCTCTCCAAGCCTTAAGTGTTTAGGTAAGGTACCATGATGCAAGAAATAGGATAAATCAGTATACCAGGAGTCTAGTCCGAGTGGAATATACATTACTTCACTAAACCATAATGACAAATCATTACCCAAACCTGAATTTTTTGATTCTATTAGGTCTTGGTATTTTGCGGCCAGTTTACACAACCATTGGCCCTTGATTGTCTTTGTTGGTTTTATGTCAAGGTAGAATTTTTGGATGACATCCATCCAATTAACTCTCCTTCTCCCATTGCATGTTACATGAAAAGTGACCTTGTTATCAGATGAGGCATTATAACCTTGGTATGATTCTTCAGGATATAGAATCTGAAGTGCTTTACTACCTTATAGACAACATATTCTTGTTTATCACTAGTCGGGTAATTAAGTTCAGAACCTTGGAGGTTTGTTCTCATGAATGAGATAGGGGCCTCATTATTTCCATCATCCTTTTGAGCGAGGACCGCGACTAAGAACTGTTCAGAGGAAAAAATATTTGTTGAAATCAAGACTCCATAGAATAGGGGCTCGATAAATAACATCTTTGATTTCATTAAATTCATTTCTTTCTTCCTCACTCCATTTTAACTCTGTATCATTGCATACCATATTTTATAATGGTTTGATTATTTATTCAAATTCAGGTGTAAATGTCCTCACAAAATTAATCCTTTAAAATAAATATTGCATAGCCTTCTTATTGTGAGGAAGAGAAAGCTATGAGATTTCCTTTACTCATTTGGGGTCAATATTGATGCCATCTTTATCAATAATATGACCTAACAATTTTCCTTCTTCTACCCCAAATATGGTCTTTTTTGGGTTCAAGGATATCTCATACTTCCTACACCTTTCAAAAATTTGGGCAAGGTGAGCGATGTGGTATGCTCTATTCTTGGAACAAATTGTGACATCATCTAAGTAGACCACCGCATACTTATTGATAAAACCCTTAAAGGACACATCCATGTCCCTTTGGAAGGTTTCTCCCACATTAATCAATCCAAAAGTCAAGCATTTGTAAGAGAACGTACCCCATTTAGTATGGAAAGTTGTCTTTAGCCTATTTTCTTCTGATACCAGAACCTAGTTATATCTCGATAATCCTTCTAGAAGTGAGAAAATATTAGATCCATATATTGTATACAAGATTTGTTCCAATGGGGGAATGGGATAACTATCTTTGCAAAAGCCTTGTTTAGGTTTTTGAAATCCACGCATAGACGGATTTCTCCTGAATTCGTTCTAGCATGCACTAAGTTAGCTACCCATGTAGAGTGTCTCACTTGAAATATTGTCTTTGCATACAACAATTTTTTTATCTCCTTCTACATCAGGGGCTCCAGAGAAGGACAAAAATTCCTTAGTTTTTATTGGAACAACTTAACCCGAGGTCTAAGTGGGATGGTGTGTTGGATGATACTGGTATCATACGTTTTCAAATATTGGTAGGACCAGGAAAAAACATTGTGATACTCTTTAAATAATTTTAGGTAGCCTTCTTTTCCTTAGGAGAGAGTGATTTCCAAAGGTTAATATTCTTGGGATTATCAACATTTCCTAGGTTTATGACTTCATAGGAAGGACAATAACTGCTCATTTTGACATTCTTAGGATGTTTGAATTTCTCTCGTAAATCAAAAAGGGTTTTGAGGTTGACTACTCCCAGAATGGTGTGAAGTTTGGGTTTAGTTCACTTGTTTTCCTTTCCTTCATTATGTTCTCCATCCTCATGCTCAAAGAGTATCTTTCGGAAGACCTCGTCATTGATAGCTAAATCCGTGAAATTTTCTTCGTTGGTAAAACACGATATAATTTGTTTTTCTCCTTCAAATACCCTCCATTTGGTGATGTTATCGAGGATGAAATTTTGTACAACAATTCCATGGAAAACCTAAAATCCTCATAATATTTGAGGGGATATAATATTGAAGTTGTTGTAGCAAGAGAATCAACAAGTATATGCTTTGATTGATGGATTGTTGTGATGTTAAATGCTAGAAAGTGATCTATGCTAGAAAGTGATCTATCAATATGTGTACTTACTGTTGAAATTTTCTTAGGTGAGGAGAATTGCAATGAATGGTATTCTTTACCTTCCTGACAATGATCTCTGAATTACCGAAGACAACTAGTTCCTTGATGTTTAGGTCAATAGTTTTCTTAAGTCCTTGAACCATTGCCTCTTTTTAGGCGGTATTGTTTTTGTATTCAAACTCAAATCTACATGATAAGAAACTGTGTTTCCCTATTGGGTCAATGAAAATGTAGCTTGCACCATCCCCTTATTAGGATTTGGATCCATCGAAGAACATAGTCCATATCTCAAAAGTGAAGTTTGGTACTTTCTTGTTCAAGTCCACCTTTGGGATTTCATTTTCATATTTTATGCTCTGAATGTGAAGATTTTNATAGGTGGTATGTATGAATGGTTTGGTGGTTTACTCTGAGGGGGGGTTAGGAAGTAAGTGGATCCCACATGGGAAATACCACCAACTCGGACCCCCCCCCAATGGTTAAAGGAAGAAAGGTCGGGGGGGTCCGATATGCCCCATAGTTCGTAGATATGAGTGCCTGATTATCGGTCATTGAGATTAGCATGCCCTTCTTCTAACTTATCCTATCCTTCCATTTATTTCAATCCGAAGGCTGACAAAAAATTGGATGATCGAATTCTCAATCGTTTTTCCCCACTTATCCTATCCTTCATTAATTCAATCTGACGGTTGTTGGTCCTCTGGATCATTGATCCAATGGCCACTGTCACTCTTCCTCCTGAGCTTCCGATATCTCTGATTTAGAAGGATTTCTAATTGTTCACAGGTCTCGACCTTTGCTCCTCCTACGAGTCTGTCTCTTGGACCTTGTCTGCACTTCTGGAAACTGCTATCTCTTCTGAGCTTTCCCTTCTTTTGCGCTCTCGAGGTTTGGTTCCCTATTGTTCTTTCCATCAATAACAAGCACATTATTCCTATAAACATGCCAACAATTTCTCCTGCGAAGTGTCCCCCTACAAGACCGCCATGAAGTTCATTTAATACCTTCTGATCATCTTCTTTTTCAAGACATATTAGTAACACATCATAGTGATTCCTACGGAAAAGCACATAATTTATGAGATGGTACTGAGAGGATTTTAGCCTAAGTTCTATCCTCTCTCCAAGCCTTAAGTGTTTAGGTAAGGTACCATGATGCAAGAAATAGGATAAATCAGTATACCAGGAGTCTAGTCCGAGTGGAATATACATTACTTCACTAAACCATAATGACAAATCATTACCCAAACCTGAATTTTTTGATTCTATTAGGTCTTGGTATTTTGCGGCCAGTTTACACAACCATTGGCCCTTGATTGTCTTTGTTGGTTTTATGTCAAGGTAGAATTTTTGGATGACATCCATCCAATTAACTCTCCTTCTCCCATTGCATGTTACATGAAAAGTGACCTTGTTATCAGATGAGGCATTATAACCTTGGTATGATTCTTCAGGATATAGAATCTGAAGTGCTTTACTACCTTATAGACAACATATTCTTGTTTATCACTAGTCGGGTAATTAAGTTCAGAACCTTGGAGGTTTGTTCTCATGAATGAGATAGGGGCCTCATTATTTCCATCATCCTTTTGAGCGAGGACCGCGACTAAGAACTGTTCAGAGGAAAAAATATTTGTTGAAATCAAGACTCCATAGAATAGGGGCTCGATAAATAACATCTTTGATTTCATTAAATTCATTTCTTTCTTCCTCACTCCATTTTAACTCTGTATCATTGCATACCATATTTTATAATGGTTTGATTATTTATTCAAATTCAGGTGTAAATGTCCTCACAAAATTAATCCTTTAAAATAAATATTGCATAGCCTTCTTATTGTGAGGAAGAGAAAGCTATGAGATTTCCTTTACTCATTTGGGGTCAATATTGATGCCATCTTTATCAATAATATGACCTAACAATTTTCCTTCTTCTACCCCAAATATGGTCTTTTTTGGGTTCAAGGATATCTCATACTTCCTACACCTTTCAAAAATTTGGGCAAGGTGAGCGATGTGGTATGCTCTATTCTTGGAACAAATTGTGACATCATCTAAGTAGACCACCGCATACTTATTGATAAAACCCTTAAAGGACACATCCATGTCCCTTTGGAAGGTTTCTCCCACATTAATCAATCCAAAAGTCAAGCATTTGTAAGAGAACGTACCCCATTTAGTATGGAAAGTTGTCTTTAGCCTATTTTCTTCTGATACCAGAACCTAGTTATATCTCGATAATCCTTCTAGAAGTGAGAAAATATTAGATCCATATATTGTATACAAGATTTGTTCCAATGGGGGAATGGGATAACTATCTTTGCAAAAGCCTTGTTTAGGTTTTTGAAATCCACGCATAGACGGATTTCTCCTGAATTCGTTCTAGCATGCACTAAGTTAGCTACCCATGTAGAGTGTCTCACTTGAAATATTGTCTTTGCATACAACAATTTTTTTATCTCCTTCTACATCAGGGGCTCCAGAGAAGGACAAAAATTCCTTAGTTTTTATTGGAACAACTTAACCCGAGGTCTAAGTGGGATGGTGTGTTGGATGATACTGGTATCATACGTTTTCAAATATTGGTAGGACCAGGAAAAAACATTGTGATACTCTTTAAATAATTTTAGGTAGCCTTCTTTTCCTTAGGAGAGAGTGATTTCCAAAGGTTAATATTCTTGGGATTATCAACATTTCCTAGGTTTATGACTTCATAGGAAGGACAATAACTGCTCATTTTGACATTCTTAGGATGTTTGAATTTCTCTCGTAAATCAAAAAGGGTTTTGAGGTTGACTACTCCCAGAATGGTGTGAAGTTTGGGTTTAGTTCACTTGTTTTCCTTTCCTTCATTATGTTCTCCATCCTCATGCTCAAAGAGTATCTTTCGGAAGACCTCGTCATTGATAGCTAAATCCGTGAAATTTTCTTCGTTGGTAAAACACGATATAATTTGTTTTTCTCCTTCAAATACCCTCCATTTGGTGATGTTATCGAGGATGAAATTTTGTACAACAATTCCATGGAAAACCTAAAATCCTCATAATATTTGAGGGGATATAATATTGAAGTTGTTGTAGCAAGAGAATCAACAAGTATATGCTTTGATTGATGGATTGTTGTGATGTTAAATGCTAGAAAGTGATCTATGCTAGAAAGTGATCTATCAATATGTGTACTTACTGTTGAAATTTTCTTAGGTGAGGAGAATTGCAATGAATGGTATTCTTTACCTTCCTGACAATGATCTCTGAATTACCGAAGACAACTAGTTCCTTGATGTTTAGGTCAATAGTTTTCTTAAGTCCTTGAACCATTGCCTCTTTTTAGGCGGTATTGTTTTTGTATTCAAACTCAAATCTACATGATAAGAAACTGTGTTTCCCTATTGGGTCAATGAAAATGTAGCTTGCACCATCCCCTTATTAGGATTTGGATCCATCGAAGAACATAGTCCATATCTCAAAAGTGAAGTTTGGTACTTTCTTGTTCAAGTCCACCTTTGGGATTTCATTTTCATATTTTATGCTCTGAATGTGAAGATTTTGCTTAGGTTTACTATATCTCTCAATTATTTTGGAGTTTTCCTAGAGTGGAAACTCTGACTTCTGTGAAAATAACACTTTGGATAAACATGGTGAGAAATTAATAAAATTAGACTCACAAGAATAATTACCTAAGACAAGGAATTATGTAGAATGAGTTTCTTTAGGAGGTTCAAGGCCAGTGGCGATATGTTTCAAACATTTTTCCATGTTGATATTGATCATGTTAGGGTTTCTCTTTAGTGGTATCCATAAGTGGGACCAATATGTGCTAAAGTATGCATATAATTTTTCATACTAGTCCCTACTTAACAACACCCCATAAGATTTTGGAATATCTACAACGATGATGTCAATGACTTGGTGGAACTTTGGGTTAGAGGAAATCCAAATCATCACATCTTTCAGTTCCCCGATCACCTTAAATTTAGTTATGTCTAGTTGAATAATGTGTGTGTCACTTTTGGTAGGGGAAACATTCAAATGCTTGCACCTAATAGAGGCATGACATTTGAGGAGGCGCCAGAATCAACTAAGTAGTTGTGTAGATTTATATTATGAATTTAAAAGGTTAGAAAAAATTGTGGGATGGACGAATGAGGTTTCCTATCAATAGACATCGCATTTATGTTAGGATTCCTAATTTCCTGAAAGTTTCCTTTACCTGTTCTTAGATTTGGATTTAACATAATCTTCTCATCCTCCTTTAAAGATTGTAACAACAAATCATTTTGTTGAGGAATTATACATAAGTCCATCACAAAGATATTGGTTTTCAATTTCTTCAGATTTTCCACCACATTATATTCTAACTTTGTTGTTTTGTGAGTATGAAACTTTGGGGGAGAATTAACTAGCGGGGTTGATTCATGAGCCAAGGAGGTGCTTTTTTCAGGTTGTTTAGGGGCTTGTGATATAATAGATTTATTTTATATGATAGGTCCCTTGCTCCTTCTTTGGACTTCCAAAACTTCTAGTGGTTCTTACTCTTTTGTGGGGCTATCAAAATATGACATATGACTGACATCCCATAGAACCATGGTTTTTTTCTTAGGTGGTTCACTAACGCCATTTTTTGTAACATTTGATGTCTAATAATTAGGTTTTTCATTTAGGGAAAATCTATCCAACAAATGATTTGCCAAAATATTCATGGAAATCACCCATTGAGGGAAATCCTTTTCTGAATTAGAATCTCGGTGGTAATTACAATAAGAATCAAAGGCCACTTCACCTAAGTTAATGTTCAAGTCAGCAGGGTGGCTTTATGGCTTTATAAGGTGAGGGTTTCTTAAAGAAAAGGCTTGTAGGGTCTAGGGATGGATGTACCTTCTCCTGCATTCCTCTTCATGTCCACAATATTTTTGGATAATTTATTAGCCATTCTTTACAAAATTTCCATATCTGCATTGTCCTTCTTGGTGTTTTTTTTTGTTTGTTTACCTGGTGGTTGTGTTGGCAAAATTCCTCTTCTAGATGGTTGTTGGGTTTCCGCCTTTGCTAAGGAGATTTGGCTATCTTTACATCCTTTCATTTGGAATTAAATGATTTTTTCTTCCTCAAAATTCTCAGCTAGAGTAAGTTTAACAACCCTTTTAATGAACATAGAGATGGAGGCTAGTAATGCATTAACATATACCTCAATGTGCAATTCTTGGGTGGGTTTAGTGTCAGGTTGAAACTTGTTGAGGATTGTTGTGAATGTCTGGTTAAAATCTTTGACATTTTCTTTGGGTCCCATCATGGTAGTGACAATATCATCCATCAAGGCCTCAATAATTGTTTCTTTAGTAAATTTATCTAGAAATTCCTTCTGGATTTTTTCCCAACTATTAATGGAACCAACCGAGAGGTTAAAATACCATTTTGAGGCCGAGTTATTGAAGGTGTAAGGGAAAATTATACATGCTACATTTTCATGTTGGACATTCAAAAATACTATTGCAAATATGAACTTCTTAATGTGGTCTTCAGGAAACCCAGAGGTTTGAATATCAAAATTGGGAAGAAGTTTCTCTAGGTGCCTAGGAAAATGATGTAACTGCCCTGGTATGGCATGGGAATCCATATAAAACCATGGTTGATTATTTGTGGGTTTAAAATTACCCTCTAGGATTCCTTCATTGGTGTCTTCCATGTCGCTTAAATCATCATTTGAATATTCTGAGTTAGAATCGGATTCTTCGGATTCAGAGTTATTGGGATCCGAATGTGTAATTTTTGGTGGGGTAACAAGAGGTGTTTCAGGAATAAAACTGACTCTTGAGAGGCTGGTCAATTTCAATTAGGGAAAAATATACTAGGTCCTCAATCATATGGATAGAAGTGTGATATGGAGTATCAACAAATGGTCTTGCAGTTTGCTTCCAGTGGGGAAGAAACAGAGCTAATGGAAATGCTCTGATTTGTCAAGCGTAAGCTTTGGTAATCTTTCTAAAAACATTGATTTCTTCATGAGGGATCCTGTAAGGTATGTTTGGGTGAAGTTATGAGTCATATTTAGTGTGTGGTGACTCGTTGTTGGTGGGGGTACCTTCATTCTTAGGGATATCCTAAGAAGGACTAGCCATGCATGTGGGCTACTTTGAATCTATATGTTACTTGGGATATATTTCTATTGAAATAAATATTCTAACTAGCCATGCATTCGTTCAAGCCTCCTTCTAGCACCAATTTTTTTGAGTGGTCTAAATTCCCTTAAACTCAATAGTAGAAATCACGCCCAGAGACTAGACCAAATTAGACTCTTCTCTGTTTGAAGTAATGTGACTCTTTGGATTGATAGTATGGAAAGTTTCAATGGGATTTAAATGTTTTTCCGAAAATTTACCTCTCTAATGATGTATCTCTTTTTGGGAATTTCTTGTTCTTTATTATTCAAACATGCTATAAATATAAATAACTATAAATGACTAAATTGGAAGAAAGTCAGACATAGGGTAACTCTTTGTCAACGGTATGTCAAATAATATATGCATCTAATAAACACTAGTAGATAATACTATCATTAACCAATCGAAAAATATTAGTTGAAAGAAAAAGGGTGAAATAGTTAAACACAAATCACATGTATAATGAATACCAAAACTAATTATGCACTTACTTTTGCATGCAATATAAATAAAAACACCATCAAATTTAAAATAACATTCATTTTTAAATCAAAATCATTCAAGATAACTTAACATAATCACAATCTTACTAAAATTCCTGTAGTAGAAAAATTGTTTGCAGAGAAATCCACAGATCAAGTTAATCCTCAAGCTTGGAAAAACTTTGTCTCCGGATCTCAATGAGCTTCCATATTAAACTCCAAAAATAATTCTTTGTCCAATCCTTTAGTTCTTATGAACAACCATCAAACCTTCAAAACGAGGTTGATGTCCTTATTTATGAAAACCAAACATACTAAAAAAAGATTCAAAGTTCACTTAAAAGTAAAGACAAGAATAAATAGTGTGAACTCCTCCATGTGTAAATTGTTGGTGTTCTTCTAGTTAACTTAACGAATTCTCTCACTCATATTTGGACCACTAGGAAAAAATATATTCACAAGTGTGAATATAAGGGAACCGGTGATCCTCCATCAGTGAGTGGAGCTCATCGTTCATCTGTACCACCTGAAATTTGAATCGGTCTATCTCAGCGCTCAAGTATTTTAGAACAACGGATGCAACTATCAACCAATTAGCAAATTGTCTTACATGTACCATCTCCAAAGATGTGATTCTAAGAACATCTTCCTCAAAATTTCGATCATGCTCATCATGTTGTTTGACTATATCACGGAGGTCTACAAAATACTCATGCATACCAAAATTAGTGCGTTGAATATCTCTCATTCTTTGATTTATCATCTCCCAATTATTGAGCCATTCCTCTCATATATCTTTGATATTTTGTTGTGGTTCCCATAGTAGTTGCATCCAACACTCAACAAACTTTTGAAACCTTTCTAGGTTTCCATCCCGAAGAAACGTAATACCATGTCCCTCACTCCCTCAGACCTTATCAATTTCCCATACATATTGTATATGTTCTAGGACCCTATGTGACCATTCGAGCAATATTGACTTATATTTGAGTTCCATCAACCCCAACAAAGTCTCTTCCAAGTATCTCAACACCTTAGTCATAAATGTGTCTCTTTCCTTTTTAAACTGAATGTATCTTGATAGAAAACCATCTCTTATAAAAATGATTGTCCGAGTGGTGTCTTGGTAATACTTGGCATGGTGTCTGAGATGCTCAAGTTCTTGTTTCATGGATTCTGCCTCCCGCTCATGTTCTCTTTCCTTGTCCATGGTGGTGCTAGATATGGCCGTCCTAGCTCCTAGTAACTCACTCACTTTGGATTGTCTAGCATCCAATAGGGTTTCTTCCATCGTGATCATCACGACATTGTCTAGAGTAATCCTCCTCTTTTTTCCAGTCCTCCAGACTATCACTTGTATATTCTTGTCATAAGAAAATTCTTGGACATAGACCACCTTGTCTACAGGTTCTATAATTGGTTGGTCCCCCCATGAGATAAAATTTCTCAGACTTCCTAGAGTATGAAAGTGTTCAAAGGCCTATTCCTTACTTTTTTCAATAGCTAGTTCCTGGCTGCCAATGGTTTCTCCATCTCTACTCGATGTGTTCTCTTGACCTAGGTTTGTAGAAGGTTGTCCTAGGCTATCTATGAGTCCAAAATCTACATATTTGAGGATCTATCCTACCTACATGTTGTTAGTGGTGACCTTTGTCACATTATTTGTTCTTATCACCATGGGTGTTGTCATTTATCTGGGTGAAGATCAATTTGGATTATTTACTGTGGTATCTTCATATTCTTCCTCATATTATTGCTCCTCGTGTCCTTGGATTCTAGTTGTGTCACCTACATGCTTCTCTCCACAATCTGAATTCTCCTCACTTTCTCCTTCATTCAGGGCCTTTTCCATTGGGATAGAGCCCTAACCATTACTTTTATCTTTATCTTCTAGAGCTCCCTCCCGGTATTTGTAATATGTATCACAATTTCCTACCGAGGTGGTACCCTTTGTATCTAGTTCCTCTTCCTTGATATCTTGATGGCTTCCTCCTTCAGCTTGAGGTCGTGACCCTTTATCTGAGGGGGTAGTAATTCTCTCTAGTGCATTCAAGTATGTCCCCATACCCAAGAGTTACAGTCCTTGAGATAGTCGGGTGCCTAACATATATGTGTCAACTTCATTTACAATGGGAAATATTGTAGCCTCCAAATCCTCAATGTCATCATCATAGATTGTAATTAGGTTAGTGATTATGGATGCTAGTATACTTGGGCCTCATGTCGCTATCACAGCCTCAATTCCTAATTCAGGTCCTAATTGGTTCACCTGTACCTATATTTCATTAGGTTGTTTTTTGTTCCATGTAGGTGAAGTTTCTCTTGCAGGAATTTGTCATCATTCTACCATATGCATTTCCATAGGAGTCACCATTGGTGGTCCTAATTCTTGAAGAGTGGGATTTTTCCCATGATCTCGTAACATTCTCTCATCCTCTTCCAGGATTTGTTGTGCTTCAACTCTCCTTTCTACTTGCTCTGTATTGTCATTTTGTGCCTATACAACAACTCCTAATATTTTTTCCAACCAGTCTAATTGTTCATCTCCTAACATGGCTTTGAAACAAGTAAGATATGGTTTATATTTCCTCTATAGGACCTCTTCCCAATCTATGGAATTTTCGGTGAAGATCTCATCCTCAAAGGTGTCGTGTGAATACGGCTAATGAGATACCACTTGACTAGAATGTTGAACAACTAGACCTTTTGGGTCATGTTTCATGTACCTACTAGTGTAGAACCTATACTCCACCTGATTTTGAGCTTCTTTCCTAGCATGAGTAGTATCTTTTACCAAGGGATAACCTACATAGAATCCATATGGGATTAATGTTCTTTTCTTGTCTTTTACTAAGGAAGCATTGAAACCTTGTAAAATGGTCTAGTAACAAATCTTTCCCTAGACTAACATGTCCGGTACATAGGATGGTAGGAGGAGAAGATCTTTAGTGGATCTGAAAATCTTGAGATAGGTAATCCTTTCTTCTAAATACCAATTCCCTATCCTATATATGACCTTTCTTGTTGCTTTATAAATCCTTGGAAAATTATATTCACATATTATGAAATAAACCCTAGCTAAGAATTCATCACAAATTGCAGCGTAAGAATTCTATTCTCCCATAAGACGTCAAAACAAACATGGAAAGATAATTCTTAGACATGTCAGCTTAACGCCAACCCTGGAAATACATCTCTAGTGCAAATTGCATCTAATAAGTATGAGGCCATAAAGAAGAAACATGTTTGTCCTACCTTTGGTTTATGTGCTCGCTCAACCCTAACGCTCAATTTTTTAGATATTATGGCGCCCCAATTAAAGACACTTCTGGATATGGCTATTGTATAGGCCAAGGGAATCCAATGTTTTGAAAACTTGGAGCAGTCCTTTTCCCTATATAGCCAGCATATCAGTGCCATGAGGAATATATATGGTTCTCTCAAGTTTATAGTTTTGTACCATTTGAATACTCTATTCACAAATTTGTATATTCTTTCCACCAAGATTCCAAAATATTATTGGTGTTGTGATATTCATAGAACTTAACCATGAAATCAATGTTAATTCAAACTTCAGGTTCCCTAAGTTTGTAATACTTTTTGAACTCAATTGGTAAGAAAAAAACAACACATTGGTCATTCACATCATTAATCACACACTTGTGAGATTGGGTGTGATTAATTATCAATTCTAAGGTTTCTATGCAAGGTATAATTAGGGTTCTGCAAGCTACCATGTACAAGGATGATAATTTGATATTCTGAAAAACTTGGTCGTCTAAGACTCTCACTTTTAGTTCGTTATGGGGGGTGAATTCAATAAATCATCATGGTGAATATTATTGTAAATTTCAAGCCATGTGGGCATGGGTACCTTGGTTTTCATGCTTATATTTGTATCCCTGTAGAGTGGTGGTAGAGATGGTGGTTTCCTTTGTGATATTTTAACTATAGGCTCCACCTTGGGCGTGAACTCCAATTCTCTGGAAATCACAGGACAAGAAGCTTCTCCAACCAATATATTCTTCCCCTTCGATGTCTTCAGTGACTGATAGATCATTGGTCTTCGAGGAGCCATGTTTCCTACAAGAAAACATCTTAGCTTAGTTCTCTATCTATTACACAATGATAAAGAAAAAAAGATTTATTATCAAGACCAAATACCTGCGAAAGACAGAGTTTCTCTATTTTAGTACTTACCAATGCCAAGATTTATAGAAAGCTTGACAAAATCTATCTTCGAATGAAACACCTGGTTACTCAATAATTATTCACCACAAGAAGGTATCAACTGCTCTATGCAAAAAATAACAAGCTACCCACCTCATGAAATTCAAACAATGCATTTCCATTAGTCCCATTTGGGTTTACTTTAGCCAAGTATAGAAAAATCCTTACATAACTTTGCATATTAACTACGTCATTAGCGCCATAATTTGGATTTAATGTGCCATGTAAAACAACGAAACAGATGGGCATTAGGCTAGTTCATCGGTGATTTCAAATAGTGATGGCTTATCGCACATGATTGAGAATACTAGGGGTCGGGACATGTTCTTGTTCTATGGTTTGAATGATGATCTTTGATGTTTGGTCGTCGATCCCAGTGTAGAGGAGTTATACGCTTGCATAAATTTTACAATGATTTTTGTTAAGAACCAAACATCAATATAGCATAGAAAAACCTCAGGAAAAGTACTCAACGCCTTGAAAAAGAGATAATTTCAGATAATAAGCCTCTTCGAGGGGG
>JZKD02S2186219.1:22919-41163 GCA_000966675.3 Picea glauca
AATCTTCATCTATGCATTCTCATCAAGGACAATACATATTATATTGCATCAATAATCAATCAATCAATCCTTTAACATCAATCAATCACTTGACATCAATCAATCAAACCATTGGAATCAATGACAACATGATCCAACAGCGCCCGCGGGTCTCATACGACCTATGTATTTGGAGAAAGGACCTGTGTAAGTGGGTTTGGGGTCTAGCAGAGACCTGGAGAGTCAATCAGACTCAGTTTCTTGATCGATCTTAGACCGGGAGGTCACGCATCCCTTAATAGAGAAGAAGGGACTGAATCAAGTGGTATCAAAGCTAAGGTTTTTCTTGAGGCAAAGGATAGGAGACAAAATAACTCGAAGTTGTACTCTATGTGTGATAGACAGTCAACACAATGCCACCAAGGAGACGAGAAGAAGCACCTTTATCCAATTGATATATAGAAAGGGAGATGCAAGAAATTCGTGCAAGATTAGAAGTGATGGAGGCAGCGTAGAGACAAGCACCTGATACTGGAGACGTTAGTGATGCAGAGAGTGAAGCAGTAGAAGTCGAAGAAGTTGTAGGAGAGGATGTTGTCGAAGAACACTTGTTGAGAGTAGTTGCTAGATTGGGAGGCAGATCCAAGATAGAGGTCCCAATGTATGAAGGAAATTTATATGTTGAGGAGCTACTGGATTGGATAAGATCCATGGACAAACATTTCAAATATGAAGATGTCGATGAAGAGAGAAGGGTAAAACACGCTTTCACCGAGATAAAAGGACATGCAGCACTATGGTGGGATGAATTGCAAGCTTAAAGAAGAAGCAAAGGTAAGCATAAGATAAAGAATTGGGACATAATGGTAGCCAAGCTAAAGGCTAAGTTCATGCCCAAGGATTATCGAATTAATCTATTCAAGAAGATGTAGAACCTAAGACAGAAGGGGAAGACAGTTAAGGAGTACACAGAGGAGTTCTATAGGTTGAACATCAAAACTGGACAAAGGGAGAGAGATGAAGAAAAAGTTGCCAGATATATAAATGGCATGATTCTATAGTGGGAAAACCCCCCTATGGACTACACTAGGGTTCAATCATGCAAGTAGAGCTAACCATCTAAAGTCTCCTACTTTTAAAAACTGTCCCGACAATACCCCACATTTATGCATAAGATACAAAGTATAAGGATACGGTAGTATTACCTTAAAATCCACATCTGGTGTCGATCCATTTGCCTTCAATCGCTTCTCGACTGCAATTCTCCTCCCAAGGCTGACCTGCATTCACCAAAAGACAAACAAGAAAATACGAACATGCATCTTATATATGAATTAGAGTGTTATATTTCATAACAAAATGTAAATCAAACATGAAGATTGAACACATCATATGGCGGGACGGAAAAAGTACTTCTTTATATTAATCTCACAAATTCACTTACAAAATGAGATCGGTGACTGCTCCTCGAACCCAGTCCTGGGCTACTCTTCACCAAGCTCCAACTGCTTCCACATATCTATTCTTCTCTCACAATTCTCTCTAGAGAATGGGTATAGGCTTATGAATGATGAAAAAGGCAAGAATAGGGAATTTTGGCTCAAAACTCACAATGTGGCTGCAAATTCTTGGGGCAAGGGGGGAAAGTGAAATGGGAAGAGTTTCACTATAGCTATGTTTCTCCTTAGACTGAGACCCCAACACCTCCTTTTATATGACAAAAGGATGGTTATTCGGTTGGGTCACGAGCTATAGGCGGTGGATTAGTTGGGAAACTACCCAATAGCCCGTAATATCAATGAATCCCTTGCAACTTTTTACTTTTTACAAATTTTGTAGGCATACGTGGGTTGTAATGGTGTAGCTAGCATACGTATGCGAGCAGTAGTTGTGCAGGGCACGTACATCTTCAAAAATAGTGTTTTTAAGAAGTGTTGTTCAGTTTTGGCTTGGAAAAAATAGTAAGTAAGATGGTCTAATGCCAGGTATGCATGTATCGTGCAATTTAGGGTTATAATAGATGCCCCCTAATGTGTGAGGTCAAAAGAGCATCTAATGGCTGAAATACATTACAAATCTTCACCAATGTAAGAAGCGAGTGAGCCCGGGACCAGAGTTTGGGAGGTTCCATCTGCAAAATAACAATTGTCTCACCGAGGTGGGAATACCCATGCTCGGGATGAAATAAATCATGGCTTCCAATCAAATACACTGCAGATCCATGTCATATAACTATATAAATTGTAGCCGCAAGAAATACACAGTGGATCTACATCTCAAAATCAAATATATACATGTATAGTGTCCATATTTAAGAAGCCAATGATGCCTGATGGCTGGAGATGAGGTTTTCAGATCTCGAGAAACAACTTCAAGATATTCAAACTCTGGTAGGAGTGTAATGTGAGTGTACAACTTCACTACCCAGAGGTCTTCGATGGCTCATTGAGGAATAGACAAGAGGATCTCGATGATCGGGCAAAGAACTTCATTGATTTCGAACAAGGACTTGATTGGACTTTCGGGATGGTCAGGAATGAGGGCAAGAGACAAATTGCAAAGAGGCCAAGTCAAGTTGGGTAAACTTTCCCTTGGACAATTACACGACTAATGATCTGACTCAAGCAGCAAGACATTGACATAAGTTCACGATGAAAGATGCAATGCAAACTCTCCATATGTTTGGAAGGATAACTAAACAGAGGAGGACACAGCTCTATGTTACGAGAACAACTTCCTAAGGTCATATTAAATCCCAAATCTTGACGAAAAAACAAAATGATGTTCTTTTTCCAAAGGAGACTCATTGTGCTGCCATAAAAAGAAAATACTTTTCCCATCCTCTTTTTGGGGTATATTTAATTTTTTTGTCTTTTTCAATATTTTGAAGAGCTTGTAAAAGAATAAAATAATGCTACATTACAAAGGAGGAACGAGTGTCGTAAGAATACTAGTTCCAAGCATAAGGAACACACTAATGCTCATAGCAAGGAGACATGTGCAGCAAAAGGACACTCGGGAAAAATCCTCCATGGGTCAAGGCATCAAGACGCAAAGGCAAAGTGCTACAAGGCTTGCGTATAAGGCATGCTTCAAAGGTTCAGTTGAGAGAAACATGGAACCGACATTAGGCCAAATATGCATAGATGCAGATGAGATTAATAAGACACAATGATAATTTCCCTCAATGTAATTTTAAACGAGCCCAAAGAAGGTAAGCTCAATGATTTTTCATTTTTAGAGAGTCTAAAAAAACATAAAAGAAGACTCCACTGGAGTACCTTTTTTGAAGATAGTCTAGTCGGATTGAAAAATCGATAAACTATCACTGAAAATACGTCTATTCAAATCCATTTTAACGAGTGTGACAAAGACAAGATCACTCAGCAATATTTTCAATTTTAAGGAGTCTGAAAATAGCTTAACAATTTACTCGCTGCCTTTTCTAGATTTAGTCTCCTTTGCTCGAAAAAGTAATATTTACTTAGGAGAACTCTCCTGGTGAGATGAATCTCCCGAGGTGTACCTTTTCCCTCCTTAATCTACAGGACGGAAAAAGGGGTAAAATCATGCCAGTAGATGTTTTTCTGAACCAATTAACGAGTGTGAAAGAACAAGGTCACTCGATGATATTTTCAATTTTAAGGAGTCTGAAAATAGCTTAACTATGTACTCCATAAAGGATGTTCTTCTGGACCAGTTTAACGAGTGTGAAGAAACAAGCTCACTTGGTGATCTTTTTAATTTTAGAGAGTCTGAAAAGAGTTTAACTATGGACTTCGTGGGGGCTACTTTTTCGTAAATTTAGTCCCTTAGGCCTGAAAAAGGGGTAAAATTATACTTGAGAATACTCTTCTAGAGAACCGAAGTTCCTAGAGCATACCTTTGTTCATAAAATTGATCGTCCGGACCGAAAAAGGGGTAAAATACCATCAGACAGAAGTGCCTTCAAGATTTAGTTTGGAGAGCGTGAAGGACAACAAGATCACTTGGTAATCTTTTCATGTTTAGAGAGTCTGAAAACAGATTAAAGAAGATTCTAGGGGGCTACAAATCATGTATGGAACTGGTTCAGGTAGAGCCCACTGCTAGGCTCAGACCAAGAGTCTCTTCAATAGTCAACTTCAAAAGTCTCCCAAAAGGGAAGAAAACACAAACCACGGTGTAAGTCCTCCCACAGTATAGAAACCATAGTCATGGCTTCAAGGATATCCTCATCTGAAAGAAATTCAAAATCCAAGAAATCACGCAAATGAGGGTCCAAAATCCCAAAGGGTGAAGTAAATTTCCCATATTCCATATGACGATGGAGGCTTTGTCCAGGACCAGTAGAGTCTATTAGCGAAGAATCACAAGCACGAGGGCTTGAGGATCTACAAACAATGATCAGACTCAGAAGAAGACTCAAGATCACTTGGACCAAGAGGGGGAAGCAAGGGCTCTCATGCCCCCATTGGATAAACCAATGGATCAATTGTTGAGACCAAGTCTCGAGAAGGAAAACATGATTTCATAGGTTCCTACTCAGAAGCAATTGAACACCAAGGATAAGATGCCACATAATTAACCTGTGGTAGGGTAGATTCTACGTGGACACTAGGAACATATAAAGGGTTAGGTTGAACTAACACTGAATTAGGATGGTGATTATTAGATTCCAGCTAGTCAATAGTGACAATTCTTCCATTGTGATGGAAATGCATCACCTGAAAGAGTGTAGACACCACAGTGTTCATAGAATATACATAATCATGCCCAAGAAGCATATTGAAATCTAATGGGCCTTGCACCACTATAACATCAACAAGGATAGTCTTCCCACCTAATGAGATAGGAAACTGAGGAAGAACCCCCAAATATTCACTAGGACGTCTGTCAAAATCCAACAGCTCATGTGAAGCAGAAACAAGCTCGGGAGATCCCAAGACTTTCCAAACCGAGGAGGATAAAATACTTGGAGAGGCTCCTTCATCCACAATACATCGATAAATTTTTATTGAATTAACTTAAACCCTTATTTGAAAATATGAAGAAAAAGGAAGACAAGGCTCAGCAAGGTCATCCCAATCAAAGGAAACCATCCTACGGCTTGGAGGGGGTGTGCTCGAAGT
Organism: Picea glauca; assembly: GCA_000966675.3. Lineage (NCBI taxonomy): Eukaryota > Viridiplantae > Streptophyta > Pinopsida > Pinales > Pinaceae > Picea > Picea glauca. The sequence continues at coordinate 28,010 of JZKD02S2186219.1, forward strand.
GAGCGGAATACCCCTTTGTTATGAAAGTACTGAACTGGAAATGCTACAAACATAGTTGATAGACACATCACTCCCCAAGAGAGGAGTGGGATCAACTGAAGACTGCATCGGCGTGACCACTTTGGTAGACTCGATACTCTCCAAGAGAAGAGTGGGATTAGCCGAAAACTACATCGGTGTGACCACTTTATCAACCAATGGTTGAATAGGCTGCGAGACTACATTGTCTAAAGGAACCTCACCCCCATAAAGAGTAGTGGGATCAACCGATGACTACATCGGCATGACCACTTTCTCAACCAATGGTTGAATAGGCTACGAGACTACATGGTCTAAAGGATCCTCACCCCCCAAAAGAGGAGTGGGATTAGTCGATGACTGCATCRGCATGACCACTTTCTCAACCAATGGTTGAATAGACTACGATACTACATGGTCTAAAGGACCCTCACCCCCCAAAAGAGGAGTGGTATCAGTCAATGACTGCATTAGCATGACCAATTTCTCAACCAATGGTTGAATAGGCTGCGAGACTACATGGTCTAAAGGCACCTCACCCCCCAAAAKAGRAGTGGGATCAGACRATGACTRSATCGGCATGACCACTTTMTCAACCAATGGCTTAATAGACTATGAGAAAACCTCAAAAGACTCAGAATCATAATATCTTGCAGAAAGGGAACACAATYTTCGTACCTCTAGAAGGCTAGGGAATAAATGAGTAAGGTGATTTCCCTTGCAAATATTACAAGGTGTTAKCACTGAAAGTCACACTTTGACCACTAAAGTGTAAGCTCAGCACCCATCAGAATTTAAAAGATAATTTTGGTTTTGAATAGGTGGRTCAKCAAGATGGAGAAAGAAAGAGAGAGGGCAGAAAACTGCAGATCAATAGGCTACAYCAATGGGCAATGGAGTCACAAACATCCTACTCATCGAAGGCACAAAAGTTGCTCAACATAAAACAAGATTATATTTTGATAGGTGGAAGAATGAAGAGGGAAAACATAAGATAGAATGTTCACTAAATAGAGATCCTCTCAATTTAATTAATCAAAAAATACTTGAATATAAACAATGATTGATGGGAAAAATACAATAGATCCTCTGTTGCTTAGGGATCCATAAATCATTGGCAGCCTTTAATCCTCAAATCTGAAATACATTCAAATAAGAATAAATATAAACAAAAGAGTTACAATCTAAAATCACGTCTCTCATGAGTCTCCAATAGAAGTAATGCTTACAATCATAAAATTCCCACAGGCTTACAAATGAACACACACAGGAAAATTGTCTGCTCCTACTCTCTCTGGCCTCTCTTGGCTCATGAATCCCCTTCTCCAAGAGATATTTCCTTCCCTAAATATAAAATAGAATCCAAATAACCTTAGGAGGTCGAATCTCTCTCCTCCATTGGATTCTAAGCCTTGCAGATAGGTGGCAACAATCAAAGAGACAAAAATCCAACAAACTGCTAATTTTTCAGGAATTTGTTGAAAGTCATTAATAAATTGTTTCCACCTCATTTCATGAGGCCTCTGATGGAGATAAAACTTAGGTGAAGGTGTCCCTTGACATCTAAATAATCCTTGAAAATCCATTCAAATCCTCCTTGACAAGTGGCAACCTCCCAATGAGGCGAATATCAAAACCGTGACCGCTACAGGAAATTTAGTAGCGCCGATGTAAAACAGTTGGTAGCGCCACTTCTATGTCTAATATCTCTCAAACCATAACACATTTTGAAAAACTGAGAGATTTTTTTGTTATTTGGTATGTGATGAACAAAAACCTCCTATAGTTTTCAAAAATACCTTCTCAATTGTTCATAATCCAAGTTTTATGTTAGTCACTCAAAACTGGCAGAAGCATCCAAAATTAACCCTGCACAATTTGGTCTCTGCCAAAATTTTGGTAGCGCCCACCTGTGTGTCTACATGCAATTGGTAGCGCCATCATAATTCACAGCTACATCACTTCAACTTTGACATATTTGGTAGCATCCAACATAAAAATGGATTTGGTAACAACCTGTGGAATTCATAGTGCCATCATTACACTGCTTAACAGATTTGGTAACATTTTAGGTAGTAAAATGGCAGACCATGCTATATAGACAATTCCACATCACCATGGTGCTACAGAATATCTATTCTTTTCCATATGATGAGACTAATCAATAACTTTTAGCTGATAGATGAAAGCCTTCGTTTAACATGTTAGAGGTTATTTAGTTGCTTATGGAGAGGCAGGCCTCTTCTGGCTGTAAATTCTTGTGCTAACATAGGCTCCATGGGGGATAGAGTCCTCCCTATGAGGCTCTAATAACTCTTGTAGTTTTAGTGTTATCCTATGGCTTCTCCCAACCTTTAACCTTTGCAATCTACTTTGATTTGTGACCTTCAACTGAAACTAAATGCAAATGAAAACTGAAACTGACAAAAATGATGAAAATGATACTTGTCCAGCAATCTTATTGCACACACCTACTCTAATTATTGGAAAAATGAAGCATTCAAGTTACATGAAACAACCAATGAATCCATTTCATCATTTTTTCAATTGTTTGAAGCTTTGAAATGTGCTTCCTTAAGCACCAGAGATAATTCCTACTTGAAGGCACGTCAAAGAAACATTTGGAAATACATTTTCCATTGAAGAAATCAGTGAGCCTAGGCTCACTTGCTGCTTGCAGACAGGATGCAAATGGATCTTTAAAAACATCATAAATATTTTCCCCTATGAAAACATCATCAATGATTTGTGTAAAAAGGAAAATTATTTCATTGTGTCCTTCCTCCACTATGCTTGGTTGTTGCATTGCTTGCCGATTTTTTGATTCATTCTCAATGCATATGGCCTTGGTCCATTCCTGGTCATGAGGTGTATTAGAAAAAATGCTTAGTGATGCTTGTCTTTCTTTAATTTCAACATCTCTCATCTGCTCACATGGCATTTGATCTTGGTTTCTTGATGAAACTAAGATTGTATCATCAAGAGGAATAGGGGGTTGATAGGTCAGTTCATCACAATTAGAAGTGCTTGGGAAACTACATTATTTTGTCTTATCTTCTGATTGTGAGGGATATTCATCATATATTGGCTTATGGTCCCAATTTCTCAATTTTTCACCTTCTAAACTTAGGTTATCACCTTTTTCTTCTTTTTCAGCAACAAAAATATGACATGAGGGTTGAAACATGCTATTGTTGATTTAATGGGAAGGGTACTTCTCTGATATAAGGTTTTTAATAGACTGTTCATGGAAATCATCATACAAAGGTGAATCAATGACCATTTTACTATTAATGGTTGAGGGGATTACTACAATAGCTAGGACAGTTGGTTTTTCAGTGAAAACATCCTCATAGTCATCAAAACTTGGCAAATCATGGCACATTGGTTCATTAACAATAGGAGGGATTTCAACAACAATTGGTAAGCTATGAATTTGGTCATGACAAGTTGCAACACTATCCTCTTGATGAAATGAATCTGAACCTAAGATGACCTCTTGACTTAAAGAATCTAGAAAAGGAAGGGATAGGGAAATGATGGATTGTCCATATTGATCTTTCTCTTAGGGATCTAGATTTTGACATGAATGATGCATTTTTTCTTGAAATTTAGGAAAATCATTATGAAACTCATCATATAAGTCCTACTCTCTGCAATCATCCCCTTCATCATCACTGCTAGAGGAATCGCTTGTTGAATCTTGAATATATGATGCATACCCCTCACAACAATTCTCAAAAAGTCTTTCAGCTAGATAAATTAGCTTGCAATGAGAATAAAAAACATCATGAAAGTCCTTCAAAGAGGAAATACTAGAAGTAGGGAGTGTTCTATACCATTGACTCGCATATCCTTCCAATGAATACATGAACATTTTCGTTAATATATATTCATGATGGATGTCAAGTTGTTGCATCAAAGCATGAAATTCATGAACATGCTCAACAGGGTTGTCATTCTCACCTTCATAAAATATGGGTAGCAGATCTTTCCATTCATCAATTTGAGGCACAGGATGTGGATAACCATCTATGGCTGAGAAATTGAGTGCGGCAAACCTCCTGGCCAAGATAGCCTTCATAGTCATTTAATTTGTCTCATCCTCGGTGGAGTCACCAATAGATTTTGAACAATGGAATCGCCATGGTTAATGTGCAATCTTGAAGGTGTCCAACTTTAGTCACCATCTAAAGCTGGAGATTTCCAGTGTCGTTCTTCCGAGGGATATTTTCAATCTGCTCAAATCCATCCCCGGCAGCATCACCAAGAATGTTAGCACTAAAAGTTACACTTTGACTGCTAAAGTGTAAGCTCAACACCCATCAGAATTTAAAATATAATTTTGTTTTTGAATAGGTGGATCAGCAATATGGAGAAAGAAAGAGAGAGGGAAGAAAACTACAGTTCAATAGGCTATACCAATGGGAAATGGAGTCACAAACATCCTACTCATCGAAGGCACAAAATCTTCTCAACAGAAAACAAGATTATATGTTGATAGGTGGAAGAATGAAGAAGGAAAACATAAGATAGAATGTTCACTAAACAGAGATCCTCTTAATTTAATGAATCAACAAATACTTGAATATAAACAATGACTGATGGGAAAAATACAGTAGATCATCTGTTGCTTAGGGATCCATAAATCATTGGCAACCTTTGATCCTCAAATATGCAATATATTCAAATAAGAAGAAATATAAAAAAAAAAAGTTACAATCTGAAATCACATCTCTCATGAGTCTCCAATGGCAGTAATGCTTACAATCATAAAATGCCCACATGCTTACAAATGAACACACACAGGAAAATTGCTTGCTCCTACTCTCTCTAGCCTCTCTTGGCTAATGAATCCCCTTATCCAAGAGATCTCTCCTTCCTTAAATAGAAAATAGCATCCAAATAACCTTAGGATTTTGAATCCCATATCCTCCATTGGATTCTAAGCCTTGGAGATAGGTGGCAACAATCAACGAGACAAAAATCTAACAAACTATTAATTTTTAGGAATTTGTTGGAAGTCATTAATAAATTGTTTCCACCTCATTACATGAGGCCTATGATGGAGATAAAACTTAGGTGTAGGTGTCCCTTGACATATAAATTATCCTTGAGAATCCATTTGAATTATCCTTGACAGGTGGTAACCTCCCAATGAAGCGAATATCAAAACCGTGACCACTATAGGAAATTCGGTAGCGTCGTTGTAAAACAGTTGGTAGTGCCACTTCTATGTCTAATATCTCTCAAACCATAAAACCTTTTGAAAAAATGAGAGATTTTTTTGTTATTTGGTATGTTATGAACAAAAACCTCCTCCATTTTTCAAAAATACCTTCTAAATTGTTCATAATCCAAGTTTTATGTTAGTCACTCAAAACTAGCAGAAGCAGCCAAAAATAACTCTGCACAATTTGGTCTATGCCAAAATTTCGATAGAAAATTTTGGTAGCGCCTGCCTGTGTGTCTACATGAAATTGGTACCACCATCATAATTTTCAGCTACATGACTTCAATGTTTATATATTTTGTAGCATCCGACATGAAAACGAATTTGGTAACAACCTGTGGAATTCATAGTGCCATCATTACACTGCTTAACAGATTTGGTAACATTTTAGGTAGTAAAATGGGAGACCATGCTATATAGACAATTCCACAATGCCATGATGCTACATAATATCTATTCTTTTCCATATGATGAGACTAATCAATAACTTTGATCTGATAGATGAAAGCCTTTGTTTAACCTGTTAGAGGTTATTTAGTTGCTTATGGAGAGGCAGGCCTCTTCTGGCTGTAAATTCGTGTGCTAACACAAGGGAACTTAGGTTTACATCCAATCCGTCTAGGTTTCTCAATAGAATAAATTCCCCTAGCATGACTAGAAATGGTTGGTTGTGCATCTCCAACATGATTTGCAAAGGTCGGTGATGGGTCGATAATATGACTTGTAGAGGCTACAGACCTATTACTAGTATGACTAGCAGTGACTGGACATTTTCCCCCAGCATGACTTGCAGAGGCTGAGTGGTTTCCCCCAGAATGACTTGAAGAGCTTGAGTTTTGGTCTTCAACATGACTTGCAGAGGTTGATGACCTATTTCCAACATGACTCGCAGAGGTTGGTGATTTCTTCTTCCTATTCTTCCTCTTTCTACTTCGTTTAGACTTTCGGTTACTAGTAACTCTACTTTTTCCAGAGGCGAGTGAAGGAGGAGGCTAATAATTTGCTGACAAAGGAACATCAACATGGTTCCCATGACATAAAGTGCTTAACTAAGTAGCATCAAGAGTATTCGGGACATTTGGAATAGTACCCAACCAAACCGGCAGTCCCACATTCAACCCAGGAATGTACAAAGTGGCCATCAAAGGAACACCAACGTTTTTGAAGAAAGGAAAAGCACAAGAATCCCCTTGTGAAGGGGTTCCTTAGTTGGTATCATCAGGAAATTTATCCATGAAGATATTTTTCATAGGTTCTCCCCTTGCGAGATCATTCAAGTCCATAAAAGTCTCACACACTGACTCTGGCGAACTAGTGTTATCAAAATAACACTTATAAAGAGGAAGCTCCATGTTTCTAAGAAGAAGATCGAAAAGCCCTCACGACCGATACAGTGGGCGGTCTATCACCCTAGGTCAAAGACCCAAATCAATGACTGACTAACTCACTATGGAAAACTACAGAGCATAGAGCACACACTAAAAGTTCCTAAAGGAAAATCAAGCAGAACACTATCTAGTAGGAAGAACAGTTACGCCAGCCAACACTAAAGAAACTTACTAGTGCAAGTGCAACTCGAACACGAAAGCACCCTTCGAGTATACTCTGCAAACCGTGACCCAACATCTTCCCTAGGTATCATGGTATACCCTCGCAGTCACCTGTGAAACTCCCTAAAATACAGGCAACTAGGTTTCCAGCTCGCGAATAGTCACCAGGTGGGTAGAGTCAACAGTCGGGTGGACCGCAATGAGCAGGGTATCAAACCTGAAACCTATCGAGGGTATCGAAAGAAAGTGTTATGAAATATGACTGAGGAATTTGAATGGATTCGAGACCCATGAAGCTCTATGTAAAATGTGATCAACAGAATCCCAAGACAAGTCCTCTATATGCGTTCCCCACTATGCTTGGTCCAGCTTTGGAGGGGTTATCTCCGCTACCTTTCCACACGCGACCTCGTGTTTAGCCCCTGTGTTAAAGGGGGTCCCAGATGAATTTCACATTTACTAGACTTTTAACACTCCCTAGCATAGACTCATATGTTTCTTTTATAGCCTTGAAGATTTTCCTCTCCAACCTAATTCAAGGCTCTATCCTAAACTATTTGATGGACCCTACAAACATAAAGTCTAATTAATTTTAATTAGCGTTCTTTTTACTAGCTTGATTTACTTAAAAAGGGTGTGGTAGTGCAATTGATGTTGTTAAGACTCTTGCGAAAAATGAAAATTATAAGAACACTAGCAAAGAAGGATTATCTTTCTTATTTTTTCTTTTGAAATGCTTTTAAGATTAGAAGAAAACAAAACACTATGCTAATTTCTTTTTCTTTTTAAAATAACAATGCAAAGAAAATGCCAAGAAAGAAAGAGGCCTAACAAGTTAAGTTTTTTTTTTATATTTTCTTCCAATCACAGCAGAGGTAACAAAATATTCTAAAAGAAACTGATGAATATACGATTCAAAATGCAACTCATTTTTCTTAAACTTTCAAGCTAAAAATAAGTTAAAAAGGCTAGGAAACACAAGAAAAAAAAAAAATTTAAAAGACAAGCAAACTAACGTCAAACCCAGGCTAAAGACTGTAACAATAGAAACCAGTACTAAATAAAGAAACCCCTAAGAAGTATGACTTCAAACATGGAATAGGTTGACTGCCCCTTCTTAAGAAAAAAGCTTCCTAACACAAGCATGCTACTGACACTTAAGAAGCATGCGTATGTACGTGGGTTGTACAAAGGTAGGTCCTGTATGTACACATGTAGACCCACTACAGGCTGCGTACACCTATGTAACTTCTCAAAAAAAATAAACTAACAGTCAAGCTGACCAGGAAGGGAGTACTGGTATGGAAGATTGAAATCCCTTGAAGACTCAGCAACTTATAGAGAACTCAAAGAGGTAATTAAACCAATTAAAACACCCAAAACCATCCCCTAAAAACCCTAGAGGCTCCCCAGTATGGTCTCCACTTCTGCTATAGTGGGAAAACCCCCCTATGGACTACACTAGGGTTCAATCCTGGAGGTAGAGCTAACCATCTAAAGTCTCCTAATTTTAACAACTATCCCGACAATATCCCACATTCATGCATAAGATACAAAGTATAAGGATCTGGTAGTCTTACCTTAAAATCTGTGTCTGGTGTCGATCCTTTTGCGTTCGGTCACTTCTCGACTGCAAGTCTCCTCCCAAGGNGGAGTCACCAATAGATTTTGAACAATGAAATCACCATGGTTAATGTGCAATCTTGAAGGTGTCCAAATTTAGTCACCATCTAAAGATGGAGATTTCCAGTGTCATTCTTCCGAGGGAGATTTTCAATCTGCTCAAATCCATCCCCGGCAGCATCACCAAAAATGTTAGCACTAAAAGTTACACTTTGACTGCTAAAGTGTAAGCTCAACACCCATCAGAATTTAAAATATAATTTTGGTTTTGAATAGGTGGATTAGCAATATGGAGAAAGAAAGAGAGAGGGAAGCAAACTACATGTCAATAGGCTATACCAATGGGAAATGGAGTCACAAACATCCTACTCATCGAAGGCACAAAATCTTCTCAACAGAAAACAAGATTATATGTTGATAGGTGGAAGAATGAAGAAGAAAAACATAAGATAGAATGTTCACTAAACAAATATCCTCTTAATTTAATGAATCAACAAATACTTGAATATAAACAATGACTGATGGGAAAAATACAGTAGATCATCTGTTGCTTAGGGATCCATAAATCATTGGCAACCTTTGATCCTCAAATATGCAATATATTCAAATAAGAAGAAATATAAAAAAAAAAAGTTACAATCTGAAATCACATCTCTCATGAGTCTCCAATGGCAGTAATGCTTACAATCATAAAATGCCCACATGCTTACAAATGAACACACACGGGAAAATTGCTTGCTCCTACTCTCTCTAGCCTCTCTTGGCTAATGAATCCCCTTATCCAAGAGATATCTCCTTCCTTAAATAGAAAATAGCATCCAAATAACCTTAGGATTTTGAATCCCATATCCTCCATTGGATTCTAAGCCTTGGAGATAGGTGGCAACAATCAACGAGACAAAAATCCAACAAACTGTTAATTTTTAGGAATTTGTTGGAAGTAATTAATAAATTGTTTCCACCTCATTACATGAGGCCTCTGATGGATATAAAACTTAGGTGTAGGTGTCCCTTGACATATAAATTATCCTTGAGAATCCATTTGAATTCTCCTTGACAGGTGGCAACCTCCCAATGAAGCGAATATCAAAACCGTGACCGCTATAGGAAATTCGGTAGCACCATTGTAAAATGGTTGGTAGTGCCACTTCTATGTCTAATATCTCTCAAACCATAAAACCTTTTGAAAAAATGAGAGATTTTTTTGTTATTTAGTATGTTATGAACAAAAACCTCCTCCATTTTTCAAAAATACCTTCTAAATTGTTCATAATCCAAGTTTTATGTTAGTCACTCAAAACTAGCAGAAGCAGCCAAAAATAACTCTACACAATTTGGTCTATGCCAAAATTTCGATAGAAAATTTTGGTAGCGCCTGCATGTGTGTCTACATGAAATTGGTACCACCATCATAATTTTCAGCTACATGACTTCAATGTTTATATATTTTGTAGCATCCGACATGAAAACGGATTTGGTAACAACCTGTGGAATTCATAGTGCCATCATTACACTGCTTAACAGATTTGGTAACATTTTAGGTAGTAAAATGGGAGACCATGCTATATAGACAATTCCACAGTGCCATGATGCTACATAATATCTATTCTTTTCCATATGATGAGACTAATCAATAACTTTGAGCTGATAGATGAAAGCCTTTGTTTAACCTGTTAGAGGTTATTTAGTTGCTTATGGAGAGGCAGGCCTCTTCTGGCTGTAAATTCTTGTGCTAACACAAGGGAACTTAGGTTTACATCCAATCCGTCTAGGTTTCTCAATAGAACAAATTCCCCTAGCATGAATAGAAATGGTTGGTTCTGCATCTCCAACATGATTTGCAAAGGTCGGTGATGGGTCGATAATATGACTTGTAGAGGCTACAGACCTATTACTAGTATGACTAGCAGTGACTGGACATTTTCCCCCAGCATGACTTGCAGAGGCTGAGTGGTTTCCCCCAGAATGACTTGAAGAGCTTGAGTTTTGGTCTTCAACATGACTTGCAGAGGTTGATGACCTATTTCCAACATGACTCGCAGAGGTTGGTGATTTCTTCTTCCTATTCTTCCTCTTTCTACTTCGTTTAGACTTTCGGTTACTAGTAACTCTACTTTTTCCAGAGGCGAGTGAAGGAGGAGGCTAATAATTTGCTGACAAAGGAACATCAACATGGTTCCCATGACATAAAGTGCTTAACTAAGTAGCATCAAGAGTATTCGGGACATTTGGAATAGTACCCAACCAAACCGGCAGTCCCACATTCAACCCAGGAATGTACAAAGTGGCCATCAAAGGAACACCAACGTTTTTGAAGAAAGGAAAAGCACAAGAATCCCCTTGTGAAGGGGTTCCTTAGTTGGTATCATCAGGAAATTTATCCATGAAGATATTTTTCATAGGTTCTCCCCTTGCGAGATCATTCAAGTCCATAAAAGTCTCACACACTGACTCTGGCGAACTAGTGTTATCAAAATAACACTTATAAAGAGGAAGCTCCATGTTTCTAAGAAGAAGATCGAAAAGCCCTCACGACCGATACAGTGGGCGGTCTATCACCCTAGGTCAAAGACCCAAATCAATGACTGACTAACTCACTATGGAAAACTACAGAGCATAGAGCACACACTAAAAGTTCCTAAAGGAAAATCAAGCAGAACACTATCTAGTAGGAAGAACAGTTACGCCAGCCAACACTAAAGAAACTTACTAGTGCAAGTGCAACTCGAACACGAAAGCACCCTTCGAGTATACTCTGCAAACCGTGACCCAACATCTTCCCTAGGTATCATGGTATACCCTCGCAGTCACCTGTGAAACTCCCTAAAATACAGGCAACTAGGTTTCCAGCTCGCGAATAGTCACCAGGTGGGTAGAGTCAACAGTCGGGTGGACCGCAATGAGCAGGGTATCAAACCTGAAACCTATCGAGGGTATCGAAAGAAAGTGTTATGAAATATGACTGAGGAATTTGAATGGATTCGAGACCCATGAAGCTCTATGTAAAATGTGATCAACAGAATCCCAAGACAAGTCCTCTATATGCGTTCCCCACTATGCTTGGTCCAGCTTTGGAGGGGTTATCTCCGCTACCTTTCCACACGCGACCTCGTGTTTAGCCCCTGTGTTAAAGGGGGTCCCAGATGAATTTCACATTTACTAGACTTTTAACACTCCCTAGCATAGACTCATATGTTTCTTTTATAGCCTTGAAGATTTTCCTCTCCAACCTAATTCAAGGCTCTATCCTAAACTATTTGATGGACCCTACAAACATAAAGTCTAATTAATTTTAATTAGCGTTCTTTTTACTAGCTTGATTTACTTAAAAAGGGTGTGGTAGTGCAATTGATGTTGTTAAGACTCTTGCGAAAAATGAAAATTATAAGAACACTAGCAAAGAAGGATTATCTTTCTTATTTTTTCTTTTGAAATGCTTTTAAGATTAGAAGAAAACAAAACACTATGCTAATTTCTTTTTCTTTTTAAAATAACAATGCAAAGAAAATGCCAAGAAAGAAAGAGGCCTAACAAGTTAAGTTTTTTTTTTATATTTTCTTCCAATCACAGCAGAGGTAACAAAATATTCTAAAAGAAACTGATGAATATACGATTCAAAATGCAACTCATTTTTCTTAAACTTTCAAGCTAAAAATAAGTTAAAAAGGCTAGGAAACACAAGAAAAAAAAAAAATTTAAAAGACAAGCAAACTAACGTCAAACCCAGGCTAAAGACTGTAACAATAGAAACCAGTACTAAATAAAGAAACCCCTAAGAAGTATGACTTCAAACATGGAATAGGTTGACTGCCCCTTCTTAAGAAAAAAGCTTCCTAACACAAGCATGCTACTGACACTTAAGAAGCATGCGTATGTACGTGGGTTGTACAAAGGTAGGTCCTGTATGTACACATGTAGACCCACTACAGGCTGCGTACACCTATGTAACTTCTCAAAAAAAATAAACTAACAGTCAAGCTGACCAGGAAGGGAGTACTGGTATGGAAGATTGAAATCCCTTGAAGACTCAGCAACTTATAGAGAACTCAAAGAGGTAATTAAACCAATTAAAACACCCAAAACCATCCCCTAAAAACCCTAGAGGCTCCCCAGTATGGTCTCCACTTCTGCTATAGTGGGAAAACCCCCCTATGGACTACACTAGGGTTCAATCCTGGAGGTAGAGCTAACCATCTAAAGTCTCCTAATTTTAACAACTATCCCGACAATATCCCACATTCATGCATAAGATACAAAGTATAAGGATCTGGTAGTCTTACCTTAAAATCTGTGTCTGGTGTCGATCCTTTTGCGTTCGGTCACTTCTCGACTGCAAGTCTCCTCCCAAGGTTGACCTGTATTCACCAAAAGACAAACAAGAAACTACGAACATGCATCTTATATATGAATTAGTGGGTTAGATGCCATAACAAAATGTAAATCAAACATGAATATTGAACACATCATATGGCGGGACAGAAAAAGTACTTCTTTATATTAATCTCACAAAGTCACTTACAAAATGAGATCAGTGACTGCTCCTCGAACCCAATCCTAGGCTCCTCTTCACCAAGATCCAACTACTTCCATGTATCCTTCTTCTCTCACACTTCTCTCTAGAGAATGGGCATAGGCTTATGAATGAGGAAAAAGGAAAGAATAGGGAATTATGGCTCAAAACTCACAATGTGGCTGCAAATTCTTGGGGCAAGGGGGGAAAGTGAAATGGG
>JZKD02S2186230.1:0-14920 GCA_000966675.3 Picea glauca
AAGATACATTTGCAAAGTCAATGCATTTCTCATGACTATACACACTGATGTGTATGTTAAACTCAAATGCACTGAGAAAAATATTTTAGTGAAGTGTATTTTATTTCACAAATTGGCATGTTAAATGGTGTCGTTGGAACTATTGGTAGTGCAATAAGTTCATGTTAAAGTAACATTGTGTCAATATGCATGTGCCATGCTTTTGTGGTGTGTTTATAGTGACTAGACACACCAATGACCAGTGCATTGATATGGACTAGATGTGTTGTGTGTAGTAATTTGTGTACACAAATTGACCATGAATGCATGAACAAAGAACTTCAGATGCATTAGTGGTAAAAAAAAAAATTTGAAAAACTGGTAAATTATTATATGAAATTGAAAAAAATTGTGAAAATGTAAATAAAGTGGTTAAAATAAAATTACTTTCTCTTGTCTCCATCATAGAGGCATGGTTGCTTTGGAAATCATAGAATAAATTCATTATATTTTTGTTAAAATCCTAAATTGAATTAAAATATGTCGTGGAACAAGATTGCAAAGAAAATCTAGCAATTTAGAAGGAGGGGACAACATATCAAGGGTGCAAAGAAAAATAAGATTGTGTTTGAAGGGAATGGAAGCATTGGTGGATGGTAAAAATGAGACAATAGTCAAGTAAACATTTTTTATTTTACCCTGCCTTAGTGCACCTTAAGGTTTGATGCTTCGATGCATCTATAGTACTATAGAATTAATATGGTAATACTATTATATTCCACCAATACCTAATTTTAAAATGTTTTATAAAAACAAAATCAATGAAGGACCCTATTTTTAAAATGTAAATGTATATGCACTTATAAATAGTTATGCATTGGTGCATCAATACACATAGTGCACCAATGTGTTTAAATATAATAGGTGTACCGAAGTTAAAACCTATGCTCACTCACCTCTGCTAAAATAAAAACAATATGAGATTCCACTTCAAAACATCCAAAGAAGCTTGCTTTCCTTCAAAGTTTATTGAATTGTGCATATTTTGTTCTTTGACTTCTTGTAGTTTCTTTTATCAGTAAATTTCCATTGGTTTACAAATTGATGATATAGCGTAATGGAATGAATTACCATACCTAAACTTCATCCGCTACTTTGAGTGTGTAACCATATTTGCAAAAAATAGGCTGAGATTCGATGATTTTGTTTCAATCTACTTTCCTCTCTCTAGGATCCATTTTGGACTTTCCACCACATGTAATTGGATGTGAACTGAAAAAGTGAGAGGGTTTTCTTAAGACTCCAACTTATGTTGGAGAATTAGGTATCTATGTGGATGAATTTTCATGTTTTCTTATTTTTTCACCATTATGCCTTTTTGAATTTGTTGTTGTTCTACATGTATGAGTGTAACATCTAGATTTTATTGAACACTTTTTCATAAAACTGAATTATTCTTTGAAGACACTTGTGTGCAAGTGATCCAGCTAAACATGGTACTATATGATTAACTTATTTGGTTTATGAGTTAAAGTTGATGCTATAATTGAGTATTGAAATTTGATATGTTATTAATAATGATGTATAACATTGAAAGGTATTATGATGAGGTTTACTAAGTGTGCACGAAACATGACACAGTGAGGATGTTGATGGCATCGATAAAATACCTTGGACTCCAGATTGAGTCAGGGAGTTGACTATTGAATTTGATTATGAGTACTTGATTCATTACGCATGTATTATGATGATGATTTCAGTTATGGATTTTATGTATGAGTTATTAATATTGTTTTGCCCATGGATACAGGCATGGTAATGTTTGCTAATCCGACTCACATATGGATTAAAGGGGTCATACATAGATGTTAGATAGATTAGTGAGAGGTGTGGCAACATCCCTGTCATAGCCTAATAGCACTCCCACCATGCCCTGAATTGAAGGTTAATGACTACCTTGCTCCTGAGAGGTTCACGTTGTTGTGAGGGCAAACTGAGAAAGTCACTCAAGAGGATTTATGAGGGGCACACAATAAGGTGGATTACTTATTCCTAAGTAATCTCTTAGTCTCATACAAGGTCGATAAGTGGACTATTGACTCCAAGCATCAGACAACTTCCAAACTAAATCAAATGCGAAGAAACGAAAGAATGTTGAGTGACACCTTGGAGCACGTAGGTGTGTCTTGAAGGGCATTCCACATGAATAAAATTAATAAGTGAATAAAAAATTAGAATACTATAGAGAATAAAACAAGTACTTAGAATTTGATTAGAAAATAGAATATTAATTTATAAACCGAAAATATGATAAAATCTAAGTCTAAATGTTTATGCTTAAATAAATTTTATAGTAATGAGTATAAGGGAAATTAGACTAAATAAAAACTAGTGAAGAGAGACTAAAAATTAAGACATGTGCACAATGTGTGCATGGAATTAATAAAATAATCTTTTAATTAAAAGAAATTAATTCATGTGGAAAGGTGGAGTCAACATAAATTTAGAATCCTAAGTCAAACTAGACTCTAAATCCTAACTAAGATAAGAGTCCTAATAAAACTCCAACAGTAATTTAGTTAGGAGACACAATAAAGGAGAAATTGGGGAATTAAGAGACAATTAGGAGAAAATATAGGAACTAATTGTGGAGGTGAGGAAAATTTTCAAAAACATTATTTAATTAAAAAGAAATAAACATGTGCAAATTGATGGAAGAGTGACATGTGTTTGGGGTGAATAATCTCTAAATTAATTATTAAAAATTATATAATTATGCATGAAATGACAAGTGTCAAGATAGAAATTCTTATAAAAGAGGGGAGAAGAAGGAGTAAGGTATCATAATGTTGGATGACTAAAATGTTGTTAAAATCTCTTATGATTGGTTTTCTTGTGTGAGTTGGGTTGCAAGTCTTGTGTAGGAGGTGGAAGCCTCTCCTTTCGAGGGAAAGATTGAGCTAATTACAATCTGAATTTTTGTGTGTGACCCCTTTGCGGATTGGGGGGCTAAGAGGGAAGAACAATACCCCTAGCATTTGATGGGAGGTACCGGTGAAGTTGCTTGAATTGGCAAGTAAGAAAGGATGTTGCACAAGTTTCCAAGTTGATCAAGATTATTCACATATATCATCATTCTTTTGGTCATGGTATTTAATTATTAGTTTTTATTCTATGTAATAGAATGTTAATGTTGTATACTAAACATGTATGGGAAGAACACCTTGGCTATTGATATAAAAATTCTACCATTGATATATATATTCCAATTTTACTAATGGAAAATATTTAGCACGTTGCAAGCGATTAGATTCAGTTCCTGTAAAAAACCAATTGTACAGAATTATTTTCAAGACTTTCAATAACCAATGTGATTAGAACGAAAAAGTCGACTCATAAGAAAAGTATATTGTCTTCTTTGATTGAACGACATCTATGTTTTTATTTGTTGAGTTCCTTGTTTTTATTTGTGAAGAATGGCAATGGATGTTTAGATCTGGTTCTGGTTTCCCTTATTGCATTACAATATGGATAGGTTTTTTTATTTTTGGATTGATTATACACCCATGGAGTTAGTCTCACACAGGTTTATGTTCTAATTCTATTTTCTCTGAGTGTTATGTTGTTAAGAGGTCTGGAATCGTTCACGATTAGGGTTTTCTCGGCAGTAGTGTCCCATAATAAATTCAATCTCCATTATCTTCATAGAGACGACCTGCAATTTCATTTTGTTTCCATCAGTGCAACTTTCCCTATGTTTTTTTTTGTCCATTTAAATATTCGGTTTTTGGTCTTCAATTTTATTTTTAATACCAGTTAGTATCCACTTTCAATTTGAATATTAGACCGAATGGCTCTATTTATTTTGATCTTATGGTGATCCTAGACATTTTTATAGAAATATGTGGTTAATGAAATGTACTAGTTAAATTGTATTTTTCTTCCTCGGTAGTACTTACAAGTTTTATGGTTCTTGCAGATTGGAATATTTAGTTAATGTTCTTCAAGTTTTTAACTTGTGAATTATACCCATTGATCTACATTTTCAAGGCTCTACTTATTTGGGTTCTTTGGCGATCTTAATTATTCTAGAGGTGTGTGAGTTTAATGAATATCCATGTTTCAGTCTATTTAAAAAGGATTATATCGTGAAAGGAAATCGACGTGTTGTTAGTAGTGGAATTTAGGTATGCCATGTTTTGGTGTAGTCATATTAATGAGCCTTTTAATTTGTTTCGTTGATGGTTTTCCACCAAAATATAAGAGCTCTCATTGCGATGCCGAAGAAGCATCAGATGAAATCGTACATGGTTTGAATTTCCACCTGTAAGTTCACTGAGTTTTGTAAATCATTTCCTATAAAGTTTTATTGTTGTTTATCGACTTTTGTCATGGTGAGTTGAGTAGCCTGACTGCTTGGCCTTCATAAGATAAGTGTTATGACTTTTACTCTATGGTTACCAAAGAAGGTTGGCATTGAAGTTCTGGGTAATTTCGAAGTGGATGTTACTTGGAGGTATGCTTCCTCCAAGTACACCCACACCTGAGAGATATTCTCCACATGGAGAAGAACATACTATCGATGAGGAGCATGCTGTAGTGGGCGATGTCATGGGTATGATGAGGTATTTTCAAAGGATGTCAGAGGCCCTGATAAAACACCTTGATCATGATGAGGGAAGGGGATCTATACCCAATGAGGGTTTGCAATTCACCACTGTAGCTAGTGGTAGTTTTCATAGAGAACTCGAGAAGGTAAAATTTCATGAGTTTTTGGGTTCCACATATAGTTTATCCATCGAAGCTTGGTTGGAGAATAGGGAAATGTGTTTTGCATTGTGCGATTATACCTCCAACATGAATACATGCATGGCGGTCTTCCAGTTGAAAGAGAGTGCACTTCTTTGGTGGAAGACACTCTTACCACAACCGAATATGGCCATTGAAGATGTGTCTTGGGAATTGTTTGAGGAGTGATTTCGAAAGAGGTACCTATCTGATGAGTTCATTGAGTTCAATCTTAATGAATTAAATGCCTTATGACAGGGAAGTCGTATAGTACTTGAGTATTAGGCTATATTTATGGAGTTGCTCAGATATTCTCTGTACCTGAACATTGAAAAGTTAAAGGTGAATAAGTTTGTTTTTGGTCTCAACTACAACATTCATGCTAAGGTGAGAATTATGATGCCTCATACTTTGTATGATGTAGTACATAAATATTTTATCATTGAGGAGGAATTGAACAGTGGAGATCAGGGTAGGAATCCTTCCAGAAAGACATGAAAGACTCCACATAGAGCGTCGCAGTAGCAGACACCCATTAGAAACAATTCTAGGCACCGTGATACACCTAGAGGACCTGTATTATCTACACCCCACGGAAAAGCTACCAATCAGAGGACTCTGTATAGAGAAACACCACAATAGTAACCACACCATCCTCGGTAGCAACAACAATATAGATATGTTTCGCAGAACAAATTGAGATCCCAAAACCCTAGACCAGAAGATTCTTCTTCTAGAACTAGGAGCATCGGTGCTAAGAACGGATTTTGGACTTGTGGAGAGACCCACTATCAGAGAGATTATCCTATCGAGAAGGAAATAGATACTGGATCAATAGGATAGACGACAGTAGAATAGATGGGCAAGGCCCATAGGATTCATGCAATAGTGAATAACCACTAGGCTAAGCATCAGTCTAAAGTGCTCGAGACTTCATGTATGATATC
This sequence comes from Picea glauca, assembly GCA_000966675.3. Classification (NCBI taxonomy): domain Eukaryota; kingdom Viridiplantae; phylum Streptophyta; class Pinopsida; order Pinales; family Pinaceae; genus Picea; species Picea glauca. The sequence continues at coordinate 5,715 of JZKD02S2186230.1, forward strand.
AAATCAATAGTTTATTGTTTTGATAGATTCATGAGCTACTGAGAGTTTTAATTTTAATGTTGCTCAAAATAATTAAGGTGAAAGAAGTCGAACAAGACGAGTTTAGATATGTAGAATTGGCATCAGTAGCCAAGCAAAAATTTGGAGGAAAGGTTAAAGATTGTAATATTAATTTGGGTGAATATGTTGCTAGTGTGTCCCTTTTTGTTACAACCTTGGGATATTATGACATCGTGATAGGGATGGATTGGTTAGAATCGCACAATGTGATACTTAATTGTAAGACACAAAGTTTAAGCTTAATTGATGATTTAGGACAAGATAGAGTAATTGTAGGAAGAAACCAAGGAGTATCGCTAAGATTTATCATTTCCATACAATTGAAGAAAAATATGCACAAAGGATGTAAGTTGTATGCCATTTTAGCTCTCAACGAAAAGGGTGACACATAAATATTGGAAGACTTTCCGGTAGTATCGGAGTTTGCTGATATTGTTCCTAAGGAATGACCAGGTGTACCTCTGAAAAAGAGAATTGGAATTTACTATAGATCTAAAACCTGGAACAGAACCAATTGCAAGAACATCATATTAGATGTCGACACTTGAATTGCAAGAGTTAAAGATGTAATTGAAAGAGTTATTAGATTTTGGACTTATACGTCCAAGTGTATCACTGTGGGGTGCACCAGTAATTTTTGTAAGAAAGAAGGACAAATCATGGAGGCTTTGCATTGACTATCATCAATTAAACAAGGCCACAATCAAGAATCAATACTCGTTACCAAGAATTGATGACTTATTTGATCAAATGAAGGGGGAAAAAACATTTTTCAAGATATATTTGATATCGAGATATCATCAATTGCGAATCAAGGAGGAAGACATTCCTAAACCAACATTTAAGAAAAGATTTGGACATTACGAATTTATTGTATTACTATTTGGATTGACAAATTCCCCTGGTGTATTCATGATTTTAATGAATGGGGTGTTCCACGAATACTTGGGAAAGTTTGTACAAGTATTTATTGATGATATATTAATTTACTCTCAGAAAAGGGAGGAGCACGATGAACATATGAGGTTAGTTTTGTAGTGCTTAAGAGAAAACAAATTGTACAGAGAGTTGTCAAAATGTAGATTTTATTAGACAAAGATTCACTATTTGGGACACATTATTTTTGGAGAAGGTATCGTTGTGGGTCCAACAAATATAGAGGCTATTATGGAATGGAAAACATCGACGAATGTGCAAGAAGTACGTCATTTTATGGGATTAGCAGGTTACAGGTTACTATAGGAGTTTCGTCGAAGGATTTTCAAAAATAGCAAATCATATCATGGAATTGCAAAAGAAGAATAAGAAATTCATATGGTCAAAGAAATGTGTTGAAGCATTTTAAAAACTTAAAGAATTATTAACAACAAAACTGATATTGAAGGTCCTTGATATGGACAAGAAATTCAGAGTTTGCGCTGGCACATACAAGGAAGTACTAGGTAGAGTACTAATGCAAGAAGGTCGAGTTATCGCATATATTTCAAGGAAACTAAGAGTTCGTGAAGAGAATTATGCAACACATGGTTTGGAATTATTAATGATTGTTTATGCCTTATGAGTTTGGAGACACTACCTTATTAGACAAAAATTCGAATTGAAAACTGATCATAGTGGATTGCAACACATTTTTACTCAGAGTGACTTGAACGCACGGCAAGGATGTTGGTCAGAACTTTTAAGTGAGTATGATTTTCAAATCACGTACATTAAAGGAACAATTAATAGAGTAGTGGATGTGTTGAGTCAGATACCACACATTTTCTTAGTAATACCATTAAAAATGAACCTTAAGGAAAATATTTTTTCATTACAGATTGATGACGACTGGTACAAGGAAGTAAAAGACAATATCAGAAAAGATACCATGATGATACCTAGATATGAGGGTTATTATTTGGACAGTGACAAGCTACTAAGATATAATGATAGAATTTATGTACCACCAAATGGTGAAATGAGAAATTTAATTTTGAATGAAGCTCATTGAGCAATGTATATGGCCCACCCTAGAGTCACAAAAATGAAGGAATATTTTAAACCATTATTCTTTTGGAAGGGAATGAAATATGATATAGTTAACTATGTGGCCATATGTCTTGAATGTCAACAAGTGAAGGTTGAACATGATAGACATCCAGTGGGATTATTACAGCCACATACGATTCTTGAATAGAAATGGGAAGTTATATCTATGGATTTTATTATTGGATTTCCATTGACGAAAAGGAGACACGATTCTATCTTTGTAGTTTTCGACACTTTAATGAAGAGTGTGCATTTTATTCCAATTCGTACGTCATATCAAGCACCTGACATGGCTAGAATTTTTGTTAATGAAATAGTAAGAATGCATGGTGTACCAAGAAAGATAATATATGATCGATGATCGGTATTCACATGACATTTTTGCACTAGTTTCAAAGAGGCTTTGGGCACACAATTAAATTCTAGTACAACATATCACATTGAAACCGATGGACAAACAGAAAGAATGAATCAAATTCTAGAAGATATGCTTCAAATGTATGTGATGGATCAACAAAAATGATGGGAAGAATTTTTTCCTTTGGTATAATTTGCATATAATAACAGTTACCAGAGTTTGATAAAGATGGGGCCTTTTGAATTTCTATACAGACGACTGTGTAGGACACCTTTGAGTTGGGATCGACTAGAAGATAGGGTCCTGCTGGGACCGTAAGTGATTCAAGAAATGGAAGATTAGATGTGAACTATAAAGAAAAGGATTAAGAAAGCGCAAGACCGACAAAAGATTTATGTAGATGCGCATCATATAGACCGTAATTATGAGGTTGGTGATAAGGTGTTTTTTCAGGTGAAGTCACATAAGAGTTCAATTAAGTTTGGAAAGGGTGCTAAACTCTCTCCAAGGTTTGTGAGACCTTTCGAAGTTATAGAAAATAAAGGACCCGTGGCTTACTGATTAGCCTTACCCGATTCTTTGGGGTGTATGCACAATGTGTTTCATGTGTCAGTTTTACATCATTGTATTTCATATCCATCACATGTTATTTATTTGAGTTCATTGCAAGTATCATATGAGGGTGCTCTCATAGCAGAGTGAATCCACATATTGGACCATCGCACTCGACAACTATGGCGTCGATTGGTCGATCAGGTCAAGTTCCAATGGGATAGTTATAGTCCACATTTTTCCACTTGGGAGGATGCACATCAGATGCGTCAACAATTTCCATATTTATTTTGAAGCTAGATAGATAGATTAGTATCAACAATATTTATTGTTTTCATTATTAGAATGTACAAACTTCGGGATGAAGTTTAAAACAAGAGGGGGTGTATGTGGCATCCAGATTTCACTGAACACTTTTTCATAACATTGAATTATTCTTATACATGCAAGTGACCCAGCTAAACATGGTACTATATGCTTAACTGATTTGGTTTATGAGTTAAAGTTGATGCTATAATTGAGTATTGAAATTTGATATGTTATTAATAATGATGTATAGCATTGACATGTATTATGATGAGGTTTACTAAGTGTGTAGGAAACATGACACGGTAAGGATGTTGATGGCATTGAGAAAATACCTTGGACTCTAAATTGAGTCAGGGAGTGGACTATTGACTTTGATTATGAGTACTTGATTCATTACATATGTATTATGATGATGATTTCAATTATGGATTTTATGTATAAGATTTATTAATATTATTTTGTCTGTGGATGCAGACATGGTAACGCTTGTTAATCCAAATCACATATGGATTAAAGGGGACATACATTGATGTTAGATATATTAGGGAGAGGTGTGGAAGTGCCCCTGTCACATCCTAATAGCACTCCCGTCGTGACCTGAACTGAAGGTTAATGACTACGTTGTTCCTGAGAGGTTCACGATGTTGTGAGGGCAGACTAAGAGAATCGTTCACAAGGATTTCTGAGGGGCACACAATAAGGCGGATTCCTTATTCCTCAGTAAGTTCTTAGTCTCATACAAGGCCAACAAGTGGAGTATTGACTCCAAGCGTCAAACAACTTCCAAACTAAGTCAAAATTGAACAACATAAAGAATGGCCAATGACACCTTGGAGCACGTAGGTGCGTCTTGAAGGGCATGTCGTATGAATAAAAATTTAGAAGACTATAGAGAATAAAAAGAGTACTTAGAATTTGATTAGAAAAGAGAATATTAACTTATAAAACAAAAACATGATAAAATTTAATTATAAATGTTTATGCTTAAATAAATTTTATAGTAATGGGTATAAGGGAAATTAGACTAAATAAAAGCTAGTGAAGAGAGAATAAAAATTAAGACATGTGCACAATGTGTGCATAAAATTAATAAAAGAAATTTTTAATTAAAAGAAATTAATTCATGTGGAAAGGTGGAGTCAACATAGATTTTAAATCCTAAGTCAAACTAGACTCTAAATCCTAACTAAGAGAAGAGTGCTAATCAAACTCCAATAGTAATTTATTTAGGAGACAGAATAAAGAAGAAATTGGGGAATTAAGAGACAACTAGGAGAAAATCTAGGAACTAATTATGGAGGTGAGGAAAATTTTCAAAAAAAATATTTAATTAAAAATAAATAAACATGTGCAACTTGAGGGAAGAGTGACATGTGTTTGGGGTGAATAATCTCTAAATTAATTATTAAAAGTTATCTAATTATGCATAAAATGACAAGTGTCAAGATAGAAATGTGTTTGACAACACAAGTATTCCAACAAAGGATGAACACCTTCAGTAACCGCTCACACAACCATATCAAATATCAACACACCGAAGTTTTGAAGTGGTAAAAACCCTATGGGTAAACATCCACAACCCCAACCAACGCGACCACTTGGAGTAGTTTATTAATGCAAAAGAAAAATACTACAAAGATATTTTACAAGAGAGTTTCTCACAATAGATCATCGAAAAATGACCCTCCGTGCTCTTTAAATAGAGATCATGGACCAATCGGGTGCTAAGCCACAGATCAATGGTCATTAAGATCAAGGAGAATATGAATCGTCAGATCACTCTATGTCGGGAACATATCATGATCGTCGTATTTCCTAACTACAAATTCATATTAATGCATACTAAAGAAACACACTAAGAAACAGACTTTTACCTAACGACGCATTAGACCAAGTAGATCTTAACTAACTCCTAAGTGTCTAAATATCCTAACATCCCCCCTTAAGAACAACTTGGGATAGGATTGAAGGATTTACAATAGTGACACAATAGGAGAAGGAAGGAGGCATTAGAGCCTATCCCCCCTTGATGACAACTTCTTGAAATCCTAACATAGATCAAAGTTTTGAAAACTTCGCTTTTGTAAGAGACTTTGTGAAAATGTCTACAACTTGATATTCTATAGGGAAAAAGAGAACTTCAATAAGTTGATCATGAATGAGATTTCTAATGAAGTGCATGTGTATCTCGTTGTATTTGTTGCATTGATGTTGAACTGGGTCTTTGGTGAGCTTGATGGCACTCTGATTATCGCACCAAAGGCTGGTCAGATGTTGATGTTGGAATCCAAACTATGAAAGGATATGTCAAAGCCATAAGTCTTCTTGACTTTCATTTACCATTGCTCTATACTCTTCTTCTGCTGAAGAAATTGAAATAGCATGTTGTTTCTTATAGGCCCAAGTGACAGCTCCTTAGCCAAGGCTGAAAACATAACCTATAGTAGAATTATGATCATCGGGGTCGCCATCCAAATCTGAATCAGTGAAACCAACCAAAAAAGGAGTCCCCCTGAACTGTAATGTATCTTGAACTGAACTGTACCAATGGTGTTGCTTTATCAATGATAATTGGGGTGACAAAAATTCCCAGATGATGTTGAGTGCCATCTTTGAATTCATCAAACTCGTCTACCACCTAAATTATGATGTCAAATACCATCTTATAGATGTCTTTGAATTTGGCCTTGAAAAGCATAAACCTATCCAGTAGCTCCTCATACTTGGATCCCTACTTCTCCAACACCTAGGCTATGAGGGCCTTAGTGAGCCAATAATGGTTAGTAGCCTTAAACAATTTGGTATTTATGCTCCTAGAGAAACTAGAGTTAGAAAACCAACCCTCAAAATATTTGTAAATTTGTTCATTAGCCACCAACTTCCTCTTTTGTATGACGATTCCCTCCAAATCTCCAATCTACTCTTCAACAATTGTAGGGAATTTCACATAGAAATTTTGTTCATCCCACTTGGTTGCCCTCTCGTCCCTGATGACAGTAGTAGTGGTGGCTCTACTCTTTTTGGTCGCTATACTCTTTTCCTGACTAGAATCCTTCCGTTGTCTTTCNCATTAGAGCCTATCCCCCCTTGATGACAACTTCTTGAAATCCTAACATAGATCAAAGTTTTGAAAACTTCGCTTTTGTAAGAGACTTTGTGAAAATGTCTACAACTTGATATTCTGTAGGGAAAAAGAGAACTTCAATAAGTTGATCATGAATGAGATTTCTGATGAAGTGCATGTGTATCTCGTTGTATTTGTTGCATTGATGTTGAACTGGGTCTTTGGTGAGCTTGATGGCACTTTGATTATCGCACCAAAGGCTGGTCAGATGCTGATGTTGGAATCCAAACTATGAAAGGATATGTCGAAGCCATAAGTCTTCTTGACTTTCATTTACCATTGCTCTGTACTCTTCTTCTGCTGAAGAAATTGAAATAACATGTTGTTTCTTATAGGCCCAAGTGACAGCTCCTTAGCCAAGGCTGAAAACATAACCTGTAGTAGAATTATGATCATCGGGGTCGCCATCCAAATCTAAATCAGTGAAACCAACCAAAAAAGGAGTCCCCCTGAACTGTAATGTATCTTGAACTGAACTGTACCAATGGTGTTGCTTTATCAATGATAATTGGGGTGACAAAAATTCCCAGATGATGTTGAGTGCCATCTTTGAATTCATCAAACTCGTCTACCACCTAAATTATGATGTCAAATACCATCTTATAGATGTCTTTGAATTTGGCCTTGAAAAGCATAAACCTATCCAGTAGCTCCTCATACTTGGATCCCTACTTCTCCAACACCTAGGCTATGAGGGCCTTAGTGAGCCAATAATGGTTAGTAGCCTTAAACAATTTGGTATTTATGCTCCTAGAGAAACTAGAGTTAGAAAACCAACCCTCAAAATATTTGTAAATTTGTTCATTAGCCACCAACTTCCTCTTTTGTATGACGATTCCCTCCAAATCTCCAATCTACTCTTCAACAATTGTAGGGAATTTCACATAGAAATTTTGTTCATCCCACTTGGTTGCCCTCTCGTCCCTGATGACAGTAGTAGTGGTGGCTCTACTCTTTTTGGTCGCTATACTCTTTTCCTGACTAGAATCCTTCCGTTGTCTTTCCTGTTGATCCTTCAAGTTGGACCCTAATCCATCCAAGTGAACATATCCCTCCATGTCGCTCAAGAGTTTTGAGCTCAAATGCGTAAGTACCCAAGGAGTTGCACTCTGCCCACAACACCAAACAACATTACTTGAAAAAGCTACCTTGACCACAAATGGGACCCCATAGAGATTCTTTATCCCACCAAAGCCTTTAGGACTAGGACACCCAAAAACTTTCCAAGTGAACTAAACAACCCACCACACTTTCCAATGAGGCTGAAGCCAACCCCCTAAGACTAATTTTCAAATGAAATGCTTCTCAGAGACAAGGCAGGTTAGGAATTTTGACTCATCAAAATAGTGACAGACTCCCTCGACCAACCAACTGCAAGGAGGAGACACCATCACTAATAGAAACCAACCCTTGTTGGTCTTACCAATAACACCCTAGGAAACATTTGAGACAATTGTAGTCAAATTTACCCACATGAGCAAATGAAACAATCCCCTAAATCCAACAAATCTCAAATGTTGTTGGACTTTCCCTTTGTCAAGTTGGTTGGCCTCTACATCATAGAATGCACGCAAATCCCCTTTATCAGCCCAAACATAATACAAAAATTGAAATGCTCAAAATGAGCCATAAACCTTGACCCTATACCATTGTCATTACACCAAAATGTCTCTCTCCTCCACACCGGGTGCAATGAAACCCAACTGTGCCCCCGTACAATATTTGTCATGTCACTCATTAGCATGGAGATTTGTTTGGCTCCCATGTGTCACCCCATTCAGGGATCAATCATTTAGATTAATGGGAGGGGAAATCAACATTTTAAGCACAAAATTCAACAAGAATCATTTTGAATTGTTGGAATTGTAGAAATCATATGTTAACATTACACAATCTGATTGCAATTAGGAATATTTGAAAGTGTTAAAACCATTTCTACATTAAACAACATTTTCACTTATTCAAAATTACAATTTCAATAAAAATTCTCTAACTAAATTTTAATGATAACAAAATTGAAAAAAAAAATACATAAAACATTTGAAGTTATTCCATGTTATTCTCTTTTTATTTACTAAATTATGTTATTTCCAATACCTTAAATGGATTCGTTGTGAACTATTTAGTACTTATGCACATCAAATTTAGGTCAAAGATAATGAGATTGATTTTGATTATCATGTGAGAGTTTATGAGGATTGATTTTGATGATCAATACATTAATTCCAAAAGCATAATCCAAGTTTAAATCACTCCCGTGAAAAAGCATAATCCAAAATTTACTCCATCTTTTAATATAAATTCCAAAAGAGTAACGTTGATTTATTGGTTAACCAATGTGGAGACACATATTGTCCATTAAAGTAGAGAAGACACATGATATTGACAACTAACGACAAAATGCTGTTTCTACTTTTATGTTTGGTCTCACTCACCTAAGACAAGAATATGATTGAGTTGAATTTTCTTTAGGTGTCGAACATACGTCTAAGTGCATATTGATGTGATGATCGACCTTCACATCTCAATGGTCTCTCATTTAACAAAATGAGTAATGTAATTTGGACTATTTACTTTTATCTATTTAACAAAATGAGTAATGTAATTTGGACTATTTAAGGATTGCAATTATGGAAGATTGGTATTGAATTTTGATGGGAGGGATGTTTTTTTATTAAGTTATAAATATTATAAAAAAAATATTATTTATTAAATAGTAAATAAAATAATTAAATAAATGATAATACTTTATAATTTAATATTAATAATATATAT
>JZKD02S2186230.1:14930-28023 GCA_000966675.3 Picea glauca
TATATATATATATATATATATATATATATATATATATATATATATATTATTAATAAAATGATAAAACAAAATTAAAGTTAATAATGATTAATTTTTTTAACTAATTGTTTAACAAGTATGTGTTTATGTGTCTTTAAAATATAGTGTATTTTTTTTTATCAAATGTATTTAATGATTACATCTTGTTTATGGTATAATACGTAAATTTTGTTCTATATATTTCAATGAGGTTTGGTTAGTTAGTAAAGTTGGGTGGTGATGTTTCCCTATCAAGATTTAAAATTTCATAGTGTCATGTTCATCCCTTTATATTAGTGTGCCCATATAACTAGTGTCTCACAATCGAGACTAAGTACAAGTTTTGGACAACTTTGTTGAGTAGTTAAATCTTGTATTTCGACTTAGCTTCAATGAATATATCTCAAGATTGGAAAAATGAACAATCGATATATTGTGATACAAGAATATTACTATGCATATAATCATATATTAACAACTAATCATATAATTAATATTATAATAAATTTTATTTAATATGAATTTACATTAATATAGTATAGTTAAAAGTTAAAAGGGTTTCAAATTGCTTTAATGAAATTACTTTAATTTAGCATTTTGATTTTGCTATATTCCTTTTTAACTAATATATATAAATGTAAGAATGGTGATGATCAACTATATAGATTAAAGAGAGTCTAGACATCATATTTTGATTGCATGGTAGATATGCATATGTAGCGCAACTTTGAGTGCATCATGTAAAAGTAAACAAGATTTCACAGTGAATACATCCATATGACATGCACAACTACTTTTATCCACACTACAAAAATGTCTTTCCGACACATTGGCTATACACACGACCAAAAAATCCCTAGCATGCACTATACACTTGTTAATTGAATAGTGGATATACATACATACATACATATATATAACAAGACATATATTTTTATATTAGTCAAAAGGAAATGACTTTATACGGTCCGCAAATAACACAAAACCATTTCAATGTTATGTATTCATAGATGATCTTAAAAAGTTTGAAAAAGCTATATATATGCAATAGAAATTGAGGCTTTCTTCCTAATATTTAGCCACTTTACTGCTTGACAAACTAACTTGATAGCAAAATGCATCTACAAAATATAAAACAACATAATGAAAGGAAAGTATTGCCCATCATGAGTGTTATCCATATTTTCCATTAACACATAGGAACTTGAATATCCAATTGCTTCTCTATTAACTTGTGGATGAGGGTGGGCTAGAGGCAGCATTTTTTCCATGGGAAAGTTGACCATTAATGGCTTCCAAGGAGGCCTCTAATTTAGAATTACTGGCTCACATGCTACATATGGAGGCCTTAGCTTCAATTTTCCATTATAATAGATGGTTTATATGGTGTTGAATATCGTGCAATTCCATAGGAATATTTGTGTGCCTTCCTGTAGAAATTGTATTTAGGTTAGCCTTGTACCCATGCACCATGGGATGCATGTGTGGTGGTGGATTGAGCCAAGTTTATAGTGCACTCACACTTTTGAAGACCCCTCTGCAAATCCTTTACTTTAGTCTACAAACAAGAATGGAAATGATTATATGCCATGGGAGATCTGGTTCGAGATGTGTTATCAGTGAATAAGCCTTTAATCCTTGAAGCACCCACTGAAATACCTATGTTAGTGTGCTCCAAGATTATTGAAAAACTACAATTATTTCTCATTGTTGAGCACCCACACCCAAATCCACAAAGCAATAATATGAAAATCCAAAAATGAGGAATGATCCTTGGGGAAATTCCCCCTAGATAAGTGTCCAAAATAGAGGTTCAAAGTTCATGAGTGGATTGTAGGAGGTGAAGTCCAATTCTGTCATAGTCATGATCCTTTTCTTTTGGCATCAAGGTGGTGTGGAATAGGGAAAGCACCAATGATACCACCAAGTTTCATGGAGAGGTTTTATGTAGGTCGAGTAAGGAGATCTCCCCTTTCTTCATGCAAATGTTAATATGGGGGAGCAGTGATACATAAAGAATAGCCTCATTTCCTTATCTTGTGTGATGAAAACATGACCTCAAGTGACAAAAGGAGAAGAGAATAATTACTCCTTTATGATGTCTATATAATGATGATGTATTTTGACAACCTCAATGCAAAGTTAAATTTGGTAACTTTCCATTTATATCTCTTGAATCCTCATATTTCCTTAACCAAAAAAGAAAACAAAGATATTCAATAATGTAACCTAAGTCATCAAATTTTTAATGGAAAGATGCAACCAAATAATGGACAATATGCACCAGACAATGTTGTAATCAATGGTATACACAATGATATATACACCATTAGATATTTAACTCATGCATATCTAATAATTATGTCGCAAGGTGTTTCCCTTATATAACCACATGTCTTGATTTGACATTTGGATCACTCCACCATTGATGAATCCTCTACCATGCATCATTTCTATGCATCATATGTTTGATGTGACCTTCTATACATCCTCAACCATTGGATGTTGTTGATGTCACCGTTCATACAGATGACGTTGGTCATTCAATTGTGATCTCCTATCTAGTTGCTATCTATCACAATCCCTTATGCACATAGAGTTCATGACACAAAACCATAAGTCCCTTTGCAATGAATCAACAATGAGAGCCATTTTAGCATATTTTTGTTGTAGAGGGTCTTCTCGTAGATGTGCTTTCATAGTCACCCACGTTATTTCGGTTCAGTGCTTATGTATTCATTGTTTGAGATATAACCATTATGTTGCTTCTAGAAGAATCTCAAATATTCAATGCCCCATGTCATCGTGCTTAAATCTATCTTAAAGTCATTTTTCTTTGATGTCTTTGATTTAGACATTTGGCCTTCGATTATTGAAAACTTGAAGCATGTAAACCCTTTGTTCTACCATTGAACTTTTACATTTATTTTTCCAAAACCATTACAAATTCTTGCTTAATTTGATAGACTTATCAATTGGCTGAAATTTTGTTGTCATTTTGATTTTTTCCTTTTCCCTTCAAGTTCTGATGTCTCACCAAATCTATGAAATAAGTAACACACCTATTTAACTTTTGAAGTTACAATGCTTGCTTCTTACTTATATTTACAAAGGTATGCATTTTTCTAAAACTATTGGTTTTCGTTATGTATTTGAATAACTTTCCTTTAGTTTATTGATTCTAAGAATTTATAGTGATTTGAAGTGGTTGTTTCTTGTTCATTGTAGGAATGGTGTGCATGGTGCCAAGTCTCTTTTCTTTTTGTATTGTTTGAGTGAGAGGATAAATTTCTATGTCTAATTGAGCCACTTGTGGTGGATGTCCCTTCTTACAATTATTTGCAAAGTAGCCATATTTATAACACTTATTGCACTTAAACAAAAGTTCCTCGTGGTCTACCTCCTAGAGATAGCACCATCCATCCAAGTTTAATTACACAACTTTATTCATTTCTTCTACAAGTTGACTTCCATGCAGATTTGTACACATGCATATTGATTTATATTTGAATCAACTTTGTTAATATATTTATCTATGATATTGTCAATAGTCTACAAGATCAAAAATATATTCCGAAAAAATAAAAGGCAAATGCAGAAGATGTACCGACACCAACACTTCCCTAAAAATATCTTCTTTAATATTAAAATTTAAAATCCTAAAATCCATTAGTTTAGGAACATTCTTTGTAAACCCATCATCAATTCTAAAAATTATCTTTAATCATGCCTTTACTTGAATAGGAAGACGATGTAACCTCTTCCACATTGGAAAAAAAATCGTTGATTTATCATCTCCTGAATTTTCCAATTAATGCCTACTCTAAAATTCGAAAGCCGCCTTCTTTTTCTTTCCTTGAAAAATTGAAGTTGTGATTTTCATTTCTCGTATTTTTACTAAACTTTTTTCTTTCCTTGAAAAATTGAAGTTGTGATTTTAATTTCTCGTGCTTTTACTAAACTTTTGACAAAATGTTTCCTATTAATTTGAACCCCTCTTTTCCATCTTTCATTGCTTTTACAATTAAGGCTTAGAAGGAGATGACCTCCCTCTCAAAAGGCATGCACTAGTCCTTTATGTTTGGTTTTATTTTATTCATAGATTTGTGTGCTAGTTGTCTCCTATGTTGAAGGTTGCCATCATTATTGATGAAATTATGCTCAACCTTGGGATCACCATATCATTGTTAGTGCATGTGCACATCAATTTATACTCTGAAGTTTACATGTTTTGTGATTCATGGGAGTTTATGAGGATTGATGTTGAGATTAATTTCTATCTACTTTAATTTCGAATATATATATATATATATATATATATATATATATATATATATATATTTGAAGTTTAAATCAATATCATGAAAAAGCATGATCCAAAATTTTATTAATTTTTTAATATAAATTACAAAAGTAATTATAGTGTAATGTGGAGATACATATTGTTTATTAAAGTAGAGAATATAGAGTGACGTTGATTTATTGGATTTTTAGTAGATTTTTTTTTCAATTATATTAAAATATAATTTGTTTTACATCACAAAATTACAAAATCCTCTTCCAGCATATAGATATCATGTATCTAGCTATGATCTATACCTCAATATAGAGACAGGTAATGTTAATTTATTGGTTAACTAATAGTGTAATGTGGAAACATATATTGTCTAAAACAAATGATCTTGACAACTAATGACAAAACTGTGTCGTTGCTTTTGTCTAGATATCATGTATCTAGCTATGATTTATACCCTAATATAAAAACAGGTGATGTTGATTTATTGGTTAACTAATAGTGTAATGTGAAAACACATATTGTCTAAGACAAATGATCTTGACAACTAATGACAAAACTATGTAGCTGCTTTTGTCTTTAGTCTTACTCACTTGAGACCACAAACATAACATCAAAAATATGGTTCAATGGAATTCCTTTTATGTGTCCACATACCTATCTCCCTCTAACTGCATATTTGATGTGATGATCGAGCTTCACATTTATCCCAAAATTGTGTTGCTTTATTAATATGGTATGATGCTCATTTATTTAAGAAAAAAACAAAAAAGCATGACACTTTGATTCTCATTCATCTAAAGAAACAAGAAAGCATAACATCAAAAATAGTAATTTGGACTATTTACTTTTGAATTATTTAAAATAATGAATTTTAATAATAATAATAATAATAATAAAATATGACACTTTGATTCTATTCATTAAAATAATGAATTTTAATAATAATAATAATAATAATAAAATATGACACTTTGATTCTATTCATTTAAGAAAACAATAAAGCATAAAATCAAGAATAGTAATTTGAACTATTTATTTTTGAATTATTAAARTAGTGAATTTTAATAATATAAAAATTGGAAAATTAGTGTTAGAATTTGATGTTCAAAATGTCATTAAATATTATTAAATTTTATTTATTTATTATTCATCAAATGTAATATTATAGTTAAATAAGTAAAATTATTTTGCTATATTAATATTAATTAAATTTTTATATCTTTTAATATTAATAAGATGATAAAAACAAAATTAAAATAGATGTTGATATTAATTAAATTTTTATATCTTTTAATATTAATAAGATGATAAAAACAAAATTAAAATAGATGTTGATATTAATGATTTTCATTACTAGAATTTTTAATGTATAATAGGTCAATTTTACTTGTATAACAAGGTTTCGTTAATTGGGAAAGTTGGATGATCATGTTCCTCTACCACGGTACACAATTATATCAGTATTATGTCTTCTTGGATGATATTAAAAAGTTTGACAAAACTATATAGTTACAAAAGAAAATAAGGTTTTCTTCTTAATATTTAGTCACTTTATTATTTAACAAAGTAGCCTAATAGCAATATGCATTTACAAAACATAAAACAATATTATAATGAAAGAATATCATTGTCCATGATGGGTGTTATCCACAAATTCCACAAAGACAAAGGAGCCTAAAGATTCGATTGCTTCTTCATTGTCATGCGGATGAGGGTGGGCTAGATGTAGTATCTTTTCCATGGGAAAGTTGAAGAAGGGTGACACGCAAAGAATGAGACCATCAATGGTTTCCAAGAAGGCCTCCAATTCAATTTAGCACTTTTGGCTCGCACATTGCATATGGAGGCATGTGCTTCAATTTGCTATTCTAGTAGTCATTGTATATGATATCAAATATCCTACAAGTCCATAGGGATATCTGGTTGCCTTCTTGCAGAAATTGTGTTCAAGTTAGCCTCATACCCATGTGCCATGAGCATCGCATGGGTGGTGGTGGATCGTGCAAAGTTAATAGTGCACTCTCACTTTAGTGTGCAAACAACAATGGCAGTGGTTATGTGCCATGGAAACTTTAGTCCAAGATGTGCTAATTGTGAATAAACCTTTAATCCTTGAAGTGCCCACCAGATGCCCTATCCCAACGTGCTCCAAGGTTCTCGTTGCAGTGTGGGTCTGTGTAACTATTGAACACCCACACCCCAATCCACAAAGTCTTGATATGAAATGTCAACAATGAGAAATGAGCCTTGGGCCAATTCCCTTTAGAGGAGTATCCAAGACAAAGAGTCATGATTTGTGAGTGGATCATAGGAGGTGAAGCCCAATTTTATCAAAATCATGACCCTTTATTTTTCGTGTCAAAATGGCCCTTTCTTTTTGGTGTCGGAGTGGAGTGGAATAAGGAAAAGACTAACAAAACCACTAAGTTCCATGGAGAGGTCTTCTGTAGGCAAAGTCCAAAGCTCATCCATTTCTTCATATGCAAATATCTATATAGGAGAGTGGCTTGACATAAATAGTCCCATTTCCTTTTCTTATACAACGACAACACAATCTCAAGTAACTAAAAGATGAGAGAATAATTACTCTCCATTAATAATATTTATAAAATGATGAAACATTTTTACAACTAAAATGCAAAATTAAATTTTATAACTTCCTATTTTATATTTCTCATAATTTTAAGCTCATTACCAATAATCAACAATTTCATCATCAAATTCCATCCCTGTCCTGATTATGAAGAAAAGCCGTTGAATTGTAAAACCCAACATGGCATGTTGTCAAAGGCAATCATTATTTACGGATCCCGCAACCTCGTTCTACATTCAATACATTTTCCACGAGGCATTTTGATGACAGAACAGTCAACCAGACAGCCACGATCTTCCCGCCTCAACGCGACAGAACACGGTTTTGGAAAAACTGGTAAGCGGTTTCACGAGATTTGTCCTGGGGAAGACAGAGTTCCCACTCTTGGAAATATGTGTCTCTCTGTCTGCTCTTTTCCGGTCAATGTGGGCCCGTCCGACTGCAATTCAGTTGGCTTAAATCCGAGGATTTGTGTGGAATTTCGTGGTTGACCTCCATATCATTTTCCGTTTCTCCGATCATCTGATTTGATATAAATTCATTTAAATTTGATATTCACATGGGTGAGGGTTAAATCAATTAATTTTTAAATATAAATTGAAGAGGATGAGAAAGCATCCATGTTGATTTATTTGGTACAGACGCATAAGTCAAATGACACGTTTATGGGTATGTGATTTAGTTGAGTTTCATATATGTGTATCTTCTAAGGTTATAGTGATATGATCATTATTTTTCATTGGTTCATTAGTTAAGAAATTTAATAATTTTTTCAAAATTTAGTAAAGTGTGTGAGATATTTTAGTTCAAAGGAGTTGGATTTAATGGTGGAAAGTGATGAGTTTTTCATCGTTGGACAAGGTTCAATTTCTGTGAGGGCTCTACTTGGAGCCATGGGGGCACCTTGAGGTAGTGGTCGAACGTATGGTTGCACCCAAAAATACTATATTAAATGGTATTGTGACCCCCGCATACATAAGTGGATCAAAGCCCACTCCAATGTCCTTCAAATATTAAGTCCTTGAGGTCTAGAGCAGTCGGTGAAGGAGTACGTTGTTAAGGCACTTTGTAAGTGAAAAATCATCGGTTTGAAACCCTTGGGGACACCTCAAATCCAACCATGTTAAGGGTTGGTGCGGTCTAGGCCGGGTGCAATCCTCAGGTGACTTTGATAGATTAGATGCCCCTTGGTCATGGCATCTCAGCCAAGGCAGTCCCTCGCCAGTCAAAAGGTTCATAATTACCAAAAAAAAATGTTTAAGATATTTTTTCATATACATAGAATTTGGATCATAGTAAAATAATGATTGTGTTTAAAAATTTAGATTTATAATTAAAAATAAAATCTTTGTATTATAAAATTAATTTATTTGGAAAAACTTATTTATATTTGAAATTAATATTAATCATATTTTTTATTACATTTTTAAATAATATGTTTATGTTTTTTCTCTAAACTACATAATGTTTATTTTTATCATTTTTTGAAAACATTTACGTAACGTTCCATTTTGACTTAGGCAACTAAACTACATTATGACTTATTTGTATTTGTTTGCTTATTATCTTTGGAACACTATTAAAATCATGAATCACAACATAAGGGGTTGCCCCAACCATGCAAACCTTTGGTGAGTTTGAAAAATAATTAATTTGGAGCCCTTGAGAATCTAGATGACATAGAAAACCCAAAATAATTGGGGAAGGACCCATGGATACACCCGATCAAAAGTTCAGATCACTCTCTTGAGGAGCCAATGGTCAACACAAAAGAAGAAGAGAAGGAAGTTGATTCAACATAAGAGGAAGGGGAGGATGTCAGGGAGACTGAGGAGGAATGTGGAGATGATGGCAAGGAGACAGAGGAGGAAGAAGTGGAAGCTGCAAAATTAAAAGCAGATGGGAAAATCTCAGGTCATGAGAATCTGGGTCCAAAATTCTAGTCCTTCTCTAATCCTTATAAATCTTTTTCTGTTGTTGACGCTTTGAAAAACACTACTCCCAATCCCTCCCCTCCTCTTACAAAGGGGAAAGAGGTCTAAAAAGGATCAGATAGCACATGAAGCAGGAAATAATAACAACTCAAGAAGATCGCCACCTTTTGGTTTCTAGTGGCTTCTAGGAAGGGATAGAGAAAGTCTGAGATAATAATATTTTGCTTTTATGAAGACCTCAGTAATCAGTTTGTTAGAATCTATTCGTGTACTTAGGGATTTGGCATTAAAAATAGGAAAGTCCATTTTCTCTCTTCCATCTGTGAAGGAAGATTGAAGAACATCAAAATAATTGCACTCAATGACAAGATGCTCCCTATCGTCTTGAAACTCATGTACTTTCTTGTTTATTCGACTCTACTGCATCCTGTTTTTGAATGAAAATATAATCATTCTTGTTTAAAATAATAATATTTTTATTATTCATGGTGGGTGTGCATGATATTTGTAGTATAATTAAAATTTAAGCATGATAGTGTTACTTCATTTGAATTATTGAATTTCATTTAGAGACTTATTATCTTTTGATAAATGGGAAATCTAATTTCATTCCAATTGAATCACATTTTGGTGAGATTTAATTTCATAACCTATCCAATTTAATTTTTATTAATGAAGTAGATAACATGTCAGGTGAATAAATATGAGTATGTGGGTAACACACCCAACCCCCTAAGTACCCTTTTAAGGGATGGGGTATTAAAATTTTTCCTTTCCCGAACCTCCTCAAATTCATTTAAAAGGGACACCATCGTCTTTTGCTCATCGATAGTTTTCCAATGACTGTAAGTTTGCTCAAAACAAAACTTAAGATCAAAATTTATGGCCCTTTGAAGTTTTAGGGCCTTTATCGGTCAAATGTCTTTGTACTGCCACATGCCATCCACATGGCTCCATGTCATCATGCCTGTCCAACACGTCACTAACGTGCCAGAACACGTCACCACTTAGTGAAGATAAGGTTTCAGGCATGACACTTGTCCCTTGGTCACCGGACTCTCGACATATCATACCTCGGCCTTTTCCGTGCTCAACATTGAGCTCCACATTCTCTCGAGTCCCAATTTAACCAGGTGCTGACACCTGTCCCCAGGTTGTCAAGATCACGGGACCTCGACCCTTTTACTATTTGTATAGCCCCAAAAGGATCGATTTGAGACGAGTTGGTGCCTATGACATGCAACACTACCAAAAACCACCACCTGAAAAGACATGTCACACTTGTACTGCTTTGACACATGGCATTCATTTCCTCCATGAACCCCTATCCAATTATGTCACATATGCATGTCACACGGAATCACTCACATCATGTCATGTGGACCTTCTACGTGGGTTGGCATGGATGTACATGTCATCGCAGTGCCTAAGGTTTTCCCAACAGGGTGTTGACACGTATCCACCTCCTATTCATTGAATGACATCATCCGACATCATCTTCGATCTATTGGGCATCAATCATCAACCCTTTCTGTAAGACCTATTTCCAAAAAAACTCCCAGTGGTCCGCAATCTAGGATACAGTTGGCATCTTGGGGCACGTGGCACTCATACCACTTGACACGTGGCACTCATTTCCTCCACAGATCCCTATCCAATATTGTCGAATCTGGATGACACATGGCACCACTCACATCAGGACACGTGGTGCCACCAGGTAATCGAGGACATCTAGACTGTGACCCTTTACCAACCTCATGTAGACTAAATCTCCCTGTGGTCCATCGTTCGGGGATTACAAGATAATTAATCAAGTTAATCTTGTAATTAATTAAGGTAATCCCATGATTAAGGGATGATTGACTACATTAATTCTTGGGGTTACGATTCTACGAGATCTATGACTGAGATCTCTCATGCTCTGATTGGACGACTATTACAATTCCTTCCACAACTCTGGTGTGGAAGTAGCTCTAAGGATTGAATGATGGAGATTCAGAGCGTCATTCAACAAATCGATGGTTCTCGTCGAAGAGAATCTCACACCTCGACATTTTTCCTATCTCCTGTAAGATAAAACTCTCGAGGTTTGTCGTCTGGTGATTACGGGGTACTTAATTAAGTTAATCCCCAGGATTACGACTCGTAGCCTTTACCAAAAGATCTACAGTTTATATCTATTGACTTACCAGATCCGAGGGCTCGGATTTTAAGGTGCTCTTCCAAAGGCTTAAGCCTAACAAGGGCCCACACTTGATTTTCCAACGAATCCAATGTTGAAAAGTGTCAATCCCTTGACCTCTTGTTTGCCAAGCTGGCACAAAACGTCACATTTGATGTCACTCTCTTTCTCTCCGTTGGGCTTAGGTAACAAGGCATGGAACCAGGGACTGTAACCCTAGTCCCTTGATATCATATATTAGGACTTCCAAAGGGGTTAGTACTTAGAATTCTCTCGAGTTCTAGTGCTTTGGTGCCCCAGGATGCAGAACTCCTCTTGAGCTTACATATTAGATTGACAACTGATATTTCTCGGACTGTAGATATAATGGTCGTGGTTTAAGGTGCTTATTCAAAGGCTTGAGCCCAACAAGGTCCATTCTCAACCCTTTGACAAATCAACCTCCACCACGTAGCAACCTTGGCCACTTTGTCTGCCTACGTGGCACCCTTGTCACACATGAATACAACTCCAAGTTAACGCTTGTATATGTATAATAAAGGTATAGAACCATGGGTTGGAACCATGTCCTTTTGGGTTCCCAGTCTTTCGATATGATCTACTGTTGGCGTTCATCCCACCACTTATCCAACAACTATCATCCTCATGTGGGTTTACAAGGGATTAGGATGGGTAACCAACCCATCTTTGGACGACTGAGATTAACTCTCATCTTAGGGATCAACGACTATTGAGTCTTATCGATTTCATTCAATGTAAATTGAATTATAACTTGAGCTTTCAGACTTAGCAGTCTTGCATCCTCATGCTGCATCATCCTGCTAAGTTTTTATCTCAGCTTCCTCAGACCCTTAATCCACTAATAAAAAGCAATAAGCTTATTTTATGACATTCAATCGAGGACTTGATTCCTCGCAAACAATCATATAGTTTTTTATCCAAGTAGTTGTGATAACAATTTCCACTTGTGGGTCTTTGTATTTTTGGAGTTATGCTCCATGGAAAATAGGGTTTGTGGCTAGTCTTGAAACTAGTCTAAAACAAGTGTTTCAGGTAAAAACGTCATAAATTCTTGATAACAGATCCACATTCAGTAATACCAAATGTATTGGTTAGAGTACAGTTTGTAGTATGCTTTGTACCATTTCAAAATCCATACAACAAATATTTCGTGTGGGGAACGCTCTACAAGTTCGCTCTCTAGAATAAGCCAAAATTCATCAAGGTATGCCATTTTTGCTATAACTCCTTTTCTGAGAGGTTCCAAGTAGTGAAATATGGAGGAATTGCATAAAATACACCGAAGAACATTGTGTACCATTTTTAGATCTTTATTCATTACAGGTACATAGTTATGATTATTTCAATATAGGGTTGTTGACTAATCCAAAATTAGTCANGTGAGACTAAAGTAAAGTTTGATGAAAATGCTAGTCTCTTGTTGTTAAAGTTAAGGAAGGTTTGCAGGTATGTGATCATATACACCGAGTCTATTTTAGAGTTACAAATCAGAATTGGATGATGAAATTGATGAGGGATTTTGGTTGAGGTACATGTTGGGTACATGGTTGAGACAAGTAGTTGATGAGTTGGCACATACTTGAGGTGTATAATTGATGATTGTAACACCCTATTTTCCCTAGTCTGTAAAAAATAACTATATTGGCCAAAAACTATGGCAAACTCAAAGAAGTAAGTGTTTGATTTGAAAGACATTTGTATAAAAGGTCAATGAATGAAAATTATATCATGAATATGTGTCGCATGATTGCTGGGAGGGGGATGTGTTGAAAGAGACCACGATGGATGATGAGAGGTGGTGGAAGGGACCGAGAATGGCTGTGTTAACTTCCACCGACCTGAAACTGTATTGGTTTGTACATGCTCAGAAACCAAAGCTCGCTCTCAGACCTCTAAATGAATTACCTGCCCGGATGGTGGGTGGGGAGGCTCCTCAAGAGTAAATGAGGGGATGGGGGTGAACCGCCCATCCGTAGAAGCTCTCAGACCTGACCATCAGATAGGGAAATCCATGCCACACGTAACCTCGCAGGAAAAAGGCAAGGAAA
>JZKD02S2186230.1:34656-47737 GCA_000966675.3 Picea glauca
GATGGATGATGAGAGGTGGTGGAAGGGGTCGGGAATGGCTGCGTTAACTTCCACTGACCTGAAACTGTACTGGTTTGTACATGCTCGGAAACCAAAGCTCGCTCTCAGACCCCTGAATGAATTACCCACCCAAATGGTAGGTGGGGAGGCTCCTTAAGAGTAAATGAGGGGATGGGGGAGAAATTCCCATATGTAGAAGCTCTTAGACCTAACCATTGGATAGGGAAATCCGTGCCACACGCAACCTCGCAGGAAAAAGGTAAGGAAAAAAGTGTGGAAGAGGGGAGGGGGATAGAGCATAGCACGGACGATAGGAATCGTGGAAGGAGAACCAAAAGAACTCTGGAAAATACAGTGAGTCATGAGCAGAGGAGAAGGAGAGTAACCTTTTTCCTCGACTTCCGAAGAGCGGGAAGTAGGAGACTGAGTCTCTAAGCATCGTGGTCCAGCTTGGGGGTGGCTAGTGGTAAATACGATTGGAATCACTGAGCCTACGGTTGAGTGGAAATGAGCACCCCTCTCAGCAGTCATGTCAAACTTGTGTTTTTCTGATAAGTGTTTATATCTCGTGTCTTGAATTGGATATAATGGACACATGCTCATGTTTGTACACTCATAAATGATTTCTGTATATTAGTGTTTGCCTGGTGTTTTGACCAGAAATAATGGATGCATGCTCATACATATATGACCATAATCGGTTTATGTAGAGAATGAATAAGTTTGGATTATGAGCCTGTTCCCTTGAGATTTGTCCCATGTATTTGACTCACGCTATGCCTTGGTTTGATTTCCCGAAGGCACCTCCTCCCGGGAAGTTCTCTCACCTTCTAGAGCCAGCGTGAATTCCTTTAAAGGACTACCATTTTAGAAACCATACGAGCTTACCTCACCCCTATCATAGAGTTCATAGCTTGGTAATTTAAGAAGGCCTTTTAGTCAGGTCACCCAGCCTGGGTATATTTACCCAAGAACCCATTGAAGGATTTTGTAGTCTAAGTTTGGAATCCTTGTACCCGAGAGAATGGTTCCCTCAGGTTTCGGCGTTTCAGAGTTTCGGCTCCTGGGAACTCAAGAGCGAGACCTCCTGTCCTCACATATCGTGAAATATTAATTAATGAAACCCTGAAATGAGTTGAGCAGAGTGGATAAGCTTCGGAGTTTCGGCTCCTGGGAACTCAAGTTTGAGACCTCTTATCTTCTCATATCACGTAATCCCGATTAGCGAAACCCTGAAATGAGTTGAGCAGAGTGGACAGGCTTCGGAGTTTCGGCTCCCGAGGACTCAAGTGCGAGACCTCTTGTCTTTGTATATCACAAAATCCTGATTAGCGAAACCCCGAAATGAGTTGAGAAGAGTGGATAGGCTTTGGAGTTTCGGTTCCTGGGAACTCAAGTGTGAGACCTCCTGTCTTCATATATCGCGAAATCCTGACTTGCGAAACCCCGAAATGAACTTATATATATATATATATATATATATATATAAAGGCTTCGGATTTTCGGCTATTGGGAACTCAAGTGCGAGACCTCTTGTCTTCGTATATTGCAAAACCCTGACTTGCGAAACCCCGAAATGAGCTTAGTAGATATATGGGTTTCGGCATTTTGGAACCCGGGGAACCAAAGGGTATGAACCCCTCGTCTTTCGGTATGCGAAACCCTAAAAGGTAGAGTTCTGGGATATAATCCGAGCCATTGATCAATTCAACGATTGGTTAGACCCTTCTTTTTGGGTTTCAACACTTCGAAATATAGAGAACAGGGAAACGCTGGTATCACGATTCCCCAAATCGTGAAAGCCGAAAGCGCCTTTCTGGTAAGGCTAGTGGTCATAGCCAACGATCGCATGGGGAAGGATAAGGGAAGGTAGGGTCTGCACCAAGCCCATATAAACTCGGGGATTCTGTTCCTCGATAAAGAAGGAAGAAAAGAAAAAGGGCGAAAAATCATAGTTACCGTAGTGGGTGTGTGACAATGATGTTGGTACATATTGATGAGTCATAGTTTATGGGTATTTGATTCATGATTGGTACATATTTGGTTCATGGTTGATGCATTCGTTGATGGTATGGGTTGAGGTACAGATTGGTGCATGTTTGATGCACTTGTTTATGGTACAGGTTGATTATGGGTTGTTTGGATAGGCTATTGTGACAGGTTATTTGTACAGGTTTGGTGCATGGTTGATGCATTTGTTTATGGTACAGGTTGAGGTACAGGTTGATGTATGGTACATTTTAGAACATGTTATTAGTACAGGTTGATACAGGTTGATTACAAGTTGATTGGTACAGGGTTACAACAATATATCTCATAGTGATAGTGTGACAGTGGTTCCATCATTCTACTTCTACGATAGGGCAGTTGGGTGAGGCAAGGAAAGGTGGTTGTTTCCACCTTCCGATTGTAACCAAAGAATATAGGGGGTTATATCCTCCTTTTGGTTGTAGCTAGAGAAATGGGGAGTTGGAGCTTCCCTCAGGTTGTAGCCTCCTTCTGGTTGTAGCCAGAGAATTGGGGAGTTGGAGCTTCCCTCAGGTTGTAGCCTGAGAAACTAGGGGGTTGGATCCTCCTTCAGTGGTAGCTGGAAAACAAAGGAAGTTGGTTCTTCCAATGAATGTAATTATTAAATACATATAATAAAAAGCATTCCATGGTTTTCTCCCACTTTGGGTTTCCACATAAAAACAATGGTGTACTGTGTATGTGTATGATTGCTCATTTGTTCATTATTTATTTACTCTGCAATTATTGGATGATAATGCTACATTGATATAACACTTGCATTTTGTGGTTAAAAAGGATTAAATTGATCTATTAATGATTCACCCCCCCTCGTAGTAATCCAATAATTGGTATCAGAGCAGGTCCCTTCAGGAAACAATTTAACCACTGGAAGGAGATCATGGATTATTATGAGAATGGAGTACCAATGTTTAATGGTAAGAATGGTTTAAAGTATGAGATGTGGAGCAGAAGAATGAAGTTATTTTTACAGGAACAGGGGAATTATATTTGGCTATCAGTAGTTACAGGATATTATAGTTCAAAAAAGGAAAACACTGCAGCCAAGAAGGAATTGAAGAAGAACAAAAAAATAACAATGGATTTCATCTAGGAAGGATTACCTAATCCGGTAAGAGAAAAGGTTGGTAAATGTTGATCAACCAAAGAACTTTGGGATAAGTTACATGACATATATTCTTCACCCATCACAGATTCAGAAAATGCCAAAGAAGATGTAGATACAGATCAAGAAGAATTATGTTCACCATGTCAAATAGATTTAGAAGATGAAGAGTACATAATCACCAAAGGCATGCTATTTTTATTTAATTGTGAAAAATGTGGACATCTTGAAATACAATTCCATGAAGGAAATGAGACAAAAAAACTAATTTAAAAGGAAGACAATTATGAAGCAGAATTGATAAAGTGCTTTAGATGAACTAAGAGAAGAAAATAAGTCACTCAAGATTGAATTGATGAAACAAAAGGAAAGTGTTTACATTTTTGAAGAATCCCAATATGTCATCGAGAACTTAAGAACTCATCTAGAAGAAGCCAGAAAGATCAAAGAAAATCTTGAATATCAAAAGCAATATTTGGAAGCCAACATAGCAACACAAAGGGAAGAAGAAGAAATGAGAGAGGAGATATTGACAGATCATCTTAAGGAAATAACTAACGATCTAAACTAGCTTGAGGAAGAGTTTGGTCAAGAAGAGATAGGACTTGAAGAAGAAATAATCACATTAAAAATCCATCTTGAAGAAACGGAAAGAACAGAAGAACTCACAAAGTCTCAGATAATGAAGAAAGAAGAAGAGGTTGAGAAGCTTGAAGAAGAAGTTGTCACATTAAGATGTAAAATCATCAAGCTCAACAACAACGTTGAAGAGACATAAACATCCACATCATCTATAGAGAATGAAGAGAAGCACTCTAGGTTGCTAGAAAAGAAGAATGAAGAAAATAGAAAGAGTTATGCAGAAGTACTCAAAGGAAGGAATCATGGTCACTAGAATATAAGAAAACTATTGAAGATACATCTCCAAGAAGACCATCCATGTTCAATCCACAAAGAATCTTTAATCATGATCATGATCAATCAAGGCAGAAATTCAGAAGGACTGCACCACAAAGAAGATCATTCACTCCCATGTATGCAAATTTCTTTTATGGTCATTTTTTTATTGTACTAATTTTGGACATAAGGTTGCAGATTGCAGGGATTATAAAAGAAATGTTCAAGCAAGAAATGCCTATGTGGCCCCACGTAACATTGAATGTTACAAATGTCATAACTATGGACACATGGCTAGTGATTCTAGAAGCATGATTGATACTTCCATGAAAGAGAACACTGATATCAGATATAATAAAGTATGGATAAGAAAACACGAAGAACATGTGAACAAAGACCAGGTCCCATAGATTGCAAGATTGGTAATAAAACGAGATGAAAAAAACTCTATAGAGAAAAAGAAAGATGTCAGATACATAAAGGTTTGGAAAATAGATGAAAGAAAAGAAGGATAGGTAAATAAGGAACAGGTTCAAGAGATTGTACTTTCAGGAAATGTAGTGAAAGATGAATCCACAGATAGAAAGAAAGAATCAGAGCTCAAAGAGATGATGAATCTACCAAAGAAGATGATGATGAATACACATCAGAGAAGAAATTGTTCTATCCATCTGGCTTAGAAACTCCCAAGTAATATGAATATTAGATAGGGGGAGTCTATGCGATAGCTGTGACAGACCAAAAAACCATTCTTTGAGTAACTTGTAGAGTTTGAGAAGACAAATCCAGAGAAATCAGTTAGCAAAAGTATAATCATTTGTAGTAGTGAAGACTTCATGATAGTATAGTGATAAATGGGTCAACATTATGGAAAGTTGTGCAGTAGATTCTTGGACAGTATGGACAAAGATAGATTCGTAAGAACACTTAAGAGGTTTGGACAGATATATGACAGTGGACGAGATCATGGATTCATAGATTGGTTCAGAGAGTGGTTCAGGACAAAGGAATATTATCATAATGGATGATAATTACACATGAAATGGCTCGAACAATGCTAATGGATTCCAAATTGACAGATATTTTTTGGACGCATGCAATGCATACAATAGTTCACATTCAAAACAGAGTAATGCTCAGAAACAACAATGAAAAATCTCCCTATGAGCTATGAAAAGCAAGAACAACAAATATGAAACACTTCAAAGTATTTGGAAGCAAATACTACATTGAAAGAGAAGATGGTAAAATGGGAAAGTTTGACTTTCATGTGGACAAAGGAGTACTTGTTGGTTACTCAAGTACAAGGAAAGAATACATTTGTTACAATCTGAGGTTGAACAAAGTTGTGAAAAATGTCAATGTAACAATTGATGAAACAGGTGGACGAGAATTAAAGGAAGAAGAAAATGAATAAATGGAACAACTTTACGAAGAAGAAGCAAAATATAAAGAACAAGTAGAAGGGGAACTTGAAGAACAAGTCTACATTGAACAACCAGAAGGATTTTAGTTGTCATAGAACGAAGATTATGTGTGTAAATTGAAGAAGGCCTTGTATGGTCTAAAACAGGCTCATAGAGCATGGTAGTCTAGACTGTATAAATATCTATAGTAGGCAGGATTCAGAAAAAGAAGTGTAGACAACAACCTCTACATCAAGGTAACTCAAGATAGTATTTATTTAATTGAAGTTTATGTTGATGATATTATTTTTGGAAGCAATGATGACATGTTAAGCCATAATTTTGCAAAGGATATGCAAAATAAATTTGAAATTTCATTACTCAGAGAACTATCCTTGTTTCTGGGTCTTCAGATATGTCAAAGCAACCAAGGAATTTTTATTTCTCAAACTAAGTATATCAGAGAAATGCTAAAGAGGTTCAGAATGGAAGATTGAAAACCAGTTACCACTCCTATGAAAACTGGTTGCAAGTTGAGAAAATATGATGATTCAAAGTCTACAGACTAGAGGCAATATAGGTCAATGATTGGTAGCTTACTATATGTGACATCATCCAGACCAGATGTAATGCAGGCAGTTGGACAGGTGGTACGATTTCAAGAAACACCAATGGAATCACATGTCGTAGAAGTGAAGAGGATTTTCATATATCTCAAAGGAATATAAGAGGTTGGATTATGGTATCCAAAAGGAACGGATCTATCACTTATTGCCTACACAGATGCAGATTGGGCAGGTTTCATTGATGACCGATGAAGCACCAGTGGAGCAACGTTCTACTTGGGTGAGTGTTTAGTATCATGTCTAAGCAAGAAACTATCATCAATATCCTTATCTACATCCGAAGCATAGTGTATTGTAGAAGCAACATGTTGTACACATGTTCTATGGATGAAACAAAATCTGGCAGATATATAGGTTGAGTATAATGAACCCATTCCAATCTATTGTGACAATACAAGCACCATCAGTATCTCAAAGAACCCAATGATGCACTCCAAGAAGACACACATTCCAATCAAATATCACTTTCTACGGGAACAAGTTGCAGAGAAGAACATTAGAGTTGAATATGTGGGCACAAAAGAATAAGTGGTAGACATATTTACAAAACCGCTTCCACAAGAAGAATTTGAATATCTTCGCTAGAGACTTGGAGTAATTTCTACTCCAAAATGAATGCTTTTGAATTCTTATCTTATATATCTTAGATGTACACAAGGAAGCACCATAAAAAGGACAATTCAGGTTGGGAGACCAGTTTCAGGAAGAGTTCATTAAGGAGTATCCCCAAGGACAGTTCAGTTATGGGGAGAAACCCTAGATGGAAATATACCTTTTCCATTGATGACAAAGGGGGAGAGATTTATCACATGCAAAGGTAAATTCTTGGAGAAAGAGCACATAGGCATGGTTCCAGGGGGAGCGATGGTCACAAGGGGGAGCATGAGTGATATGATTTTAGTGTTGCATGATATGACTTCAGTATTGCATCAAAGTGTTTCCATTAGTTCCAAAGTGAGAGATTGTTTATTATTTGGGTTGGTTGTCATTGATGTCAACCCTTGAAGAAAGTCCAGTAGCAAATTTCGGTAGCACAAAGGTTTGGGTAATGGACCCAAGTTTGTTTGATGGATAATGGTTTGAGTTTTGATATATTTGTAGGCAAGAATATTCTAGATGGATAGTACATGTCATTCCATTTACAGTGGTATGTGTAATGTCACATAACTCCTCACGGTTAGAGAGTTATGGCCATGTGAAATTGGAGAACCCTCATGAGTCATCTAGAAGCCCCAAAAGGTCAAAGTAGTCAAAGTGGTTACAAAGAAGAAATTATTTAAATAATAAAGTGAAGTGATGAGTCTACTATAAGTCAAAGTGGATACAAAAATGATTATTTAAATAATAAATTTAATGGAGAAATTACTAAGTGGACAAGTGGTTAGAAGTGGGTTAGCCCTAAAATAAGGAAAGTGGGTTAAGATGGTTATAAGGTAATTTAAATAATAAAGTGAAGTGATGAGTGTAGTATAAGTCAAAGTGGATACAAAATAAATTATTTAAATAATAAAGTTAATGGAGAAATTACTAAGTGGACAAGTGGTTAGAAGTGGGTTAACCCTAAAATAAAGAAAATGGGTTAAAATGGTTAAAAGGTAACCCCTTGAGGAAGCTACATGAAAGTATAAATAAGAGGCAAGACTCTCTCATTTTAATTACACTTGAGAATATTGAATATCTACAAGTGACTGAGGTAACCAAAGGATATCTAAACCAAATTTCAGAGGGAAGGTGAAGTAAAGAAGGCCGAAATTCAAGGGAGGATAAATTTTTTTGATGATGCTTTCTAAGGTATGTTATTTACAGGTCATCTCACCATTTTCACAATAATTTTTTTTCTATAATGATTCAGACCATGAAATTGGTAGGTTGTTGAGGAAACATATCCAAATAGCTATGAAAAAAAATTCTTCTTGTGGGTCATTGTATTTTTGGAGTTATGCTCCATGGAAAATAGGGTTTGTGGCTAGTCCTGAAACTAGTCTAAAACATGTGTTTCAGGTTAAAACGTCATAAATTCTTCATAACATATCCAAATTCAGTAAGACCAAATTTATTGGTTATAGTAAAGTATTTATTATTATGTGTACCATTTTCATATCCATACAACAAATATTATGTGCAGGGAACGCTCTACAAGTTCACTCTCTAGAATAAGTAAGAATTCAACAAGGTATGCCATTTTTGCTATAAATCCTTTTCTGAGAGGTTCCAAGTAGTGAAATATGGAGGAATTGCATAAAAGACACTGAAGGAAATTGTGTTCCATTTTTATATCTTTATTCATTACAGGTATATAGTTATGATTATTTCAATTTAGGGTTGTTGACTAATCCAAAATTAGTCATGTGAGACTAAAGTAAAGTTTGATGAAAATGCTAGTCTCTTGTTGTTAAAGTTAAGGAAGGTTTGTAAGTATGTGATCATATACACCAGGTCTATTACAAAGTCACAAATCATAATTGGATGATGAAATTGATGAGGGATTTTGGTTGAGATACATGTTGGGTACATGGTTGAGACAAGTAGTTGATGAGTTGGAACATACATGAGGTGTATAGTTAATGATGTTGGTACATCTTGATGAGTCATAGTTTATGTGTATTTGATGCATGATTGGTATATATTTGGTGCATGGTTGATGCACTCATTGATAGTACAGGTTGAGGTATAGGTTGGTGCATGGTTGATGCAATTGTTTATGGTACAAGTTGATTACAAGTTGCTTGGACAAGTTATTGTGACAGGTTATTTGTACAGGTTTGGTGCATGGTTGATGCATTTGTTTATGGTACAGGTTGATGTATGGTACATGTTGGCATATTTTATTGGTATAGGTTGATTATATGTTGATTGGTACATGTTTACAACAGTATATCTCATAGTGATAGTGTGACAGTGGTTCCATAATTCTACTTCTATGTCAGGGTGGTTGGACGGGGCAATGAAAGGTGGTTGTAGCCACCGTGCAGTTGTATCCGGAGAACATATGGGGTTGTATCCTCCTTCTGGTTGTATATAGAGAATTAGGGAGTTGGATCTTCCCTCAGGTTGTAGCCTAAGAAGCTAGAGGGTTGTAGCCTCCTTTTGGTTGTAGCCAGAGAATGGGGGAGTTGGATCTTCCCTTAGGTTGTAGCCTAAGAAACTAGGGGGTTGGAGCCTCCTTCCAGTTGTAGCTGGAAAACAAAGGAAGTTGGTGCTAGAAAACAAAGGAAGTTGGTGCTTCCAATGAATGTAATTCTTAAACACATATAATAAAAACATTCTATGGTTTTATCTTGCTTTGGGTTTCCACGTAAAAACACCGGTGTACTATGTATGTGTATGATTGCTCATTTGTTCATTATTTATTTACTCTACAACTATTGGATGATAATGCTACATTGATATAACACTTGCATTTTGTGGTTAAAAAGGATTAAACTGCTCCATTACTGATTAACCCCCCCTCTCAGTAATCCAACAGTCTTTTTATAGTAATATTAAATTGATCCAAAAAGGCACGTCTCTTTTAAAATTTAATTTTCTTTTCTTTCTTATAAATAGTTGGAGAATACCTCCCGTAACTACCCAAAGATTAATTTGGTTATAATCCATCCACATAGTATTTTACTTTGTTAAATTGTTCCTCCATAATTCATGCCATTCTTTGCATAAATATAAGTAAAAGTAAATATGCACTACATTCCGCATATTTAGGTAATTAGACATTTTTACTAGAAGTTACTGCCCACCATAATTTATGGAATTATTTATATAATTTAGGTAGGAGTAAAAAGTAAATATGTTGTCCATAGAGATTGCAACAACCCCATAAATTTAACACTCCCAAGACTTTTTTTTTCCCTGGGCCCTCCTGTGAGGGAGTCAAGCCCAGTCTTGCTCTGATAACATGTTGAATTTTCATAAGAGATGATATTTCATGTGAATGAATATCTTATTACAATGATGATTGTTCTATATATAAAGAACATGCGGTTACCATGGTGACCATCCATGAAGAGATGCATCCCTTGGGTAATAAATATATTTATACTTTATATTATATTATACATATAATATAAATATAATTTATATTTATACTTTATACTTTATACTTTATATTATAAATATATTATTACACAAATAATATTATAATTAATAATATTGTTTAATAATTAATAATCATTTTATTAATTATTAATCTTGTAGAATATCTTTCCAATGTTTCCCAAACATCAACATCATGGATAGACTTAGGGTCTCTCTAAACCCTTCTAGCCATATTAGTTAAACTCTTGAGTAAATAAAAGGGTAAATTAAATTCTTTATCCTCGCTCAGGTGCATGAGAAACCGAAGATGGAAACAATGCATAATAAAAAATGTTCCCTCATCCGTGATGTATTTTTGGACTGCTGTGAGGGTTCCTTTCCATTCTTCCTTTATCCATGTGATGGGAATTCCATGAATACAGTCGGGGTTCTGGTGCCCTGACACCAAAAATTTATTGCAAAGTTCTGGGGGTAACATGCCATTCTTAAACCACCTTTCCCCGTAGACCGGGAGAGCACAGACTGCTCCAATGAAATGTTTTACATTGTGGATACAAGTGTCCCCAAGTTGGGATTTGAAATCATCAAATGTCTGTGAAAACAACAGAGCCACACCTGTATGATATCCCTTGAACGTGCAAATAAATTCGTACCATTCTTCTTTCACAACAAGATCCATGATTTTTGGGACAACTTCGAACAAATCGAACCCCTTTGACTATGTTTTGTTCATCTTCCATCGGTCTCATGAAGACACCATTTTGTTTTGACCACTTTTGTTGCAAGAAACGAGCCGAACATGAATTTTAGTTTGATGTAATTTTCCACCTGTGATTCTAATTCCCCGTAACAGTGTGATGATGCGAACTGAAGGTGCAACTTGCACGATATAAACACAACTGCAGAATGATGAATCTGGAGACAAACTTTCGTGAAATTGAGTTCACCTGAGTATGCATACACATGCAAGAACCATCAAATCATTTTAAAATATTTAAAATAGTTTATGAACGTTTAAATAATTAAAAAAACATGTTTTACTATTGTTTGCAAGAACATGTCTGTTCTTGCAATCAACATTTTTCTGCACTAAAAAGTATTGGTCAACCTGCTATAAGCTCAGTAATGATAAATCAAGATGACATATGTTATTAACCCAAATGAACGTGCAATAACCTTCCAAGAAAGAAAGAAAAATGGTGCAAAGTCAATAGAAGGGTAAGCCAATTCAAGCTGACTCATTAAACCATGGAGAAGAAATTGAGCAGGAAATCAGACTTTACAGATGTATAGGCTAAAGGAGGGAAAGAGCAGAGGCACAAACCTAGGTTTCAACATATCCAATACTATGACAACAATGATGACATTTATTATCATGATGGTATAAAGATGAATGAGCTTCTCTTGGTTTTGAGAATAATTTATCCTCTATTGAACAAGGCCAACTACGTGAAGGTGGAAGCTCATATGCCCCCTCCCCTCCCCCTCACAACACTCTCAATTTCCCAATAGTACCCAATGTATAAAATGGAAAATAATCGAAAAAAAATAGTAATATTCATGCATAGAAACCACCAAAACAAAAATTAATGAAGGTAAATGAAATTGTGTGTTTGTAAATGATATTTTTAGTTTACCACGTACTCTAGTATGGTGACTATTTTCAAGTTTCACATAATAATTAAACAACATATAACATAGGATATACAAAATTAGCATAAAACTTAAAAATATGTAAGTAACCCATGACATAAGTAAATTATTTTAAGAGAATAATTCATACAAATTAAAATATATAGTTACATACCTGATCCAACTCAACATCTGTATCATCCTTATTCTGAATCTTATTCATAAAACTCGACATTTATATCATCATTCATTTCAGAAATGATTTTGAAAGGATTGGTGATATCATCATCACCATGAATGTTATTTTCAAGCATATTTTCATCGATATCATCATCAAGATCAACCACATTATCTCTTATGCCTGGTTCATCTTCTCCATCTTCTTTGTATGTTGACCCATGATCTTCTGACTCTGTCTGATATGGTGCATCATCTTCTTCTTCAATATATCTTCTTCCCTTACATGCATATACTTAATTGGCCTTCCTCTTGGATCATATATAACAAAAAATGACTAATCCCTCTCACCTGGTGTTATTGGATAAATTGGTAGGTGCAGACACTAACTGATCTCCCTAGATCCACCTAGATCTATAACAAAACACACCAGAACATGACACTTTCCTTAATTTTTAGATATTGAATTTACTAACTAAAGAGGGATAGGTGACATACCATTTAAATGTCACTTCCTTTCGCCATCACCATCCTATCTATGTTCCAACGCTCATACAATGATGAACCTGCAAAAGAATGCAAACAACCAAAGTGATAGTAATAGTATAAAATCAATATAAACCTATGTATGTGATCAGGGAATCATACAATAAAACACAACAAGCTTTATAGGAAAGAATCATATTACTGTATCATATTAAATGTGAAAGAGAGATTACAACCATGGCCTTGATGTTGTAAGGTCCCTTCTAACTGTCCTTCGTTCCCCACACACTTCCACTCCAAGAATTCTGAGAGCATAGATCTGATAATATTCACAATATATCTTGACAAAATGGCTCATCTATCCAAGCTAACAATCTCCAAAGCTCAATCCAATCCAAGCTCCAAAATCAAAAGCTAGTCTCATCCAAGCCCCAAAATAAAAAGATCCAAAAGCTAAATTTCTCCATGAGAGCTCCTCTCCTTTTATAAGTCGAAGAGGATAAGGTGAGGAGGTTAGGATGATCCCACTAAATCATGAAAGAGAGTAAGATCCAAACCATTCAAATTCCACCTCACCATGGAAGTTTCTCCTTCTAGAAGCATCGAGAAGATGCTCATTTTTCCCACGTATGAGCATTTTCGCACCCTTCCTATATAGCAACCTATGAACACTTTGTGACCTAGCTATGGTG
>JZKD02S2186230.1:55417-76712 GCA_000966675.3 Picea glauca
AATGCAACTTCTTTTCTCAGGAAAAGTTCTTCTCCCTTCTTTCTTCAGGAACTCAGGCCACTGACCCCTCTGAAGGCAACATATAGGTTTACATCATTAACGGTCATAGGGATGATGAAAATAATGTGTAACACTTGGAACCCTTGAGTAAAAGACCTATTCACATTGGCTTGGAAAAACATAGTGATCATGTCCTCTTTCAAACACCATTGTTTTAATCATAGGAAAGTGATACTTGTGGTACAAAAAAAGGGAAAATAAAAATAAATAAATAATACTAATAATCATCATTAAACATGTGACGAGAAGGGGGTAAGCAATTCAATTAATTTATAAAAACCAAATTACTTTGGGGGATTAATTTTTTAAAAAGGGGAAATAATTGTTTTGTTACATATGCTAATTAAATTTTTATTAATTAAAAGAAATAGGGGAAAAAAGTAATTTTCTACACTTTCTAATTTGAGTTTTAGATAAAATGGGAAAAGAGGGAAACTTAAAAGAATTAGGAAACTAAGGGAAAAAGGGGAAACATAAAGAAAAAGGGAAACCTAAGGAAAAAAGAAGAATGACCAACTTAGTAAGAAACCTTGCCTTTAATAACTTTCTAAATTGAACTCAACTAGGAATTTAGTAAGGGCGTAAGTCATTAAAATGTGTAAGGGAATATGCAAACACCTAGGAGCGATTCTAGGAATGCTTTTAGGTGGGTGAGGGAAATAAGAGTAATTAAACAATTAATGAAATTAATTTCTGGTGCAACAAAGGGGATGGGTGACATGTGTATGGGGGAGGATTTTTCTGAATTAAATTATTGAACAATAAATTAAATGGGAATTTGGGAAAGAAATCACTTAGAAAATCTATATAATGGAGGGAGGAGAAGGAGAATGGAAATATTCTGTTATGCGTAAAGTTACGTTGCAAAATTTTAGACTTGAATGACTTATCTTGTGGGAGTTAGGATACCTAGCTCGGTGAGGAGTGTTATCTCGACCTTGCGAAGTGAGCTGGGAGATATTTGTTTTTTGTTTTAGTGTGGGTGGCCCCTTTGTGGCTTTGGTGGATAAGGGGAAAGAAGAGTACCCCTAGTGTTGGCTGGGAGGTACCAGTGAAGTCTCATTGGTCAGCAAGTGGGAGCTACACAGAGTGCGTGGGACAACAACTCAGAGTTGTCACCTTGGGCTATGGTACATATGATTTTATTTTTCATGGTAGATTACTATTGAACTTACGCTTTCACTTTTGTACCTTTAATTGTGTAAAGAAAGTGTTTGACTTGGAATTTTAATCGAGAACTTAAATTCCCCATAGCCTTAGGCTCGCTGCTTGACTTGATTCCCTTGGCATTCGATCCCTGAATGTTGTGACTGTCCTATTGGTTTTATTGATTTATTGTGAAGAGTTGTGCTTTAATTCGTCATCATCCCCAGATCATCAGTCCACACCTAAGCAGTCAACCAGGAGATGGATCGACGGTCGTCACTTCAGTGTTAATATACCTATAGATCTTAATGCCCTGCTTTTATGTGCATGGATGATGAGTGAAGGATGTGTTTGCCCAGTCGTTTACTCCTGTTGATTGTTCCTGGTTGAGTGATTGTCTTGTGCCCTCTTGCAATTGAAATGACCTAGGCGTTGATGATATGATCTCTATGTTTTTGATGAAATAATCTCTATGCTTTATCTCTGCAATTTCTGGGCATTTTAACCAGTGCTTGATTGGTATAAATCCTGTGATTTATTGATAAACCCCAGCCTTGTTCGATATCATCTCTGTGATTTTTGTGATGAATTCCCATTGCTTGGTTGGGTATTTTGTTTTCGATTACATGTAGAGACTCTGATGTAATAATTTGACAACGGTTTTGAGAGGCAAAGACTACTATTGAAATTTTTAGTGACTGCGATGTTATTGTTGTAACAATGTTTTATTTACATCGATTTCCAGTTCCTTGCTCAACATTTGTCATTATTTTTATCACACAACGATTTTATATGGAGGTGTTTTTCCTTTTATTGATTGGCAGTTGGATGGCGAATACTGTATACTTAGCTCAGCGAATTTCATTGTAATGTATACCTGCATTTTTAACATTTAAATGATAGTGAAATCAAGCTGATTTGACAACGAATTTACCCATATAAACTGTGATTTGGTATTTACCCTGTTGCCATATATAATTTAGATCATGAATTAAGATCTGGTAATATATTTAAATAGCATTTGAACTGTAAATATCTCGAATGTTTAAACCATGTACTAATATGTAATGTCTGGTAATACCTTTGGAATGCATTTTTATTTGCAATATTATTAAACATCCATGATAATTACCATATCCTTATGCTGCATGGATAATTGTAATATATTTAAAGGGAAATATCTTATGATTGCATTTTAATTCTGTAGACAACGACTTCTTATATGCTAGATAACAAAATCCTATATTTTATAGATTCCTCAATGGTAAAAACCTATGTGAGTTTATACAATGGAAGGAAGGCAAATTTATAGCTACATTGTGACCATGCAATGTTGCATTTGAGACTGGTAGTAGCTACGTTTTTTGGATGGTGTATTAATGTGTTCTAATTTCCTACGTTTGAATTCGGTTGTGTTGAATGCATTATCATCCTTTACATTGGATTGACAAATTTAGCATGTTTATTAGACCACCATCCCATACCTTTTATAGACAGTACATTTTAATCGACAACGTTTATAGAATAAAGACAAATCTAGATTAATAACAACGATATTTAAATAGGTTTCTTGTATAAAAATGATAGTGATAATTAAAATCAACATAGATACTTAAAATTGAGTTTTCTGTATAAGAATGACAACGAAATTATAAAACAAGTTTTTGAGATATTAAAAACGAGTTTCCTGTATAAGAATGACAACAAAATTATAAAACAAGTTTTCGAGATATTAAAATGAGTTTCTTGTTGGCATCTGAGAATGGATTGTAACTTGATAAACCCTAATTTATTTTTTATTTATTTATATTTGTGATAGAGATGTTACGTTCCCACTGCGAATGTTTAGCATTGATTAAGCATATATAGGTGGCCTACCTATAATATCACCCAGGTTTTAATGTTGTTATAAAGTAATTGGTTAAAGCACATTTTTAAACGATTGCAATTTAAAATTGAAAAAAAAAACGGATCTCATTACATTTCGTCTATTCTTGAAGGTTGTATGTCCATAACTGGATCCTTCTAAATCCTTATTGTATGTCTCGAGGATTTCCAATTGTTCAGTTTTCAAAAACTTGTTTCCACCGCCTTCCACTTCATTTAATTTCAAGAATGTGTTTTCATCTAGTTGTCCCTCGTTTAATATCTTAATTTCCCTCTGCCAGAACTTATTCTGTTTAGAAATTTTGGTTGAAAATATTGTTTCACTTGTAGGAGCCACCTTCACACATCCCACAATGTGTAACAATTTTATTCCTTTTGGGTTGGGTTAAGAATCCTTCTTTCACCATTTAAGAGGAGTTGGAACATTCTAAATTATTGAAGGAGATAGGGTCCTTGTGGTTGTTGTGCTTTAGAGGAATGGGTTGAGGGGGTTTCTTCTTTACTTTAGTCCCTTGTCATTGACCAACTTCCACTAGTGCAGTCTATCTTTTTATTTTCTAATTAGAAAGGGAAGAAATGTAAGGGATGTTTCATGCATTACACGATGTTGATACAATTAATTTTGTGATTAAGTATATGGATTTCAAGGTTCTCTTTTCCCTTGGTTAATGTGCACTCCACACTTAAGCTTCTTTACACCTCACTTGTTTATAGTTTATGTTGTAAAATAAAGAATCCTATTTTTTCAATTACTTTATGTAAGGGAAAACCACTTCTGGTCCTCAAATAAAACAAAGGTATTAATGGAGTTACCTCATCTTTCATGCCGAGATAAGGGTTAAAGTTTTATCTTGTGCAGACCTTTTTATGTGTGTTCATAGTTATCCTACGCCTCGCTTAGCTCGATGGATGCGATGAGCACATGGATAACTTGGCCTTGGGGCATATGGGGAGTCTCTTGTAGTCATAATGATGGGGACATTACATATGGGACATATGGGGCGTCTCTTGTAGTCGTAATGATGGGGACGTTACATATGGTATCAGAGCCGATTCAACCCTGCAACTGTGGATCGCCCGACTTTCCACTGCAGTAAACCCTTGAGTTTTAACCTAGCACTAATTAAAACCTTAACGTATCCATGCAGTGATCTTGATTAGAGGACACTACAGAGGTTAGCGACATGGTGCTATGGAAGGAGGTGTGACGCCTCCAGAGGTGCCTGCACCCTCGAAGTCTAACCCCCAAGGGGAAGAACAAGTCCTTGGGATGGATTCAATTGTTGTAAGGGATAATGATGGTATGACCAGGTCCTTCCAGAGATTGTCAGAGACCTTTATTCACCATCTGTACTGAGATGAGGCCAGGGTGCCTGTACCCCTGAGGGTCCATAGTGCGCCTAGCCAGTACCATTAGTTTTTATTGCGAACTCAAGAAGGTCAAATTTCTCGAGTTATTGGGTGCCCTAGAAATTGTAGCCGCCAAGGCATGGTTGGAGAATAAGGCGATGTGTTTGCACTTCATGACTATACCTCTAACTTGAAGGTCCGCAGGGCGGTCTTTCAACTGAAGGGCAACACTCTTCTATGAGGGAAGACACTCCTACCACAATTGAACATGCCCATCTAAGACGTGTCATGGGAACTGTTTGAGGAACGGTTCCGAGAGAGGTATCTATCAGAGGGATTCATTGAGCGTCAACTCAATGATTTCAAATGCCTTACGACAGGGTGGCCATACGGTGCCCGAGTACGAGGCCGTTTTTGTAGTTCCTTCAGTATGCTCTGCACCTTTACCAAGAAAATTAAGGTCAACAAGTTCATGTTGGACTTAGTGTTAGGATTCGACTTCTACTTCAGGTACCAAGATTACTAGACCGAAGAAGGTGTGTTGGAATGAAGGGAGTCACATTACCAACAAGGCTGCCTAGTGGATGGGACCGAAGCATCTAGATCAGTTGGACCCACTACCGTGGGAGTTTTTGGAAAGACCCATTGAATTCTTGCAGAAGTAAATAACTTCCATGCAGATCACCAGTAAACTGTGCTTGAGACGTCAAGCACCATTATTGACCAGACCCTTAGTATTTTGATAGATCCTGGTGCTACTGAGATTTTAATTCTGGTGCAACACTAAAAGGGATTAAGGTTAAGACAGTCGAACATGATGAGTTTAGCTTTGTAGATATGGATTCGGGAGCCAAATAGAAGGTTGGAGGAAAGGTTGTGGGTTGTACCCTTAACCTGGGATATTTTGTCACCAGGGCCAACCTGTACATCACAATATTAGGATCTTATGACATCATCATCGGTATGGACTGGTTGGAATCACATGAGGCGATACTCAACTGTAAGATGAAATGTTTGAACTTGGTCGATGATGAGGGACAGAGATGTGTGATTGTAGGTCGGAACTAGGGAGTTTCCCTGAGGTTTATCTCTTCCTTGAAGTTACGGAAGAGCATGCACAAGGGATGTAAGATTTATGCGATCCTTGTGTTAAATGAAAAGGGAGTAGCAAAAGGTCTAGAACACCTTCTGGTGGTGAGAGAGTTTGTGGACGTCTTCCCTGAGGAGTTACCTAGGATGCTGCTAGAGAGGGAATTGGAATTTACCATAGACCTAAAACTGGGGACTGAACCGATAGAAAGAATGTCTTATTAGATGTCGACTTCAGAGTTACAGGAGTTGAAATTACAACTGAAGGAGTTGTTGGTCCTGGGACTTATATGTCCTAGTGTGTCACCGTGGGGTGTGCCTATTATTTTCATTCAAAGGAAGGATGGGGTGTGGAGACTCTGCATTGACTACTATCAATAGAACAAGGAAACAATCAAGAATTAGTATCTGTTTCCAAGGAGGGATGATCTGTTTGATCAGATGAAAGGCGTGACGATGATTTAAAAGATCGACTTAAGATCAGGGTATCACCAGTTACGGATCAAGGAGGATGACGTCCCTAAGACCGCCTTTAAGATGAGGTTTGGACATTATGAGTTTATTGTTTTACCATTTGGAATGACAAACATCCCAGGGATATTTATGAGTTTAATGAACAGGGTGTTCTGCGAGTACTTGGACAAGTTCGTCCAAGTATTCATTGATGACATTTCGATTTAATCTCAGATGATGGAGAAGCATGACGAGCACTTTCACTTGGTACTACAATGTCTACGAGAGAACAAGTTGTATGGTAAATGGTATAAATGCTCGTTTTATCAATCAAATATTCACTACTTAGGGCATGTCATCTCCGACGAAGGTATTGTCATGGATCCAACAAAGGTCGAGGCTATTATGGAATGGCCTGCGCTAGAAAATGTCCCAGAAGTGTGTAGCTTCATGGGTTTAGTAGGATACTATCGACGGTTCATTGAGGGATTCTCAAAGATAGCAAATCTGATCATGGAATTGCAGAAGAAGAACAAGAAGTTTGGTTGGACCGAGAAATGTGCGAAAGAATTTTGGAGGCTCAAGGAGCTGTTGACAACAACACTAGTACTAAAGGTCCCTGACATGGATGTGAACTTTTTGGTATGCATTGACGCATCCAAAGAAGGCTTAGGTGGAGTCTTGATGTAAGACAGTCGGGTGATCGCGTACATCTCGAGGAAGTTGAGAAGGCATGAGGAGAAATATGCAATGCATGATTTGGAGTTGTTAGAAATGGTATATGCCTTGAAGGTTGGGAGACACTACCTGGTTGGACGAAAATTTGAACTAAAAACGAACCCCTGTGGAATACAACACATCTTTACGCAAAGAAACCTGAACGCAGGACAATGACGTTGGTAGGAATTGCTTAGCGAGTATGACTTCGAGATTACTTACATAAAAGAAACATTGAACCGAGTGGCAGATGCATTGAGTTAGATACCACACATATTTTCGGTGTTGCCTCTTCAGATGAATCTACATGAAAATATTCTAACTTTACAGTGCGACGATGACTGGTACAAAGAGGTCAAGGATTTCATCGGACAAAACACAATGGAGGTACCAATATTTGAAGGATTTACGTTGGACGACGATGGACTAATGATGTTTAAAAATCGGATATACGTACCACCAAATGACGAGTTAAGGAGTTTGATCCTAAACGAGGCTCATAGAGAAGTATACATGGCTCACCCGGAAGTCATGAAGATGAGGGCGGACCTTAAATCCTTATTCTTCTAGAAAGAAATGAAGGCAGACATAGCCAACTACGTGGTCAGGTGTCTAGAATGTCAACAGGTAGAGGCTGAACATAGACATCCAACAGGATTACTACAGCCACACGCTATTCCAAAATCAAAATGGGAGGTCATTTTGATGGATTTCATTGTTTGATTTCCACTAACGGCAAGGAGACACGACTCGATTTTTGTGGTCATCGACACTCTGACGAAGAGTGATCATTTTATTCTTGTGCATACGACATATCAGGAACCAGACATAGATAGATTTTACTCAGCGAGATTGTGAGGGTGTGGCGTGCCTAAAAGGATTACATCTGATCAAGGATCAATGTTTACTGGACAATTCTGGACTAGTTTCCAAGAGGCATTAAGAACCCAACTTAACTTTAGTACTGTGTATCACCTAGAGACAGATGAGTAGATGAACGAACAAACCAACTCTTGGAGGATGTGTTGTGCATGTACGTGATGGACCAACCAAAGCATTGGAAAGAATTCTTTTCACTGGTATAATTCACACATAATATATAGTTATCAAAGCACCATGAGGATGACGCCTTTCGAGTTTCTTTACGGGCGACCATGTCGAACACCTTGAGTTGGGATCAACTTGAGGATAGGGTCATGGTAGGACTAGAAGCGATCCAAGCAATGGAATATCAATTGAAAACTATAAGACAAATGATCAAGGAAGCGCAAGAT
Organism: Picea glauca; assembly: GCA_000966675.3. Classification (NCBI taxonomy): domain Eukaryota; kingdom Viridiplantae; phylum Streptophyta; class Pinopsida; order Pinales; family Pinaceae; genus Picea; species Picea glauca. The sequence goes on from JZKD02S2186230.1 coordinate 63,394, forward strand.
CAACATATGAGTTATGTCAATGCGCATCATGTCCACTGTAGTTATGATGTGGCGATTGAGTGTTCTTGTGAGTTAAACTGCATAAGAGTTCGATCAAGTTTGGAAAGGGGTCCTAAACTATCTCCTAAGTTAATGGAATATTGCGAGATTGTGGAAAGAAGAAGGCCCATGGCCTATCGACTAGCCTTTCTTGATTCTTTGAGGCGTATACACGATGTTTTTCATGAATCTATTTGAGACGTTATATTAGTGATCCTACACATGTTATTGACATGATTTCCTTGTAGGTATCGGATGAGGGTGTGCTCATGGCTGATCCAATCAACATCCTGGATCATCGCACTCGACAGCTATGGCATCGAACAAAAAATCAGATCAAGGTCCAGTGGGACAACTATAGTCTGCACTCAATGACCTAGGAGGATGCATATGAGATGCGCCAATAGTTTCCTTTTTTGTTTGATAGATAGACTTATGATACTGTGACACACATTATTTCAGCACTTATACTGTGAAACTTCAGGATGAAGTTTAGACCAAGAGGGTGTATGTAACATCCCGCTCTCACGCACACTGAGCGAACTTATTCTTTGAGGACACTTACTTGCAAGTGATCCAGATTACTATACTATTAGGCGTTTGATTATGATTATGAGGCATTATGTATTTGATGACATGTTATTTTGATGTATTGATATAGACATGTGCTATTGACTCAGTTCTCCTGAGTGTGAAGGATTTTGGACCTCAAAGATACTGAGGCATCGATGAAACCCTTGGACTCCAGATCGAGTGAGGGAGTGGACTATTGGGGTTTTATTGTTCTATATATGACATATGTGCATTTGATTAGATGTTATGATTATGGATTTTATTTTGACATGATTCATTGATGATGCTGGCTGATGATATATTTCCGACTAGACTCACATGTGGAGTAGAGGGCTCACACATGACTACCAGATATGTTGAGGGAGAGGTGTGGACAACAACCCTGCCACATCCTACTAGCACTCCCATTGTGGCTTGAAATGTAGGTTAACAATTACCTAGTTCGAGAAGACCCACAATGTCGTGAGGGAAAACTGTGATAGTCGCTCACGATGATTCTATGGGGTGCGCAATAAGGAAGGGGCCTTATTCCTTAGAGGCCCTTAGTCTCCCACAAGATCACCTAACAGAGTATTGAATCCATGGGTTTTTTATGTCTACCAATTCAGTCAAGAGGTGAACGACACCCTTGGAGCACGTAGTGCATCCTGAAGCGCACGTCGCACAAGAAAAATAGAATGAGGCAAGTGGCACCCTTGGATCACGTAGTGTGTCCTGAAGGGCACATTGCGCAAGAAAAATGGAATGAGATGAGTGACACCCTTGGAGCATGTAGTGCATCCTGAAGGGCACATCACGCAAGGGAAACATAATGAGGCGAGTGCCCCCCTTGGAGCATCTAGTGCATCCTGAAGGGCACATCGCGTTGTTAACTAATAAGTGATTAAACCTAGATGGGTTAAAAACTAATAATGTGATAATAAAGATTTAAAAACAATTTCCCTAATAAAATGTCGCCCAACCTAGGAAAATAAAATCTAGGTGTAAGTGATGATTGTGGTAAAAAAAAATGGAAAATAAAAATAAATAAATAATACTAATAATTATCATTAAACATGGACAAGAAGGGGGTAAGCAATTCAAGTAATTTATAAAAACCAAATTACTTTGGGGGATTAAAATTTTAAATAGGGGAAATAATTGTTTTATTACATATGCTAATTAAATTTTTATTAATTAAAATAAAAAGGGGGAAAAAAGTAATTTTCTACCCTTGCTAATTTGAGTTTTAGATAAAATAGGAAAAGAGGGAAACTCAAAAGAATTAGGAAACTAAGGGAAAAAGGGGAAACATAAATAAAACAGGAAACATAAGGAAAAAAATAGAATGACTTAGTAAGGAACCTTTCCTTTAAGAACTTTCTAAATTGAACTCAACTAGGAATTTATTAAGGGCATAAGTCATTAAAATGTGTAAGGGAATATGGGAACACCTAGGAGCAATTCTAGGAATGCTTTTAGGTGGGTGAGGGAAATAGGAGTAGTTAAACAATTAATGAAATTAATTTCTGGTGCAACGAAGGGGATGGGTGACATGTGTATGGGGGAGGGTTTTTTCTGAATTAAATTATTTGACAATAAATTAAATGGGAGTCTAGGAAAGAAATCACTTAGAAACTCTATATAATGGAGGGAGGAGGAGGAGAATGGATATCTTCTGTTATGCATAATGTTACACTGCAAAATTTTAGACTTGAATGACTTATCTTGTGGGAGTTGGGATACCCATCTCGGTGAGGAGTGGTAGCTCAGCCTTGCAAGGTGAGCAGGGAAGAAGAGTACCCCTAGCGTTGGTTGGGAGGTACTGGTGAAGTCTCATCGGTCGGCAAGTGGGAGCTTCATGGAGCACGTGGGACAACAACTTAGAGTTGTCACCTTGGGATACGATACTCATGCTTTTATTCTGCATGGTATATTACTATTGACCTTACACTTTAATTTATGTACCTTTAATTGTGTAAAGAAAGTGTTTGACTTGGCATTTTAATTGAGAACTTAAATTCCCCATAGCCTTAATCTCGCTGCTTGACTTGATTCACTTGGAATTCAATCCCTGAATGTTGTGACTATCCTATTGGTTTTATTGATTTATTGTGAGGAGTTGCGCTTTACTTCGTCCTCATCCCTAGATCATTAGTCCACGTCTGAGCAGTCGGCCAGGAGCCAGATCGACGGTTGTCACTTCGGTGTTAATAGACCTATAGATCCTAATGCCCTGCTTTTCTGTGTGTGGATGATGAGTGAAGGATGTGTTTGCCCATTTGTCTACCCCTGTTGATTGTTCATGGTTGAGTGATTGTCTTGCACCCTCTTGCGATTGAAATGACCTTTGCGTTGATGATATGATCTTTGCATTTTTGATGAAATTATCTCTGTGATTTATCTCTGCGATTTCTGGGCATTTTAACTAGTGCTTGATTGGTATAACTCCTACGATTTATTGATAAACCCCAGCCTTGTTCGGTATCATCTCTACAATTTTTGTGATGAATTCCCAGTGCTTGGTTGGGTATTTTGTTTGCGATTACATGTAGAGACTCTGATGTAATAATTTGACCTCGTTTTTTAGAGGCAGTGACTGCTATTGAAATTTTTATTGACTGCGATGTTATTGTTGTAACAATTCTTTATTTACATCGATTTCCAGTTCCTTGTTCAAAATTTGTCATTATTTTTATTACACAACGATTTTATATGGAGGCGTTTTTCCTTTTATTGATTGATAGTTGGATGGAAAATACTTTAAACTTAGCTTAGAGAATTTTGTTGTAATGTATACCTGCATTTTTAACATTTAAATGATAGTGAAATCAAGCTGATTTGGAAACGAATTTACCCATATAAACTATGATTTGGTATTTATCCTATTTCCATATATAATTTAGACCGTGAATTAAGATCTGGTAATATCTTTAAATAACATTTGAACTATAAATATCCAGAATGTTTAAACTGTGTCCTAATCTGTAATGTCTGGTAATTCCTTTGGAATGCATTTTTATTTACAATACTATTAAACAGCCATGATAATTACCATATCCTTATGTTGCATGGATAACTGTAATATATTTAAAGGGCAATATCTTATGATTGTGTTTTAATTCTATAGACAACAACCTCTTATATGCTAGATAACAAAATCCTGTATTTTATAGATTCCTCAATGGTAAAAACCTGTGTGAGTTTATACAATGGAAGGAAGGCGGATTTATAGCTGCATTGTGATCATGCAGTGTTGCGTTTGAGACTGGTAGTAGTTGCATTTTTGGGACTTTGTATTAGTGTGTTCTAATTTCCTGCATTTGACTTCTGTTGTGTTGACTGCATTGTCATACATTACATTGGATTGACATATTTAACATGTTTATTAGACCACCATCCCATACCTTTTATAAACAATACAGTTTAATAGACAATGTTTATAGAATAAAGACAGTTCTAGATTAATAACAATGATACTTAAATAGGTTTCCTGTATAAAAATGACAATGATAATTAAAACCGACATAGATACTTAAAAATGAGTTTTTTGTATAAGAATGACAACAAAATTATAAAATGAGTTTCTAAGATATTAAAATGAGTTTCCTGTTGGAGTTTGAGAATGGATAATAACTTGATAAACCCTGATTTAAAAAAAACTATTTGTATTTTTGATAGAGATGTTACGTTCCCACTGCGATTTTTTAGCATTGATTAGGCATACGTAGGTGGCCTACCTATAATATCACCTAGGTTTTAATGTTGTTTTAAAGTAATTGGTTAAAGCACATTTTTAAAAGATTGTAATTTAAAATTGAAAAAAAATGGATCTCATTACATTTCGTCTATGCTTGAAGGTTGTATGTCCATAACTGGATCCTTCTAAATCCTTATTGTATGTCTCGAGGATTTCCAATTTTTCAACTTTCAAAAACTTGTTTCCACCGCCTTCCACTTCATTTAATTCCGAGAACATGTTTTCATATAGTTGTCCCTCATTTAATGTCTTAATTTCCCTCTGCCAAAACTTATTATGTTCATAAATTTCGGTTGAAAAGATTGTTTCACTTGTAGGAGCCACCTTCACGCATCCCACAATGTGTAACAATTTTATTCCTTTTGGGTTAGGTTAATAATACTTCTTTCACCATTTAAGAGGATTTGGAACATTCTAAATTACTGAAGGAGATATGGTCCTTGTGGTTGTTGTGCTTTAGAGGAATGGGTTGAGGGGGCTACTTCTTCACTTTAGTCCCTTGTCATTGACCAGCTTCCACTAGTGTAGTCTATATTTTTATTTTCTAATTAGAAAGGGAAGAAATGTAAGGGATGTTTTATGCATTACATGATGTTGATACAATTAATTGTTTGATTAAGTATAGGGATTTCAAGGTTCCCTTTCCCTTGGTTAATGTGAACTCCACACTTAAGCTTCTTTACACTTCACTTGTTTATAGTTTATGCTGTAAAATAAAGAATCTTATGTTTTCAATTAATTTATGTAAGGGAAAACCACTTCTGGTCCTCAAATAAAATGAAGGTATTAATGGAGTTACCTCATCTTTCATGTCGAGATAAGGGTTAAAGTTTGATCTTGTGCAGACCTTTTTATGTGCGTTCATAGTTACCCTCACTTAGCTTGATGGATTCGAAAAGCGCATGGATAACCTAGCCTTGGGGCATATGGGGCATCTATTGTAGTCATAACGATGGGGACATTACACATGGGACATATGGGGTGTCTCTTGTAGTCGTAATGATGGGGACGTTACAGAACTTATAAGAGCCAACATTTTAAATTTATATTTAGGAAAGTAAATTGATGGTTGATTAATCTTTCTTGTTTCATATTATGATCTAATTTTGATTTCAGATGATGAGTTTATTTAGCAGAGAAATCCATGGAAGAGGTAGGGGAAGAAACATTTTTTGGCAAAGAGGCAACATGAGACTTAGATTTTCAATTCACTTTGATGTTGATCCTCAATAGTTAAATCATATATTCCAAGATGGGTTTTTCAACTTGGTAGGTCAAGGAGGGTTTCAACCACATCCTAGACCAGAAAGGCCTCATTTTCAACCTCGCCCAAGTTTATCTAATGCTCATGTTTCGCCTCATGTCTCCCACCAGCCACAGGTTCATGTAAGTTATGGTTGGCAATATGTTGTTCACTCCCATGTATTTCATCATCATGGATGACCCACAATTTCATTCCGTTTCCTTCTCCATCTCCACTCAACCAACATGCCCCACAAATTTATCATGTTACATCCCATGTTCAGTCCTCTCATGCAAGAAAAAGGCTTAAAACATCCATCCATGAACCTATGTCAAGCAAGGGTAAAAACATAGACACTCATTACAAATCATATAATAACTCCTCTCAACCAGTCACCTCACATGCCTATCATGTGAATGAACCATCTCCAACTCTTAGTGAAGTTCAACCTTTTGAATTCCAATCATCCATTCACTGACAAGGCTCACTCGACAAACAAAGTAAGAAGATCAACAAGCAGTGAGAAGTGGCAGATTGTTTCACACAATAAATATGGATTTTGATATTTTTTGTTTGTTTATGGTGGTAAATAGTTTGTTTATAGTTTGACTTTGGGACAGCTTGATACCATTATCTTCATTTTTGGACATCCATTAAATAATTGTTTTTTATGGTGAAAATACATTTTATTTATTGGATATAGGTGAATATATATATATATATATATATATATATATATATATATATAATAATAATGGATTGTTTTAGGAGATACAAGGGGATGATAAAAGTGATTGTTTATATTTGTGATGTGGCATGATTTATTATTTAAATAAATTATGGAGCAACAAGGAGGAAATCAAACTAAAAAAAGACTAAAAGGATTAGGGGTCCCACCTATTAGTTATTATTTAATAAACCTTTATCTATTATTATTATTATTTGTCCCTAACTAATATTAAGTCAATTATGAATTAACTAATGGTAGTTTGAAACTACCACAAATTCTTTTGAGAAATATAAAAATATGATAAAAGAAAAGGACGATAGAGGGGAGAAAAAGGAAGATTTTTTTTATAAAGTTTTACTCTTAAACTTGTGAGATTAATTAATTTCATTCACTTTGAGTTATCATAGAGTCTTAATATTTTTGTTGATAGAAGGGTTTTATTGAAGATAACATGATTTAGATATTTGAGATACATTATTCAACAACTTATTCTAGAAAGGTTGATCATTTAATCTTGGCAATCTGTGTATTCTGATCTATTCATGAATTAGTTTTCACTATTGATAGGGAATATTTTGCAAAGTCAGTAGATGATACTTTCATGGTTAAGTTGATCCAGATTTTTAGCCTTAGTCTTCACTTGTTGTTGGATTCTTTTTTATATGATCCCCATCGAAGTCTTCTAAATCTTATATTGGTCCTTACCCTCACAAGGGGTTTGAAAGAAAGGTTATGGTTGTAACTCAGATTGAAATTAATAAAATCACTTTGTTGATTTTGATCTCACATGTGTAATCCTTGATATTATTTTCATATTTCTACTTCATTTGTTCTTTTAAATCTCAACAAAATACATATATTTTTATTATTCTTCTTTCACATAGTTTATTTATAAAAATAAAAAGGACAGCATTGATTCCTTGTACTTATTACTCGAGAATTAATTGATCATTTTTTCTAAGGCTATAAACCCCGAGTGATAATCCCAACTATATTACCCTAGCCAAGTAAGATTTGAAAATATTGGAGTGAGGTTATTCATACCTTTTCCTCAATCACATTGTTTCATTAGTACAAATATCATTAATATGTTTTTTCCCTGGAGGATTAGTGGAAACCATTGGATGGATTGTTGTTGGTTCCTCTCCTCTATGAGCACCCTCATCTACATGTTCTGCCATTGAAACAAGAAAATTTATAAGTACACCATCTGATGGAAATATTTATAATCATCATATTATACATTTTATTTTAAAGACATGCATATCATGATGGGTTTGTGAACCACTGGTATCACGTGCTTGTTTTCCACCACCGTCAAATGAACCAGTGTTTCTTGCATGCTTAAAACATATAGAGACATAATTAATTTATGGGTAAAATCAATTGTCAATATATTTGACAAGTAATCAACAACTACAATCTTTTCATTTTGTTTACCAACTCATTTGAAGGGTTAGATTGTGTTTGTGATCCCTCCCTTTGTCGATTTTCCACCACATATTTAAATTCAAACCTGAAGCCAAGCATCAAGTCTTTATTTGTGGAGACACTTTTGAAGGTATCCTCGTGCATCGCAAGGTATAAGATATGGATTTTTTCTTACCGGCTACAATCAGACAAAATTTTCATGTTGATATGTATAATATGAATAAAGTATTTAATACTTACAATTCTATCTTTTAATCTCAAGTAACCACCTTGGCCAAGTTTGTGTTGAACATGTTTATCTAATCTTTCCTTCGTTTCTTTTGATGTGTCTAGGAGTCTACGAAAAGTTTCAAGTATGTTATAAGATATCATACTTTTTATTGTAGAACTAAACTAAATTCAACATATTCAATTGAAAATATCATATATTACCTTTCAGGGCCAAGTAGTGTCTTCCCTTCACTTCTCAATGCACTCTCCTTTGGATCCTCCTCTGTATTCTTCCATTCCCTCTCAGGAATTGCCAGAGGACGATCATACTTTTTTTTTTTTTTCAATTGATCCCTATATTGATCTATGACATATTTCAAATATGTACTAGCCCTTGAGGTGATTTCATATTTGTTGAATAAATCACGAAACAGGTCGACCATATGGTATATAATATTTATTTTCAAATATTTATTCTAGGAATTCCATTGTGTGTGAATGGTAGGCTTGAACTCAAAGATCTCTAGATCTTTTTCATGCAAGGTCCTATAAAAGAAAATTGTTTCCTGAAAAAATTATATGATAATTAGTTTAAAATAATATGAAATATGTAGGTTTCAATAAAGTGGTAGGAATTAACTATTTAACATATTTAAAAATACATGGGATTTGTTGTATCTTCAAGGGAACCAAGTTTTCATCCACCAAGAAGTTGATGGAGAGTATTCTCGATATTTGAACATGTGTCTCCCCAGGATAACAATTTTTTGGCTCTGTAGAACCAATATCCTCATGAGATTCACCATATAGACCCTCATGAGAATGGTCTAGCATGTGCGGTGGGACTGTCTCATGGGCCCCAATATTTTCAATCCTCTGATCCATATATGGACAGGAAAATAGCCTCCCATGTATGTGGCTCATGCTAGGATGTTGCGGGGTTTGTGCATCACTGCCACAAGCATTATCCTCATGACTAGGTTGTCCCATCATATTTGAAATTTCCTATAGAAAGAAAATGTTAGAGTATTGCTCATATAACGGTATCAGACAAAAATTTCATAAATCAATATATGTCTGAAATAGTTTTTTTTTGTTTGTTTGTTTAAATTGTGCTTACCCCATATTGTTCTATATCCTTCCTTTCCCTCCTCTGTAAGTGTCTTAGACATAACCAATTCAATGTATTCCTTATTTTCCTTTCTCAATGCCTTTCAAATTCTTTCCACCAAGTTGATGGAATCATATATTTCATTCCACACAACATGTTACTTTGATGGTGTGCTCATCTACATCAACAAATAAACATGTTAATTCAATTATTTAAGCAAGAATTGATATGAAAATCATTGTTATACCTACTCTGATCTAGTCGATGCCTTCCCACAATCACCCTGCCACATTATAAGATGCATAAAAAGTTATATTGTTAGAAAATAATCTAAGAAGCATGAGCTATTAAAATGTATGTTAAAGATATAAAAAGGAAAAAATTAATTATAAGTTTGGTATACTAGTAGAACATGTTTACCCCCATAATAACAGTGATTCCATCAATTCGATTCAAATCGTAATTGATCAACAACTCTTCCCCTGCAACTATTGTTTTCACTGCACATACGGATATTTAATTTCCTTCACACCCCTCAAATATACAATTGGGTTTCTTTCTTGTTGTATTGGGTCTTGTACTGTTAATAAGCCCTGCAATATTGCCCAACGCCTTTGGCCTTTGATCAATATACACCCTCACTCCTTTATGATGATCGCTATATTTTAGCTGTATGTAATTTGTAGTGACTATATATATTTTCATACTTGGCATATATTATACCAGCCTCAACCAATATCCATAGTTGTAGCATGGTCCAACATACTCCATAAAATCAAGAAGTCCTCCATATTTCACCTTTATGCCATCCATGGAGAACAAACCTAGACCATGTATGGAGGATGGAGAAATGCGATAAATCCTCTCATTGACATAGAAGTCAATGCCCAATTGAGGAAGTTCATTGGGTACTCATGGTCTCAGTAAATGTTTGTACCTCAAAGGAACCTTGACATCACCTATGCTCTCATCGTCATAAGAACATGAACCTCCTTCAAAATGAAATAATTCCATGCACCTACAATATTTTCTTATGAACTTTTCAAATTTATTTGATCTAATCCCGTTATATGTGTTGGACGTCATAACACTTTCCCCCCTCCCTCCAAAAATTCCCTCGCTCAAGGATGATGGGTCTTGAAGGTACCTGTTTGATTGTACCTACACTCCATCGAATGAGAAAACATAGTTAGCAATGATATGATTGAATTTATCCACATCCTTCACCTGAATAGACATTGTCAAAATGCATGTGCCAAACATGATAATAATAGTCACATGTGAACATTGGCTTGACATGATTCACACTTTTTTCTTTGGTGAAGATGGAATAAGTGCCGAAATATGACTTAGATGGAATAATTTTTCATACTATATAACAATGATATATCATATTCATAATGTCATAGACTAAATTATTCATGAAAACATCATGTGCTATGGAATCTTGTTACCTTCAACTCTTGTGTCCTAACATAAATTTAAAACTTTATGGGTATTATTTGTATGTTTTGCACCTCCAATGGAAAGGGTTGGGTTTGGAATTTCTTTGTTTGTAACAAATTGGTGAAATTGCACATGGAAAAACATGTTTTTATTATTGTACCAAAGGAATATGATGATATTTACTTGGTAGAGTTCACGAGCCATTACCAAGGTATAGTCAATCAAGGTGCCAAGCATAAAAAATAAGGATAACTTTACTAAAGTACATTTGGCTTGAGTATAAAAAGTTGGTTAATTTTCCTAATCCAAAAATTACCAATTTTATTAGAACCCAAAGATGAATGGTCCACAAATTTTGTAGCCCACAGTAAAGTATTGAAGAGTTGGGAGGAAGTTTCTAATATTTAATAGTTTCTAATATTTAACAGTTTCTAATCATATTTTCATATACTATGGCATATTCGTAGTGTAGTTTTCTTGAAATATACTAGGGTATCGTGCGATAAATGTTAAAATAATAGCATTCAATTTAAAAAAAAATAGAAGATATGGACTTGTTGTGAGCTCTCCAGTTTATGGCACTAACCATTTTAATTTGGGTTTTATGAGTTTAAAATAGATATCAGAAATAATTAAGAAACTAGGGAATGTTACTCTTGCCAATCCATGCACTTAAGTATTTGAACTTTGAGGTGCAAGATTTCCTCCATCTTCCCTTCTACGGTCATATCAAATTGACCAAGGGATTATGAAGGTTAACTATAAGATTTATCTTGTGAATGAATTTGGCCTCCATATCTAATATGGACTTGCACAAAGAAGAGACCTCATAGGAAAATTCCACCTTGGTGGATGATTCACTCTCCACTGCTTTGTCTCATTCCATGAAAATAGTTATTTATCAATTCTTGGCTTCCATCTTTTCCTATAATAAATTCTATTTTATATTTGGTCATTTGCATGAAAAATGACTATGATTCCTCGACTACTAGAGGATACATATATATTTTGGCAATAACCTTTGGTGAATATGGAATAAGTGTTGAAATAGGAATTATATGAAATAAGGTTTCATACAAAAGGTGGGGCTTGCAAGTTTCACCCATCAGTAAGATACATTTAGGGCACAAATCTGCTCAATGAATAAGTGTTTAGGAATAATTTCAAACTCCTTCCAAAATTCATAGAAGCAAAAATATACCTTTGAGGATCTATATCTAGCTTTCTCCATAATAGCATGTAGGGTCCATATGTGATCAATGGTTTGTAGTCCCTCTTGAACGGGGGATAGCCTATAGTTATGAAACCATTCCTCTCAAATTTGTTAGATAGGTAAATATTAATAGTTGTTGGATATTGTGTTGCTAAATAATATTTCCTAGTCGACAAGTTGGTTGTTTCATTGTTTATAATGCCAATGTTTAACCCCACCTTAAAACCATTTATGATGCCTCAAGTCCTTCTAAAAAATTTCAAACTATCACTCTTATTCTTTGAAATTATCCCACAAGATTGTGAAATCTTGTGCATTATTATAGAAATCATTTCTTTCAATTGTCTCTTGTGACATTTTTTCCCCTTATGGATTGATTGGGGATACCAAGGAACCAATAATATCACTCTCACATAAGTGCACTTGAGGGTGGGACAAGATGTTTTCAAATATTTAAATAAAGTTAATTGTATGTAGTTAAGTTTGTTAAGAAGTGCATATTTATCCCCTTCACCCACTTTCAAATTATCCATTGTGACATAATTACCCTTCATGGACCTCAATTAGATCTAATAAGTTATCAACAATCTCACTCTTTCTTAAGTGCTCGAGGGTGGGATGAGATGAATCCAAAATTTTATGTCCATTTGGTGTGGCTTGGGTGGTTAAGAGTAGAATTTATCTTTTCACAATAATATATATATTTTGTATTAGAAAAATCTATAGGCGAATCGGACAATGTTGTAATACAAAAAAAATAGTTTAGTTGCAACTTGCTAACAAAAATATATAGACCTTCATCCAAAATTCCCTATTCTTTCCCACCCAGTTCCATAATTTATAAGCCTAGTAGGTATATTGCTTTAGAAATAAGAACAAAAAAAGTACTTCACAAAAGATGACACTAGAGAAGAATATGCAACAAAATATGCAACAGATCCAATATTGAATATTCAATGGGAAAACACAATTTATCGAAAAAATCTACAGTGGTCACATTATAAATAATTATTTCCTTGATTTGCTAGACGATTTTATGATTGAGTCTATCTTAGAAAATATGTCGAATCTATCTTTTCTAGATATCCTCTAGCATGGGGTTCAAGTAACCCATCTTTATTTGCAATTTTCCCTCTCACATTTCTTATTGTAGAGGCTATTAGGGTTTTAAAAATAGTTATCATAGGACCTTCAAGGATCTAAATCTTACTGTATTTCTCTAGAAGAGATTCACCTCCATCTAAACTTGGTTTAGTCCCTTTCTTCCATAGGTGCACCCTTCTTTGGATTCACAATCACACTAATAGTTTTTTTTCCACTGCCTCCATTTTGTTCAAAGGTTTATCATTGTCAAATATTAAAACGTCTAGGATTTTGAAATTTTGTACTAGTGGTTATCCTTTGAAATTTTGTGTCTTCTTTGATACAACATGTTCACCCTACAAACATTCTTGGACCTCTTTTCAAATTTCCTGTTAAGCCCTAATATTGGCTCATTACCCCTTAATTGGGGCATATTATATTAGTAATGTTATTTTATTTATGTCGGCTTTAGGCCATTAGTTGTAATTATACCTCCTAGTC
>JZKD02S2186230.1:89497-101997 GCA_000966675.3 Picea glauca
AAACTGAATCTGATCGAGCCTTCCTTGTCCTTTGTTTTGAAAGAAAACACTATTATTTTGGATGCCTAGACGGTGTGTTTTATAGCCTTAAAACACAAACTCTGGAACAACAACCGGCTTGGTTGGGTACCATTCCAAATGTCCTGAATTCTCTTGAAGATTCTTAGTTAAGAACCTTATGTCATGGGAATCATGTTGATGTTCCTTCATCAACGAAGTCTTCTTATCCTCCTTATACCTTCTCCGGTGAAAGTATAGATACTAGTAATCATAATTCTAAACAAAATAGAAAGAGAAAAAATAGGAAGAATAAATCACCAACCTCTATGACTCATGTTAGAGATAGGTCGTCAACCTCTACAAGTCATGTTGAATACCAAAACCCAGCCTCTGTAAGTCATGCTGGGGGCATGCAACTAGTCCCTGCAAGTCATACCAGATTTCAATCACCAACCTCTACAAGTCATGTTGGGGGAAAAAGTCCAATCACTTCTAGTCATACTGGCGATAGGTATGTAGCCTCTTTGAGTCATGTTATTGACCAATCACCAACCTCTTCAAGTCATGTTAGTGATATGTTAACAAACTCTGCTAGTAATGTTGGGGACAAGTAACCAACCACTGCCATTCATGGTGGGGGCATTGATTCGGTTCAGAAACCTAGATGGATTGGACGTAAGCCTAAGTTCCCTTGTAAGTTGTGCAAGGGAGATCACCTTACTCATTTATTCCATGGCCTTCCAGAGGTACAAATATTGTGCTCCTTGTCTACAATATCTTATTATTCTGAGTCTTCTAAGGTTTCCTCACAACCTATTCATCCACTGGTTGACAAAGTGGTCATGCCGATGCAATCTTTAGTTGATCTCAATCCTATTTTAGGGGGTGATTTTCATCTAGACCATGTTGTATCACAACCTATTCAACCAGTGGTTGAGAAAGTGGTTGTATCGATGCAATATTTGGTTGATCCCACTCCTCTTTTGGGGGGTGATGTGCTTGGAGACCATATTGTCTTGCAGCCTATTCAACCAATGGTTGAGAAAGTGGTCACACCGATGGAGTATTCGGTTGATCCCTCTCTTCTCTTGGAGAGTGTCGAGTCTACCAAAGTGGTCATGCCGATGAAATTTTCGGTTGATCCCACTCTTCTCTTGGGGAGTGATGTGTCTTCTGACTATGTTTTTATCATTTCCAGTTCAGTACTTTTAGAATAAGGGGTCATTCTGCTCATTTCGAGCACACCCCCTCCAATCCCTAGGATGGTTTCCTTTGATTGGAATGAACTTGTTGAGCCTCGTATTCCTTCTTCTACACCCTTTAAAATAAGGGTTTAAGTTAACTTAGAAAAAATCTATCGATGTATTGTGGATGAAGGAGCCTCCGCAAGTATTTTATCCTCCTCGACTTGGAAATCTTTAGGTTCTCCCGAGCTTGTGTCTGCTTCACATGAGTTGTTGGTTTTTGACAGATGTCCTTAGTGAATATTTGGGGATTCTTCTTCAGTTTCCTATATCATTAGGTGGGAAGACTTTCCTTATCGATTTTATAGTGGTGCAAAGCCCGTTAGATTTCAATATGCTTCTTGGGCATGATTATGTATATGCTATGAATGTTGTTGTGTCTACACTCTTTTGAGTGATGCATTTCCCTCATAATGGAAGCATTGTCACTTTCGACCAGCTGGAATCTGATAATCACCATCCTAATTTAGCATTATTTCAGGCTTCCCCTTTATATGTTCCAAGTGTTTGTGTAGACTCTACCCCGCGTGACTCCCTCATGAGCATGCTTTGTTTCTTTCAAGCTCACTTTGAAATTCAAAAGAAACATCCAACAAGACTATATTAATTATTTTCGATCTCGTTTGGATTAATTGAGAAAAGTAGCCCCCTGGAATCTTCTTTAAGCTCTTTTTAGACTCTCTAAACATGAAAATATTGCAGAGCGATATTGTTTCCCTTCACGCTAGCCAAAATCAAATTTTAAGGCACGTCTGTCCGGTGGTAGCTTACCCCCTTTTCGGTCTAGATGGTCAATTTCATGAATAAAGGTATGTTCTAGGAGCTTTGGTTCGCTAGAAAAGTATTCTCAAGCATAAGTTTAACCCTTTTTCGGGCCCAAGGGACTAAATTTTTTAAAAAGGAACGTTCTCCTTGGTTTTGGTTTATCACCTTTTTCGGGCCTTGGAGATTACTTACGAAAAACAAACCCCCATGGAGTCCATAGTTAATATCTTTTCAAACTCCCTAAAAATGAAAAGATCGTCGAGTGACCATGTTCATTCACACCCATTAAATTGGTCCAGAAGAACATCTACTGGCATGAGTTTATCCCTTTTCCAGCTTGTAGATTGTAGCGGGAAAAGGTACACCTCAGGAGATTCGTCTTGTTGAGAGAGTTCTCCTCAATAAATTTTATACTTTTTCGGGCTAAGGACACTAAACTCAGAAAAAGGTTGTGAGTCCATAGTTAAGCTCTTTTCAGAATCCTTAAAATTGAAAAGATTTTCGAGTGATATTGTCTTTGTCACACTCGTTAAAATGATTTTGAATAGATGTGTTTTTTGTGCAAGTTTACCCCTTTTTCGAACCGACTAGACTATCTCTGAAAAAGGTACTCATTGGAGTCTTCTTTTACATTTTTCCAGACTCTCTAAATGTGAAAATACTACCGATATTACCTTCTCCAGGCTCATAAAAATTACATTGAAGGGGTCTCATCGTGTCTTTCTTAATTGCATTTGCATCTCCGCGTCTTCATCCTAATGTCAACTCCATGTTTCTCTCAACTGAACCTTTGAAGCATGCCTAATATGCAAGCCTTGTAACACTTTTTGACTCTGTGACTTGACACCTTGACCCATGGAGGAATTTCCCCCGAGTGTCCTTTTCCTACACATGTCTCCTTCCTCTGAACATTATTATGTTCCTTGCACTTGGAACTAGTATGCTTTCTTGCGACACTCATTCCTCCTTTGTAATGTAGAATTATTTTATTCTTTTTCAAGCTCTTAAAAAAATGAAAAAGACAAAAAAATCAAATATCCCAAAAAGAGGGGACAATAAATATGTATTATTTTTTCTGAAGCACAAAGAGTCGCCCTTGGACAAAGAACATCCTTTTGTTTGTTCGTCAAGCATTGAGATCTAGTATGACCTTAGGAAGTTGTTCTCTCTACATAGATTTGTGCCCTCCTTTGTTTGGTTACTCTTCCAAACACATGGAGATTTTGTGTTGCCTCCTGCATCATGAACTTATGTCAATGTCATGCTTCCTAAGTCTGATAATCTTTTGTTCTTTTTTCCAAAGGAAGTTTCACCCAACTTGAGTCGACCTTTCTGCATTTTGTCTCTTGACCTCATGAGTCGGCCATCCCGAGAGTCCAGTCAAGTCCTGATTCAAAATCGACGAAGTTCTCTACCTGATCATCAAGATCCTCATGTCTTTTCCCGATGAGCTATCGAAGACCTCAGGGTAGTGAGTTATGCACTCCCTGTAGATATTGACCTTGTACAATATTTACTGCAAACAAATTTTCAATAAAATAACAGAAAATATACAATGGCAAATACAAACATTACACAGATATTTTTCCCCTGGAAACCCAAACCGAGAAAACCAACATATTTTATATTCATTCATTGTGATACATTGTTTACAATACAATATACATATAGGAGATAGCGGCATCCAAAACCCTAACCCAATGACCTGGATTAGTCAAAAACCCTAATTCCTTAACCGGAAATAGAAAACCATCAGAAAAGAAACCATGTGCCAAAAAACCACCTAAATATGTGACACGTTTTCCGAGGCATAATTTTTTTTCTCAGGGGCACTGCCCCTGAACCCCAATGCAGGGGGCATTCAACCCCCTCAAACCCCCCAGTTCAATGCTCAAACACTACTACTCGTGCAAAGAATATAACACATACCCAACATTCTCCCAATTGTTGTTTTCTTTGCATATAAGTGGTTAGAGGGTAGCAATGCCCATGGATCCTCAACACCAAGGGTACTTCTCAGTGCTCATAGATTTTGTTAATGAATATGCAACATTCTTCAAAGTGTCCACCTTCATCAGCAATACTTTCTTTTCTTCAACCATGTCTTTCACAAAGTGATATTGAATATCAATATGCTTTGTCTTTGAATGATAAGATGGGTTCTTCGCCATAAAAATTGCACTCTGACTGTCACATTGTATCTTTATAGCTTGTTGTACCAACCCAATACCTGAACACAATCTTTGTAAAAATATTGCTTCCTTACTTTCATGAATGGTTTCCATGTATTCAACTTCTGTAGTTGAAAGTGCCACTACAACATGTCTTTTTCTCATCCAAATTATTTCTCCTCCAAACAGGTTAAGCACATACCCACTTGCAGATCTCTTACGAGCCATATCTCCATCCCAGTCTGTATCCACAAATCCATGTATATCCACCACTCTGTCCAATCCCGGTCTTCCTTCGTAGCACAATCCATAACTAAAAATGCCACGTAAATACCTGAAAACCCTTTTTATTGTTGTCCAATGCTCTTTCCCTAGTTTTGACATATACCTGCTCAAAACTCCCACTGCATGTGCAATGTATGGTCTAGTACAGACCATTGCATACATAAAACTTCCAACTACACTCACATATGGAACACGAGACATGTCCTCCTCCTCTTCATGTGTCATGGGACACTGATCCATAGATAACTTTACACCAATAGGAATAGGAACCTTGACTGGTTTACATTCCTGCATATTAAACCTCTGCAATATTGTCTCGACATATTTTCTCTAATTTAACCATAGTTTCCTCCTTTTCCGATCTCTTTTAATTTCCATGCCCAAAATGAAATTTGAAGCACCGAGATCCTTCATGTCAAATTTATAGGACAACTGAGTTTTCACATCCTGGATAATCTCCTTGTTGTTTCCTATCAACAACATGCCATCCACATACAAGACCAAATAAATCAAATGATCCCCAATTAATTTAAAATACACACAATGATTTTCTTTGATTCTTGTGAATCCAAGTCCCATCATATAAGTATCAAATTTTTGATACCACATCCTTGGTGATTGTTTTAAACCATACAGGGACTTTTTCATCTTACATACCAACTCCTTTTTTCCCTTCACAACATAACCTTCTAGTCGCTTCATATAGATTTCTTCTTATAGATCCCCATGCAGGAATGTTGTTTTCACATCCATATTTTCTACTTCAAAATCAAATGAAGCAACATCAGATAACATAAATCTTATAGAGGTTAACTTGGAAACAAGAGAACAAAAACTCACCAAAATCAATTCCCTCAACCTGGGAATAACCCTTTGCTACTAACCGAGCTTTGTGTTTCTCCACTTTCCCTTTTTCATTCAGCTTCTTTTTAAATACCCATTTGTTGCCGATGGGCTTTATTCTAGTTGGAAACTCCACTAGATCCCAAGCCTCATTCTTATCCAAAGATGCCATTTCTTCGTCCATGGACCTTTTCCATAGATTTCCATTCTCTGAACCCACTACCTACCTGAGAGTTCTAGGATCATCATCAGTAATAGACAAAGAAAAACTTGAACGAAAATCAAATGGAGTATACCTTTCTGGTAGCCTTATTTATTGAACCGATCTCCTCAATACTAAAGTATGAGGATCTTCTTCTTCTGATTCTTTTTCTTCTCTAGAGTCTGATTCATCATCCTTTAAATCAAAATCTATCTTCTATGGTTCTTCCTTACTTGGTACGAATTCCTGTTTAACAACATCCTTCATTTCTCTAAATACCATATCTCATCTATACACTACCTTCTTAGTTTATGGGTTCCAAAACTTATAACCTTTGAGACCATCTTTATATCCAATAAAGATACACTTTTCAGTCTTTTTATCTAGCTTACTCTTGTTTTCCTTTGGAACATGAACATCTGCATCACAACCAAATACCTTGAGATGTGTGAGAGAATGTTCCTTATCAATCCATACCTCTTGTGGAGTCTTTTCATCCAACGTTGATGAGGGTGATCTATTGACCAGGTAACATGTAGTACCCACTACCTCTGCTCATAATTCTTTCCCTCACCCAACACCACTGAGCATGCACCTTGATTTTTCCATTAGTGTCATGTTCATCCTTTCTGCAACTCCATTCTGCTGAGGTGTATATGGAGTAGTCTTCTTCCTTGCTATACCACACTTCTTACATAATTATTCAAATTCATTCCCACAGAACTCTTTGCCATTATCTTTCCTCAACACCTTAATTCTTTTCTCTCTTTGATTCTCAACAAGATCCTTAAACTCTTTAAACCTGTCAAATACTTCAGATTTCTTCCTGAGGAAATATATCCAAGTATTCCTTGAGAATTCATCTATAAATGAGATGTAGTACACATATTTTCCCAATGATGGGACCAACACAGATCCAAAAACATCACTGTGAACTAGCTGAAAAATTCCTTCTGCCCTCGTTGCACCAGAGGGGAATCTTACCCGATTCTGCTTCCCATATAGACAATGTTCACATAAATCAAAATCCATAGAGCAGGTGGACATACCTTCAACCATACCTTTACCGTGTAGTATTCGAAGACCCTTCTCTCTGATATGCCCTAGTCTTTGATGCCATAGCATAAAATTTCCTCCAGAGATGGTAGGAGTTCTTTCTTCTTCAAATCCAATATCAGGAACATTGAAACTATTACACCCATCACTAATAATGCTTCCTTGCAGCTTATACAGAGTTCCAAACCGAACTCCCTTCAACAACACCATTGCTCCTCGAACCATCCTATGGGTTTCCTTTTCAAATATTGTTTTTACCCCTACATCGCCCATTTTACTTACATAAATCAAATTTCTAGCCAAACCTGGTAAGTGCATAACACTAGAAAGTGTTCTAATCCTTCCATCTATGAGCCCCAACTTGAATTTTCCTCTTCCTATGATTATGGTTGTCGAATCATCACCTAAGAAAAAATTACTTCCATCATACCTTTCATATTCACAGAACCACTCCCTATGGGGAGTCATATGAAAGGATGCACCAGAGTCAACCAACCATGACTCCTTATCTGCATGTGTTCTTGAAGAAGCCAAGTACACATCCCCTCCTTCTTCCTTGGAGGTATTTTCTTCTATAGAAGAATATTCTTCATATCCCTTCTTTTTCTCAACTTTGGATCTACACTGCTTCTTGTAGTGCCCTTCTTTTCCACATCTCCAACATACCTTTACAAAATTTCTGGGAGATTTAGATCTACCATTATAATTAGATCGCCCACTTGAGAACTTAGATCTATTTCTTTCATGGGAACATCCTCTTGCAAATAATGTGTCTGTGCTCTGTCCTTCCATATTATTTCATCTCATCTCCTCCAAAAACAAAGATGAGACCACTTCATCAAACTTCAAGGAATTTGTATTACTACCTATGGCCATAACTAGACTATCCCATGAGTTTGGTAAAAAACATAGTAAACTGATACATTTATCTTCATCTGAAATTTTAATCTCAACAGATACTAACTGACTTACCACAGTATTGAAGGCGTTCAAATCCTCTACCACCGAGTCTCCATCTCTCATCCTCAGGTTATACAAATTCTTTCTCAAGAATAGTTTATTCACTAGGGACTTAGACTGATACAACTTCCCCAACTTATCCCATAAATCCTTGGTTGTAGCTTCCTCTAACACATTCAATAATATTGAATCTGAGAGCCACAGTCAGATTGTGCTCTTTTCCTTCTGATCCAACTTTTTCCAGTCATCTTTTGAAGTTCCTATAGGTGCAGTACCTGGATATACCGCGATCTATTGATCTTTTTCCACCAACAGATCTTCCATCTTGAGCTTCCACATCTCAAAAAATTTCCCATTAAACTTCTCGATCTTCATCTTCGAATTGCTTTCCATTTATTTTCACCTAAAAAATCAATACCACAGATCTCCCACTGTAACAAGGCTTATCACAGTTTTGAGCCAAACGCTTGACCACAAAGGCATCCCCCTTAAGCCAACAAAGCTTTGATACCAAATGTAGATCTTAACCTTGTACAATATTTACTGCAAACAAATTTTCAGTAAAATAACATAAAAGATACAATGGCAAATACAAACATTACACATAGATTTTTTCGTTGGAAACCCAAACTGGGAAAACCAACATATTCTATATTCATTCATTGTTATACATTGTTTACAATACAATATACATATAGGAGCCAGCGGCATCCAAAACCCTAACCCAATGACCTGGATTAGTCAACAACCCTAATTCTTTAACTGGAAATAAAAAACCATCGGCAAAGAAACCATGTGTCGAAAAACCACCTAAATATGTGACATGTTTTCTAAGGCAGAAAAAAATTTCTCGAGGGCGTTGCCCCCGAACCCTCGTGCAGGGGGAATTCACCCCCTTGCATGCCTGGCGACACTACTAATCATGAAAATAATATAACACATACCCAACACTCCCATTGTACTCCTACTTGAGTTTTGAATATCTTGAAGTTGTTGCTCGATCTCTAAAGGCCTCATATCCAACCATCGGGCATCACTAGCTTCTTGAAGATGGATACTCTACTTGTATAACTTCAACTGATTTTGAAATGTATATTCGTTGTGTATTTCTCACGGATACACTTTATATAGTTCTATACTATGGATCTGCAATGTATTTTATTGGCATCAATGATTTATTTCATCCTGAGCATGGGTATGCCCACCTCGGAGAGACAATTGTTGTTTTGCAGATGGAACCTCCCAAACTCTGGTCGCGGGCTCACTCGATATCATACATTCGTGAAGATATTGTAATGTATTCCAGCCATCAGTTTCTCTTCTGACCTCAAACATTAGGGGACATCTGTTATAGCCCTAAAATGCCCTACTCTTTCATACATGGCCTTGGCTCTCTTACTTGTATTTTTTGCCAAAGCACTAATGAGAAGCTCTTCTTAAAAAACCATTTTTTGGAATATGTATGCGCCCTACACCAATACATCCCATGTGCATACACTTGTTTCACCACTACATCTCACGTACATATGCATGTTGCACCATTACAACTCGCGCATGCTTGCAAAAGTTGCAAAAAATAAAAAGTTGCAAGGAATTCGTTGAAATTCACGAGCTATTGGAAGTTTCCCAACTAATCCACCTACTATATCCCATCACCCAACCAAATAACCATCCTTTTTTCATATAAAATGAGGTTTTGGGGTCTCATTTCAAATATAAGCATAAGAACAATGAAACTCTGCCCGATTTCACTTCCCCTCCTTGCCCAAGATATTTCTTCCTTTGTGAGAAATTTCCTCAGCATTCCCTCATCATCCCCTTATTCTTCCATTTAACCCATTCCCTTTCATAGAAGTGATCAGAAGTTTGAGAGAAGAAGTTCATACAAGGTGCACTTGGAGCATGGTAAAGAGGAGCCCAGACCAGGTTTCCAGAACGGTGTCCAACTCAGATTGTAAGGTATAATCTTTATTATGGATAAAAGAATCACATTTTCCTATCCCAAATGATGGTGTCTTGAGTACTTGTATTGATTTATACTTGACATTCTAACATATAAACCTAACTTATATATGGAATAATATGCGTGTAGTTCTTTTTTTTCCTATCTTTGGATGCATGTCGGCCCTGCGAGGAGATGTGCAGTCAGTGGAACTTCCAAGCGTGAGTAGATCATCACCAGACATGGTATTAGAGGTATAGTTACCCGATCTCTTCTCTCTTTGCTTTCTTTATATTAGTTTTGGTATGTTTGGGGTAGTATATAGAATTTATTAGATTTTAGACAGTTATTCGCTCTGTCTACATCTTGAACCCTGGTGCAGTTAAGGGGGGGGTTTTCCCACTAGAAAATATGATATGGGTCATATTTCCATGACTCTCCCTTCTCCAAACTCAGAGACTCTATCATTTTTTAACTTCAAGTAAAGAATATTTTTTCTCAACTAAAATTGAATAGACTCCAATTGGAAAATTAAAAGTATTTTCCTTATTTCTGGATGAAAAATGAAGGTTATCAAAGCTTATATTCTATCATATATATTCTAATTCAAGGATTCAAGGTGTCAATAAGACTATTAGTAACTATGGTTAAATTTAAAACCCTCAAATTCTTATGATAGTATGGTTTTCAAAGATGTATTAATCCCCTAACTTGGTATCTAGGCTTAACTGAAGTAATTTCTTACACATTGGAAATAACCTAGAATGATGATCCACATGGAATACAATGTAAGTATACATAAACTTTTCAATGAAGGTTTTAAGACCATCATTCTTTGTTTTCTTCCTTACTTTTGGTGTTCATTCTATAATTAGCATATGGTTATATTGATGGTCAACCTTATTTAGGTCTAGATGCTTAAAATTAGTAGACTGGAAATACAACATGAGGTATACTAAGTATGATTGATATCTGAGGTGAGCCATCCTTAAAATTGGTTCATCCACTATATCATCATCTTCATATCTTATATGAGGAAAATAAAAAATGTGACTTCATTGGAAAAAATAGGGAACATGCTAGCCTTGACTAGTAGAGAAATATCTAGGAGTGGATTTCTTTGAGAAATATCAAAACAATAGATTTGTCACTTGAATTGGGATCAAATATCTAAATTCTTGCACTAGGGTGTCATCATCAAATGGCATGGAATTACCAGATAGTATAAACATTTGGAGAAATTGAGGTAGGTTTTATTAAGAGAATAACTTCAGAACCATCCTTGGACATTATGAATCATTTGGAAGGGTTGTATGATTTAGCACACATGGACATGAATTCTGGAAAATGGTAAGTGGATGAGATTATATCATGGGTGAGACCACATTCCCAAGTGGGGATTCTATCATGAGAAGCCCTAAATATTCTAAATGTAGCACGTTGAATCTTGTAAGGGTTTTTATTCATAATGTTTGGTTCAAAAACACCGCAGGTTAAATAAAATATGTTCTTAGGATTAGAGGATTGGACATTGGGTTTAACTAGAATTGTAGGTTTCCTTCAAGTAGCCATTAAAAAAAAAGGAATCATAAACGACCAAAGGAAAGAACACAATTAGGAGATGAAGGCATACCCATGGGACTCTTTCCTTTTCAAATGATCAGTTGTACCATTGAAATTCGAGTAATGGTTCAAATAATAAACGAGGTCTTCAACTACCTTTTTCAAATGCTGGTAGAATGTTTCTTTTGAAAATGAAATTCATTCCTCAAATATTCAATTCTATAACTATATTGAGTGTTAATTAATGATCATTTAATCTCTTGGACAATTATTAGATTATGGTTGGGTTTATTTCATCCACGTGAATATGATGCATCTACAGGATCTTCCATCCTTTGAGGGTTTGTCGTAAAACCACCTTCAAGGTGGTAAGCACTTTGTGGGTGGTGATGATTCATTTACAAAATGGTTGAATTTCACCCATGTCATCCACGTCTCTCAAGGGTGGGTATGACTTGTGGGTAGAATTTACCCAGTTAAATCCATGCCACCCCTAACTAGATCACCTTGAAGTGTGACATTGGGTTTTATAAAAGTCACACCAAATTATTCCTAGAATAGAGCACCCTTGCATACTTTTGATGCGAGCTTTAAAATGAATCTTTTAATGGATCTGGAGTGAACTTCCCCTTACAAAACAGGATTCCAATTTGACTCGGTTATTCTACTTGAGAGGCTTATTGAGTAAGAATATCATTGAAGGTCTTCCACAATCCTCTTTTATGAGGGGTATTGTTCATGCTCTTAGGTATCATGAAGGAATATTAAAAAAATTGCAATCCCAAGCCTTAGTGGGTTAGGTTTTTAATAATTTCCAAGCTTCAAGATATTATATATTATATGTATTCTATATAATATATAATATATATTATAGATTATATATTATTTATAATTTATATAATATATAACATATATATATTATAAATATTTAAATTACATATAATATACAATATATAATATATATAACCAAAAGTTAAAAAATTGCAAACGAATTAAGAACATGTGTTTACTCCTTGGAGGTCACAAGTTCAATTCTAGAAGGGAGTAGGGTATGTATACCTGCATAGAATTTAGTAGTCAAATCACTATAACACCAAATTTGTAGACTGTAACAGTCAAATCGCATAGATGATGATGATGACGACAACAATGAAAATGTTAATTATGGTGATGACATTGATGATGATAATGATGATTATGAAAACAATAACAATATGACAATGACAAGGATGACAATTGCGATGAAAATGACAATGACAATGATGATGAGGAGTAGGACACTAACAATGTTGATTAACAATGGTGACAATGACAATGTTGACAATGAGAATGACAATGACTATGACGAAGATGATGACAATGAGAATGACAATGACTATGATGAAGATGATGACAATGAGCATGGAAATGACAATGATGGCATTCCTATTCTTCATTTGTTTGGTGTAATAGCTTTCAAGGTTACGAAT
>JZKD02S2186230.1:106997-121035 GCA_000966675.3 Picea glauca
CGATGATGATGGTGATGATGACTGCAAAAATCATGATGACGATAATGATGATAACCATGACAATGACTTTGATGATCATGACGATGATAATGATGATGAAAATGATGATTATGATGATGAGGAGGAGGATGAAAATATTGATTATGATGATGAAAATCATGACGACGATGATGATGATTGACCCATATAAATAAATACTTTAAAGAGAATAAATAATATAAAATATATAACGATCACATAACTCCTACATTTCATCATTTATGCAATAACATTGATCATCTAAGTCTTCATCCAAGTCTACATATGAATCATCTATCTCAGAATCGACATTGAAAGGATTGGCCATATCAACATCATTATCATCAAAGTCATTTTTTATCATATCATCGTCAATATGATCATCGAGAACATTGTCATCTACATCTGGATCAACTTCTTTGACTTCTTCATTTGACGGTACATCTACGTCATGCTTCTATGCAACTTATTCTTCTTCAATATCATCTTCTTCTGGTACATTATACTTTACATTCCTTCCTATTAGATCATATCTAACAATGTATTACCAACCTTCTTTACTAGGAACCTCTGAATAAAATACCTTCTCACATTGTCTTGGAAGAGAAAAAGTTTGTGTGCCTAGCTCAAATGTCCTTGTATTAACCATGGTAAATTCATTAGCATGCTTAATAACATTTCTTTTGGGATCATGTTCATTCATCTGTAACATGTACCATTTGACCTCGAACAAAACTAACTTGAAGGAATTAAAGTCACACTCAATTATATCATTCAGATACCCATAATATATATTTTCAGATATTGTTGGATGTTTTTCACTTCTAGAGGAAACATTAGTGACCTGAAAGACTGCATTTATCCCATAATCATAGGTTTTCTTCTTATCATCCAACTTTTTGATGCAAAATTTACAGCCATTACACCACATATCCTTGTGGTGTTTCAACTGCAATATGACCCACATGTAAAAAATGCATATTTGTCAATGAATAAACATGTTTTTTAGACTTAGTAAAACTTTATAAAAGAAACATACCATGACCTAGATTAATAGAATGGAAAATAATTGAAACATGATGTGGGTGAATAATATTCTTTTATGTTTATCTTTTAAACCATATGCTAAATGAATTTCCCTCTGAGTAAGATTGGTATCTTGATTGCGATGAGATTATTTAAACAAAGTAGCCACCCCTTCCCATGATAACCTACCATTACATTTTATACTACATTTTCTATGCATACTTTCATCCAATCAATATTGTTTGTGATGTATAAATGTACTGCATCCCATTCTCGACCAATTGTATGAAGAAAAGAATAAAAATTAGTAATTAGAGTAAGATTAAATAATAATTGATCATGGAAGCTAATAAAACTCAAATAAGTACAATATATAAATTAATTAATATTAATGAAAAGTATTATAGATATCTACCATATAATTTCCTTTCACTTTCCTCACTCTACCTTTCCCAACCAAGACCACCCCTTCAAATTTGTTAATGGAATTGAGATCCCAAATCTGAGGCACCTTCATGATTTTTGCTGCTAATTTAGGAAGATACTAACTAATATACCCCAAGGATTGATATACCATATATCCCTCCACCATATATCCCTAAGGACGTGCTCTTTGTATAACGAAATCCTTCAATGACTTCAAGTTCCTCTCCACCATCCACATTGACCTTGTGTGTACAGGTCCACACATTTCAATCTCAACTTGGTGTATGAGGTAGTGTTCTTATGCATTGAAAATTGTCACAGGTAGATACTTTTGCATTTCACACATTAGCCGAGGAATTTCTCTCCTCCAATATTGTATATCTTCTTTATGGATTTCATTAGATGACTACCACCTACACATGATATAACAAATCAGATCATAGGTTTCAACAACAACATCGTATATACATTGAAAGTAAAACAAATGCCGACAAGTTGAGCAACAACAATTTTGCATATAAATCATTAATATTTACCTTATGTGTTTTCCAAGATCACATATAACTTGTTTTACATTGTTTTCAAAGTTGTCAAGTAGAGATAGAGGTAGAACATACTGTAACAACAAAGAGATCATTATTTTTTAGGAAAATAAAACCATATTATAACACTAAAAAGTCATATATTTACCAATATATAAATCTATGTCCAAAATTATTACCCTAATGAAGGTACGCTAGTCATGAGTTTTCAGTCCACCAAATTCACATTTCTTCATTAAGATATTATTTATGATTGAAGCAAATCCTGTGGGAAATTATATTTTCCAAATGACCTCTTTTACAACATTGCTTTCCTTATCTGTAAATAACCATGGAAGACTATTTCAGTGTACTCTATTTCTATTTGAATAAATAACATTTTGTAGTGCATGATTGGATTCCTGAATGTCAGTATAAATTTTGACATTTTTTTCTTTGTCACTCCTTCCATCTATAATTCTCCAAAAAATTCTATTACATTCTTCCTGATATACATTGTATCAAACAAATAAGCTATTTGTAGGTGCTCATAGTAGGACAACCTATTGAATTGTACAGGGTAACTTTTCATTCCTCATGGAAGATGCCCATTAATGCCTTGATGACATTTATGAAAAACAATTAATGATATTACAACAATAATTGTTAGATACAATAAAAAAAATTAAATACAAATTAAAAATGTAAAAAATTAGTATATATCATGACACATAGACTAAATGCTTACCTTGACAATTTCTATTATATTCCAACTTCCATAGGTGAGGTGTCATTCTTCGTGGTTTTATTCTAGTCTCTTCTTTCAAATTGAAAAGATGTTTTTTTGTAGTTTAATACCTATGGTTCTTAGGGAGGAAGTGTCTGTAGTCATCAAATACCTCCTTTCCTAGACTTCTTGAATGACAGGATTTCATCCTAGGACCACAAACTGGACATGAAAATTTACCCTTTTTTTGAAGAACTACAAGATTATATGGATTAATGTCAGTATTATTTATATAACAATGAATTGATATTTAAGAAGCATGCATCATATTTTCATAAAATTAATAGCATTAAGTGCATCAATATGTTACATACCAGAAAAATGTGTTATCCCTGGGGCATCATGAATTGTCCATGGAATTGAAATTGATTTTTCCCTATTGGTCTATATATGTCGTACATAGTGATGCCAACCCATAATTTTAGTAGCTCATTGAAATGAGGCTCAATATATACATTCATATATTTTACTTGGTACTTACCTAATTGGGTGAAAGTAAACATAATTACTACCTTGTATACATATAAGTAATTATGCAATGAATAAGAAAAATAAAATACAACATTCAAATCAATTTTGTAAACAAATACATGGAACAATTATTTCCAACATTGTGTGCTCCCTATTTATTGACATCCAAGGAGGGATATTGTTTATAACAAAAATAGGCCACACTGAGTAAATAGACCTGAGCTCACCAAATGAATTGACATCATCAACTGCCAATGAAAGCCTAACATTACAAGGTTATTATTTAAAAATTGGTCATCTTCCTTCGATGTTCCTAAATGTCGAACCATCTACATGAATTCAAAGAACATCATCTTCACTTGTGTGTCGTGCATGGTAATCCATAAATTATGCAATTCTTTGGCACTTAAACAATCGTTGCAAATGTGGAATTCTCAGAATATGATGAAGAACCTTGTGAGTCACATTTTTTGTTACTTGATCGGTTCGATATCTACTGATTTGACATTGCGGGAATTTCGTTTTGATGCATTTTGTCCATAATATGCAATATGATCATTAGGACATGCATCAATATCTTCATACTCTATTCCAATATATTTCATAATGGCACACATCTCTCGGTATGTGGAAGGTTAATTATTTGATGGTGGTAAGAAAAATTCACCTAACGATCTACAATGTAAAAAAAACTAGTTAATGTAAATAATAGTAATAAAAAATATTGCATCCTTAATTTACACATTAATTGACACTAAAAATAAAGAAAAATAAATTCAAAATTTACGTATAACATATGACGAATTATATTACATACCTTAGGATCTGTGTGAGATAAGTGTTTAAAAAACCATTAAATACCTTCAATTTCACCAACATTATAGTAGAGAGAATATTTGTTCTTGAACCTTCATAAAGGGGTTGTTATTCCTTCTCAAGTAGAGGTACATCATAAATATCATCATCGTTTTCCTCATCGATAGGAGAAAATATGTCATGGATTGTTGGCACACAGGTAGACCCAGGGTTCAGCTCTAATAGTTCACCAACAAGCCCTAACTATTGGCCCCTTCGGCAACACCTATGAAGCATATGCAGTCTCACCCAAAGTAGCAATAGGGGGTTGCAAGACACAGGTGTCTACAACGAGAGGAAATGCAAAGTTGGTCCAAAACAACAACAACACAACATCTAGATATCATTTACCAATTTAAACCTACTTCAGACAGTTATATCTCAGATCTATCCCAATGATCCAATAACATAATAATCAGAAGGAAAAATAATACCACATCAATCACACTGACCAATAAGATATACGTGGTTCACCCTCTCCCTAGGGCTACGTCCACAGAACTGTGTTTCTTGATATTATAGGAAAACATAGAGTTCTATATGTGCTCTTATCTTGCATATCTCTCTCTTATTCTCTCTCTTTCTCTCCCCTCCCTATGCTGCAGGGTTGATCTTTGCACCCAACTGAAGATCTTACAATGCAGAATCTCTCCCAACAGAATACTTCTCTCTCTCCACAACAATAATTGATCATTACATTCTCTAACCCAACCCATGTCCTCTTGACCCTTATTTATAAATTGCAATGACTCTCGAACAACTTTAGGCTGAAACCTAGGTGTCAAAACCCTAATTTCCAAAACCCTAGGTCAACTTGACCCACATTTTTTGGGCTTTGCTAGCCTGTCCTTCCTTCTTTTCCATGAGGTGATCCAAAGAATATATTAGTGGCTTTTTACGCTTGTTGAGTTGTCCACGATTTATCTTCCTTGTTGATCGGTTCTCCTTGGTATTCTTGTCCAACAACTCATCTTCCCTTACTTCGCTATTTTTATTCTTCTTTAACCACTTCAACATGATCTCATTCAGTGTGTCTTCCGTACAGTTCACACTTCACCTTTTCTTTTGTAATCTCCACTTCCTTCCATAACCAAGGGCCAACATCCCCCTAACACTCACATGTGACTCGTCTCGAGGCACTTCAGGTCTAAACCTTATGTTTCACTTTGACTTCAGACTACATAGTGCAGCCTGTGATTTCTGCTTAGTTCCTCCCCACTGCGTCCAGAGTGTCTTTTTTGTGTTTGGTACCAAGTTTCAACTGCACCCGGTACCTAGACCTTTCTTCTTCTGCTTCTACCAAGAGTTGTGAGGTAGCTGGTTGTCATAGTACAATTTCAACCGGCTCCCATTCACTAAACCTTCCTTCCATTCTCCATTCAAAGTATTCAACTGTGAAGCTCCTCTTTCTATAACATAGGCGAACTCAAATGGCCCAAGCCAATGTGTCTTGAACTTCCCTGTATGCTTCATGAAGTTGTTGTCATATACCAATACTAGATCTCCTTGCTTAAAGGCTTTCTTCCTGATGTGTCTTTCATGGTAAGCCTTCTCTCATTCCTTATGTACCTTCTGATGGAATCCTTCAATAAATTTGTCTTCCTCTAGATCTACCAACTGCGCAAGCCTCTCTTGCATAGTGCTAGTGTCATCCATATCTGTGAAAGCTGCAATTCTCGGGCTAGGAACTAAATATTCCATAGGTACTACAACTTCTAGACCATAAACCAACTTAAATGGAGTCTTCATTGTCATATTCTTACAAGTGGTTCTATAGGACCATAAGACGACTGGTATTCTTAAATCCCAATCATCTATGTTCACACTGCAAATCTTCATCAGTGAAGTCTCCTAGATCTTGTTAAAAGCTTCAACTGTACCATTCTCCTGCGGGTGGTATGGAGTGCTCTTCTGGTGATCAACTTCAAATTCTCGAGTCAAGGCTTAAATAGTATTATTAATAAAATGTGTACCTTGATCACTCATGAGGATCTTCGGGCATCCAAACCTGGTTATTATATCCTCAAATATAAAACATGCAGTTTTAGTTTCACTGTAGTGCTTAACCGCTCTTGCTTCTTCCCATCTGGTCAAATACTTTGTCGCAGTGATGATGTATCTTTCTCCTGTGCGCTTACCTGGTGGATTGATAGGTCCCATGAAATCAATGACCCATTTATCAAATTCCGGTAAGGTTAGCTGGGCTGCTAAAGGCATCTCATCTCTTTTACAGGGTTTCCCAACTCTTTGGCATACATTGCAGGCTCTGTAGTATTCCTTAGCATCTTTGTGTAAAGTGGGCCACTAGAGGCCAACTCTCAGAACCTTCTGCACTATTTCTTTTCTTGCATAGTGTCCTCCTGCGATGCCTTCATGTGATTTTTACAAAATTAGTGGTCTTTCAACCGCCATAACACATCTCCTCAAGATCTCATCAAGTCCCATATTGTATAGTTGTGCAGCTATAAGTGAAAAATCTACAGCGTGAACTACTAGTTGTTTTTACTGAGTGATTGTATATTCGCGAGGTGCCATTCCTATTGATAGGAACTGGACTATCTCGGCGAAGTGATCATTAATCTTCCTAATGGACAACAACTATGCATTTTGCAGTGTATCCTCCAAACTAGTAGGTTCCTCTCCATGATCCAACCTAGATAAGTTCTTGGGTCCCTTGCTCATTCTCCCGGGATTGACCACTATTTCAAAATCATATTCCTGGAATAGCAGTAGCCATCTGAATATTATTCCCCCGAACACTAGCTTGTTGACTAGGTATTTCAACACAGAGTGATTAGTGAACATCTTAAAGTGTCCTCCCAATAAGTAGTGTCGAAACTTCTGCAGCGCATACACCATGGCTAATCCTTCTCTCTCAGTGGTAGTGTAATTTATCTCAGTTGTTGAGAGCTTCCTGCTAGCAAAGGATAACATATGGTAAATATCTCTTGCTCTTGGTTGTGCTAACACTACTCCTAGTGAAATAGATGATGCATCGATATGCACATGAAATTCCTTACTCCAATCTGGAAAAACCAGAATAGGCGCAGTAACCATTTTCTGTTTTAGTGTGTTGAAGCTCTATTGGCATTCTTCTGTCCATTGAAACTGACAATATTTATTTAATAAATTCTCTATAGGTGTTGTAATTTGTGCATACCCCTTAATGAATTTCCTGTAGTATCCAATATGTCCTAGCGCAGTGTGCAAATGCCTAACTGAAGTAGGAGGGGGTAGATCAACAATAATGGAAATCTTGGACGGATCTACCAACAACCCCTGCTTACACACAATATGGCCTAACAACACTCCAAAGGGTGAAAATAAAATGCATTTCTTTAGGTTCAGGGCAATCTGACATTGCATGCACTTATCCAACATTGGTCTTAAACATTCAATATGATTTTTCAATAAGATAAAAACAATCCAATCATCAAAATAGGCTTCCAAGAATTTATGTAAAAACCCCTTGAATGCTTCGACCACCACCCTAGAAAATATGGCTGGTGCATTTTGTTGATGGGGCTTAAATCCCCTGATTCAACAATAGGAACCAAACCCACCATCAAGGCCCAATTAGACTCTATAGCATTTGGAGTGGAATGGTTCTCCAGATCTTACAATCTGGCCAAATTATTGATGATCTTTTGTGTTTTCTGGTGAATGCTCTTCCTTCAATTAAAACAAATTTTTCTTTATTTTCACTTAGGTGAGGCAGGTACAAGAGATGCAAGCTAGTATAAACCATCTTGACAAAGATAGGACAAGAGTTTTAACTATTGGGAAGGGGTCGAGCTTGGGATAACCCTCTACTCAAACATGCAAACAACAATCATATGCCAAAGGGGCTTAGTAATAATACTTTAACCGAAAGAGCATCCAACTGTTGTCTGAGAAATCTACTTAGTATAAAGAAGACGCATATATGATCAAGATCAGGGTAAACTACTTAGCATATAGAAAGAAACACAACTGTAATCAATGTCACAGTAAGAAAAATAATTCATCTACCAAGACATTCATCACATAGAAGCACAATTATTTACTTTCATCATCTAAAGAAAGGAACATCAAAACATTGTACCAGATAACTTGACAACAAAATTAATTGCTCTTACTTATTTACTGCAACATTCATGGAAACAGAAAGGAAGTAAATCTTCTCTAACTCCAATCACATACATCTGATGAAAATAGCTCGTCTCTGGTCTAGAAGGACTTCTTAATTCATAGCAGTCTCAAAATAATTATCAACAACCAAAAGAAAAAATTTCTTACAACAACCATCGACCCTTTAACCATTGGTCGATGTTCCTATTTATAATATAAAGTCTTAACAATAATTAACGATAAAATACAATTTGAGCTAATCAAGAATCGCCATGTGGCGTCATCATCTAACAATCTTTCAATAGTCCATCCGAGTTGTTTCTTGAAAAGGGTGGACTCTTTCATAATCAGACCATCTGATAAAGAGTTATTCACAGGTGTTGGCCCATGGAAACCTATGTTGTTCCATTGGATCTGCATAGATTCCCCTGATGTATGTTGTGTGCACCTGATATTTTGTGAGGCTGAAGTTCAAATTCTAAAGTATGGCTCTGGCTTTGATTGGATGTTCTGTGAACTGTTGTATTTTCACAGGCTTTGCATCAATGATATTTACACATTCTTCGGCCCATGACGCATCCTGCTCGATGCATAGCTTGATTATTTCATTTAGGTTGAAAAACATATCGGGGGTACCATACTCAAGGAGTCTGATGTATTTCATTATTTTATTGATTTTATCCCAGTGATTTTCACATTTGGCCCATTGTTTTTGGATTTCTTCGTGTGGGATTTGAGACATTTTGGCCCAGTATTTGGTCGATCGCTTCATGCGATTAAAACTGCTTTTACTTACCAGCCGAATGTCATGGTCTTCCTTTTCTTGACCTTTCTGGATTGCCTCAATAAACTCGAGCCTCTCCGCTGCTTGCTACACCTTCTCATACCATCGCTCCATTTCCTTACATGTCATGAGTTCCATGAGAGTGTCTTCCTGGAATTCGGATATATTCGAGATTAACAACTATCTTTCCTTCTTGAACTGATCATAAACTTTACCAAACTCATCTTTTAAATACATAACTGTCCATGTAGCATCCTTATAGTAATCGAAAATATGGTGCAAGTGTTCAAGCTCCTTTTGGGCAGCGACAAGTTCCTTTTCATCTCTCCTGGCTTTTTCCTGGGAATCCTCTAAGGGGGCTTTTCCCACACCAATCAGCTCAGACGTACAAGAGCCCACTATGTCGATTAACTTCTCCTTAGTGACGACTATGATGGAATGATCCAGGGTGATTCTTCTCTTCTTTGCAGTCTTTTGAACGATACCCTTTCTTTTTTGATCATAGGAGATCGCATAGATGTCTGTGACCTCATCTGCCGGGTCTGGTATCTGTTGATCAGCCCATGTGAGATTGTTTCCCAAGATTCCCGCAGTGTAAATTTGTTCGAGGGTGGGCCCTCGAACTTCTTCATTCTTCCTTGTAGATCCAACATCTACTTGTTGTTCACCGGGAATCTGAGTATTGGGTAGGATAGAGGTGTTTTGTATGGACTTGTCACTTAATCGCTCAATGATCGTGGAACTATCGATTTCCTTCTGCGGAGGCTCGTCACTTGGGCCTACATCTATTTCCGGTTCATCGGACTTTCCTATGTTGATATTACCTTCAGTTTCAACTTCCTTTTGTGGGACTCCCTGGTCCTGAACCCCGGGCCCAACAGAAGAGACCTTTTTGGGACTTGGGGAAAAGGTCTTTTCAGGACCTTCTTCTTCTTGAATGCGCACTAGGGTGCCACGAGAAATCTTCATTCTCTCGTTGTCACTCTATATATGTATTAGCGTGCTCAAGGGGTTGGGCACTTGTGTTTCTATCGACACCCGACCGATCTATGGTTGAGTTGTTCCTTCTCCCGAGAGATCAATCGGCAGTATCGTAGACTCAGGATTACGCGACCCATTGGTGCCATCAATGACTGTGAGACCAGGATTGCTAGGTTCTGTTGGAACTCTTTGATTGGTAACTGAAATTCCAAGAATTATGGAAGGATGAGGGTTATATTGCATCCATTTCATTAGTAGCTAAGACCATTGGTATAAAAGTGTGACACTTTCTTGAGCTATTTGATCTTCAAGGAAAACTCTGATTTGTACGGGGATCCCTGATGAGCCTTTGTGACCTCAATGTCTTCTTGGCGGTTATTTCTTTCTTCCTCTAATTCATATGCTACTGCTTCTTCAGGGTTTTAACCAACTCCTTGAATTGCTTTCTCCAATAGTGTGGCCTGGTATTCATAGCTCAAATCTCTAAACCTAGTTTCTCTAGGATCGACCTTCCTGGCTGCCACCATATCCCAGTCTTGAGAGTTCTCAATGAAAATTTCATCCTCAAACCGATCGTGGGCATAAGGCCAACATGATGATACCTGTGACGCATGTTTTAGGACCAATCCCTTGGGATCGTGTTTGCGAAATAGACCAATTTGGAACCTAAATTCCAATTGACCTAGCCCAAGTTGTTTAGCATGCGCAGTTTCTTTGACCATGCAGAAGCCGATATGGAATCCATACGGTATGAAAGCTCGCTTCTTTTATTTCACTAAAGTTGCATTGTATCCTTGTATGATGGTTTGATAGAAGATTTCTCCTAACACTAGTTGGTCAGGAACATAAAGTGGTAATAAATGTCGCGCCCCTGTGGTGCCAAAAATCCTGATGTAGGTTTCTTGTTCATCTAAATACCAGTGACCAATTTTGACTATGACTTTCTTTGCTTCGTTTGATAATCTAGCGCATTATCTCTTAAAGAGTAAGAAGTAAATGGGCACAATAAAATGATCACAGATAACAACATAAGGTTTCTTGTACCTATTTTCCCACAAGATGTTGTAGTATACATGGACTGTGAGCTCCGAAGGGTGCCAATTCAAGCCCATCCTAGTAAAAGCGTTCTTGGCGCAGATGACGTCCAATAGATACGAAGCCATGTAGAAGGCAGGAGTATCTCTTTCCTTTGACGCCTAAGCTTGTTTTATACATGTGCTCAACTATTTGGGGATGATAACACTCCAATTGAAATTGGTACCTGAAACGACAACTGTAAAAGCCAGAGGCATCCAAGCTTCCAAAAACTGGGAGAAGTTTTTCTCCCCATGTAATCTGTAGAGAAGGGCCATGAGATAGGTGTATGGTTCCCTGAGATTGACCATCGGGTACCAACCAGAAGTTCGGTTCATGAATTTCTTGATTTCCCTGCCTTAGGCTGCCAAGATTTTGTTGGCGTCGTGAGAGGTATAGAAACTCACCACAAAATCAGTGTTCAACTTTTCTCCGGACTCATTGAGTTTGTAGTATTTATGAACTTCTGATGGCAGGAAAACCCCGATGCATTCTCCATTGTCATCATTAATAAAAAAATTATGTGCATCGGTTTGATCAATGAGCCACTTTAAGAGCTCGACGCAAGGGAAAACTGAAGACCGGCTTGCCACCATGTGCAGATAATCCTTGCGAATGTTTGGGAGGACCTCGTGATCAAGCTTCCTTGTATTAGGGTCGTTGTGCAGAGTATATTCGAGGAGATCTTCTCTCTTGATCTTCTTGAAGACTTCTTCCCAGCGAGGAAAAGTCGTCTTTTCTCCAATGCTTACCTCTGTATCCCCAAATGCTGGGGGCTGGACAAAGGGCTCCTTGGTGATCGCCTTGATGACGGACACCGATTTAGGCGCGAACTCTAGTTGTCTTGAAACCGCTAGGGAGGATCATTCTCCTATTTCTGATTCTTGCAGCTTTGGTGCCCATGGTGATTTCCTGGTGGATGGATTATTTGGAGGCATTGTCCTTGCAATCAAAACTGCCTTCTAAACACATATACTAAGCAACATCAGGTGAGAACATATACAAATGAAACATAAATCCATAACCGAACCCATACCTGTAATGCTTGCTAAGAAAATTGTTTAATACTCACTAGACTTCGGATGCTTCCTATGGATTGGTGGCTCTGTTCACATATTTGTTATGAATTCCTTGCTGCGTAGAGTGGGATCACATAAAAAGGACTCGAAACAATATAAGTGGGAGATAATACCATTCATATCAATTAGTTAATACGGTTGATAAATGCAAATTTCAAAATATAACGCTATCAGATTTCTGCCATTGACACTTAACTGATTGACGGCGGAGGCACGGATGGAGATGCATTGTATCAATGAGTTTAACGGTTCCCTTTTGATTTGTGCACGAGCTAGTAACTAATGCACGATCTACGAATTAACTAAAGCTTTGAATGCAGAGTACTTGACACAACTAAGGGTTAAACATCATGTCACGTCTTACCTTCATAAGGATTGGGGATCGACTACCATTTTAGATTGTTTATTAACGTTGTTATTTTCTTGATAAAACTCCCGATGTTGGGGATGTTGGGATTGGTGATGTTTCAGGCATCGACGGTCAACAATGTAACTCCTATTTTGTGCGACGCTTATGATTACACTTCTCTGCCAAAGCTGAAAGGACCGACGTTAGACAAAATCTTTTCGGAGACTATATGCGTAAAAGAGATGCTCTTATCGGCTGATGTCGATGAATGTCAGCACTCGGCTACTTTGACTTCCCATACAATTTTTGCTACCTTAATCTTTCATCGAACTCGAACTTCTCAAGTAATCCAGGAGAAATCTGGGTCATTGGTTCCTTGATTTGTCATGGTGTCTCTCAAGATGGTTCTTAATATGCTCAAGAGAAACTCAGATATATCATATAAGAAGGATATCAAGCTCAAACCACGGTGAAAACAATTGAAGGTAGAAGACAAGATGGTACGCAAAAGGAAGTGGTCACAAAACCTTTAGGGTGTGTTCAACACTCAACAAATGGTGATTCATTGGGTGAACATAGAATCTCTGTCCCATAAAAAAGATATCTCTGGTCCTTATTTTATTCGTGCCAACTGGATATATATGTGTATTATATATATATATATATATAACTTTTATTTTGTTGTTATTATTGGAAATACTTCTTTAGGGCTTGGTCATTTACCGGGAGGGCATCAGGTTCCCCTTTCAGATTTTGCAAATGATAAGTAC
This sequence comes from Picea glauca, assembly GCA_000966675.3. NCBI lineage: Eukaryota > Viridiplantae > Streptophyta > Pinopsida > Pinales > Pinaceae > Picea > Picea glauca. Next base: position 120,249 of record JZKD02S2186230.1, read on the forward strand.
CTACCCCAATCTTCTCAACCACCTGAAAAGGCCCAAGCCATAGGCTCTGAAACTTGGAATTCTTCCCTTTGGGTTCATTTACCTTATCCCACTTTAGGACTAAGTCTCTTACTTCAAAATTATTTTCTTTAGCCTTATGCTTATCGAACCATCTTTTCACTATCTGCTGATGGGCTAAAAATTTAGACTTAGCCCTTTCCCTCTCTTCCTTTAGCTTGAGCAGAGTGTTTATTCTCTATTGCATGGTCAAGGATTTATCATCATTAGAATCTTGGGCCAATTGGAGAGATGGAAGATAAATCCCATTCGGGAGAATGGCTTCTTGTCCATAGACCAAGAAGTACAGGGAATTCCCTATATCCTCTTTGTGTGTGACCCTATCATCCCATAGGGCATTATGGAGTTGGTTATGCCAATTTCTATGATTATCCGCAACCATCTTCTTTAGTATCCTCACCAGATTCTTGTTGGTTGACTCTGCCACACCGTTTCCCTGAGGGTAATAATTTGCAGAGTACTTGATTATGATTCCTTTGTCCAGAGTGAACTCTATCAATAGGGTAGAGGATAAGTAGGCTACATTATCAAAGACTAGAATGGAAGTTACACCAAACCTTGTAATTATTTGTTGTTCTAAAAGTTGGATGACTATTTTCTCATTTACATGGGTCAGAGGGATGGCCTCTGCCCACTTTGTGAAATAGTCGGTGGAAGTAAGAATATAATTGTGAAATTTTGAAGAATTGGGTGTAATTTCTCCTTTGATATCCAACCTGCACTGCTCGAA
>JZKD02S2186230.1:137448-163281 GCA_000966675.3 Picea glauca
TACCTACCTTGATCTTCTCAGCCACCTAAAAAGGCCCAAGCCATAGGCTCTGAAACTTGGAATGCTTCCCTTTGGGTTCATTTACCTTATCCCACTTTAGGACTAAGTCTCCTACCTCAAAATTATTTTCTTTAGCCTTATTCTTATCGAACCATATTTTCACTATCTACTGATGGGCTAAAAATTTAGACTTATCCCTTTCCCTCTCTTCCTCCAACATGAGAAGAGTGTTGATTCTTTGTTGCATGGTCGAGGATTTATCATCGTTAGAATCTTGGGCCAATTGGAGAGATGGAAGATAAAGCCCATTCGAGAGAATGACTTCTTATCCATAGACCAGGAAGTACGGGGAATTCCCTATAGCCTCTTTGGGTGTGACCCTAGAAGCCCATAGGGAATTATGGAGTTTCTTATGCCAATTTCTATGGTTATCCGCAACCGTCTTCTTTATTATCCTCACCAGATTCTTATTGGTTGACTCCACCATACCACTTCCTTGAGGGTAATAATTTGTAGAGTACTTGATTATGATTCCTTTGTCTAGAGTGAACTTTGTTAATAGGGTAGAGGAGAAGTAGGTTGCATTATCAAAGACCATGATGGAAGGAACGCCAAACCTTGTAATTAGCTATTGTTCTATAATTTGGATAAATATTTTCTCATTTACATTGGTCAGAGGGATGGCCTATTCCCACTTTGTGAAATAGTGGGTGGCAATAAGAATATACTTGTGCAATTTCAAATAGTTGGGCGTAATTTCTCCTATGATATCCACCCGCCACTACTCGAACGGTCTAGATATGGTTACAGGCTGAAGTGGGATTGTTACCCTTCTCTCCTTGCCAACACTTATTTGACAAGTCTTACAATTCCTGGCGTAAGCATGAGTGTATTTGAACAAAGTGGGCCAATAATAGCTATCTCTCAGAAAATTATGACCGGTGGTGTTCCCTACAAAATGTCCCTTAGAAGGGCCATCGTCGAGTTATTTCATCACTTTATTGGCATCTTTGCATTCGAGACATCTCAGTAATACCCTTTCATAGTTGATCTGGAAGAGTACCGAATTGATGAGGTGATATTGTGCGGATTTTAATTGGAGGGCTCTCCTTTATATGGGGTTGAGGTTTTTAGGACAAGTCCCATGATGTACTAAATGAGCCAAATACTTTTACCAGGAGTCTAGTCCTGGTGAAATGTATGTTGCTTCGCCACACCACAATGCTATTTGATTATCCCACCTTAGATCTTGGTTTGCTTGATCTTGAGCTTTGACTGTGAGTTTGCACAAACCTTGTCCTTTTACTAACTTGGAGAGTTTTATATCTAGATCAAATTCCTGGACTACCACCATCCAGTTCCCTCTTCTTTCTCCAATTTCTTGTTGGGTAAACAAGGATCGGACTGCGGGGTGTGGTACAATCACTTTAGTGTGATTCTTGAGGATGTACGACCTAAAATGATTTACTGCTTTATAGATCGCATAAGCCTGCTTTTCTATGGAGGGGTAATTGAGCTCGAATCCTTGAAGGTTGGTGCTCATGAATGACACCGACACTTCATTGTTGTCGTCATCCTTCTAAGTCAAAACCGCAGCTAGCGATTGGTCAGAGGCGAAAGTATAAAGGTTAAAGTCTCTATTGAAATCGAGACTTCGCAATACTAGGGCCCGGGATATGGAAGCTTTGATATTGTTGAAAGAGTATTTTCATTCATCATCCCACTTAAACTCAGAATCTTCATGAATAATTTTTTGTAAGGGTTTGATGATTTTGGCGAGATCGAGGGTGAATTTCCTTACAAAATTAATTTGCTCGAAAAAAGACTGCATAGCCTTCTTGTTATGGGGTAGAGGGAGTTGAGATATGGCTTTAATCCTTTCGGGGTCTATGCAAATTCCCAATTGAGATATAATATGACCTAACAACTTGCCTTCTTCAACACTCAAAATATTTTTCTTAGGATTGAGTGATATACCATATTTTCGACATCTTTCAAAAATCAGAGTTAAGTGTTGGATGTGTTCCTATCTATTCTTTGAATACACCGTTACGTCATCTAAATACACTACCATGAACTTACCTATAAACCCCCAAAACGCCATGTCCATTTCCCTTTGAAAGGTCTCTCCTGCGTTAATCAAGACGAAAGGCATGTGTTTATAAGTGAAGGTTCCCCATTTGGTCCGGAAGGTATTTTTTAATCGGTCTTCCTCTGAAAAAAACACTTGGTTGTATCCTGAGAAATCTTCTAGAAGGGAGAAAATTTTTGAGCCCAACATGGTCTGTAGGAGTTGCTCCATTGGTGGGATGGGATAATTGTCCTTTTCTGAAGCTCTGTTGAGATTCCGAAAGTCTACGCATAATCAGATTTCTCCTGACTTTTTTCTTACTAGAATAAGGTTCTCTACCTAGGCGGAATGTCTAACTTGGAAAATTATCTTCAGATATAAAATCTTCCTTAACTCTTGATACATTAGGGGTTCCAAGGATGGGTGGTACTTTCAGAGCTTCTGTTGAAAATCTTTGACTTCGACTTTCAACGGGATGGTGTGTTGAATGATGTGGGTATCATACATTTTCAAATCTTTATAGGACCAGGTGAACACATCCTGGTATTGTTTGAATAATTTGAGGTAGGATTTCCTCTCCTCTTTAGATATCGTTTTGCTAAGATTTACATACTTTGGGTTTTCTGGGGTTCCAAGATTTACAATTTTGTGGAGGGGGCAGGAGCTACCAGTCTTTGCGTTTTTAGGTCCTTTGAATCATTCCTTTGGATAAAACAAATTCTCTAGATTTGCTATCCCTTTTGGAATTGTGTGAGCCTTTGGTTTAATCCACGTGTTGACCTTCCTGAGGATTGGTTTCCATTAGTTTCTCTTGGAACTCTTCATCGTCAATAGAGAGGTCTTTGAAGTTGTCTTGATTAGTCAAGAAGCTTATGATCTATTCATCCCCCTCAAAAACTTTCCAATTAGAGATATTATTAGGTATGGATGGCTTGTAGATCAGTTCTACAGTGAATCGAGAGGCTTTGTAATATTATAAAGGTGAGAGTATTGAAGCAGCGGTGGCTAATGAGTCAGCAAGGATGTTCTTCGCTTCGGGGATCGTAGTGATATTGAAAGATTCAAATCATTTTATCAGCCTTCGCAACTCCTACTAGTAGTTCTTAAGATGAGGGGAGTTGCAGCCTATAGTGTTTCTCACTTGTCTAATAATGATTTCCGAGTCTCCGAACACCTTTAATTCCTTGACATTAAGATCTATGGCTTTCTTTAACCCTTGTACCAGGGCTTTATATTCGACAGTGTTTTTGGTGCACTCAAATTCTAGTCTACAAGACAAGAAATGGTGTTTACCCTTTTGATCGATGAGGATGCACCCTACTCCTGAACCCTCTTGTGACTTGAATCCATCAAAATAAAGGGTCCAAATTTGCGAGTGATGATTTCAATTCCAATCAGTGTTCCGCTCTTCAATCTTTTCTTCTGGAAGACCTAACACTAGGTCTTGACAAAAGAGAGAATCTTCCATTAGCATCAGGAATTCTTCTTGAAAGATCATCTCGGAGCTTTGGGTAAGCGAAACATCGGACAGGAGAGGAGAAAAATTTCCAAAGTGAGAATCACAAGAATAATTCCCTAGTATGGGAAAATCAATAGAGGTTGGTTCGTTCAGGGTTTCCAGGTCAGTGACCGTATGTTTCAGATATCTTTCCTTATCAATTATGATCATTTTCTTGTATCCCTTCAGAGATAGACAAAGGTGTGCCCAGTCTGTGTTGAAGTATCCATATAGATTTTCAGACCAATCTCGACTCAATAATAGCCCATATGCCTCAGGGATATCCACCATAATGATGTCAATCACCTACACGAAATTAGGATGAGTGGCTACCCTGATCATCACATATTTGAGTTCCCCCATGACTTTGACCTGGGTCCTATCCAATTATATGACATGATTATCAGTCTTTATAGGGAAAACACCTAATTTATTACAAACGGCCAAGGGCATGACATTGGAAGATGCCCCAGAGTCTACCAGACAGTTGTGGAGATTCCTGTTGAAGACTTTGAACGTTAATAGGAAAGGTGGTACAAAATTCCTCTCCTTCCCACCTTCTAAGTAGGTGTTTATTGTTGGTTTTCTTTCCAAATCTGTAGGGGGAAGACTCTTTTCCTGACCATCACCGGTGGTTGGGTTTTATACCGAACTTAAATCTTGCAACAAAAGGTCTTTCTGCTAAGGGATTCTACATATGTCCATAACCGATACATTTGCTTTCAGCTTCTTCAAATATTCTACTACATTGTAATCTAATTTAGGAGAATCATGAGTATGGATACTTATAGGTTTTTTACCGGGAGTGAAAGGCATTCTCGGGTGATCGGGAGTTAATTTACTTTGTGAGGTACAGGTGGCATTGATATCTTTTGGGTCGGGTTGACCCTTACTACATGTTTGTACCAACGATATCTCTGTGGATGGTGCCTAAGGTTTAAATAAATCATTTGAAGACGTGATCACGTCGGAATCCATTATCAGGATGGTCGTGTCTTGTGGTGGGTCAACTTCTTCCTGATCAATAATGTTAAAGTCCAAACTATTCGATGGTTCGGTCAGAGAGACTTTGCCCAGAAAATGATTGGCCATTAAATTCATGGCGTGAACCCACTGAGGAAATCACCTTTCTGAGTGGTTATCTTGGTGATATGTACAGAAAGAATCAGACGTGACACTCCCTAAGTGAATGTTTAGGTTGGCTGGGGGAGGTTCAATTGCTTTGAAAGGTTGGTTTCTTTTAAAGAAAGGATTATAGGGTCTTTAGCCTTCGTTTCCATCACCTGGATTTGTTTTCATATCTATAATCTCATTTGATAGTTTCTTGACCATGCATTGCAGGTCTTCTATATCTCCATTACCCTTATCAGGAGTTGGTTCAGTCGGCTTCCCCGGTGGTCTGGTCAAGAGGAGTCCTCTCTTGAGAAGGGGCTGTCTTTATTTTCTCGCTAGAGATGCCTAGCCTTCTTTACACCCTTTCATCTAGAACTCTATCGTCCTAGAGTCTTCGAAATTCTCTGTGAGGGTTTTCTTAGCGGATCTTTTAACGAACATGGAAATAGAGGTCGAAAGTGCGTTGGCATAGACCTCAATTTGCAACTCTTGAGTCGGTTTCACCATGGGATAATTTTTTTTTAGGATAGTCATGAATCTTTGATTGAAATATTTGACCCTTTCCTTTGGGGTCATGGTGACTGTGAATAATTCGGCCATAAGAGCTCTCGTGGTAGTTTCTTCGACAAATTGGTCTAGGAATTACTATTGGAACTTAGTCCAGCTGGTTATGGATCCTACTGGTAAATTAAAATACCAAGTGGAAGTTGAGTTCTCAAATGTGTAGGGGAAAATTTTTCATACCATGTCTTCATGTTGAACATTCATAAGCCTGATCGCGAGTATGAACTTCTTGATATGATCTTCAGGCAATCTTGAGGTTTCATAATCATACTTGGGGAGAAACTTTTCCGGGTGCCGAGGGAGATTGTGGACTCATCCAGGGAGGGCCACGGCGTCCCCAGCCAACCAAGGTTGTTTGTATTGAAGTGGAACTTCCCTCTCCTCCTCTCAACCATTGTTCTCTTCCATATCTTCGGAGTCAGAGTCAGGATCTTCCTCTTCTGAAAGATCGTTAGATTTGGAGATATCACCGGCTGGCATCTCGGGTATGAGGTCAAGAGGTTCTTGGATTTCGGTGATCACGAAGTCTATTAAGTCTTTGACGGAGTGTACAAGAACTTCGTCGAGAGTGATGAATACTAGTCTTCTTTGTTGTTTTATTAAAGGGAGGATGGGAGTGAAGGGAAACGCGTAGATTTGTCAGGTGTAGGCTCTGGTAATCCTTCTAAACTAATTCACTTCCTCATGAGGGAGGGCATAAGGTATTTCAGGGGGAAGATATCCTTCCTCAGAGTGGGGTGATTTATCCACTTTGGGAGTACTTGCTAAAGGTGGGTTGTCTGTTGGATGACTAGCCATGCATGTGGGGTGTTATGAATCTATAGGTTGTTCGAAATATCATATAACTTACATATTCAACCATTCATTCTCAGGCCTTCCTTCTAGTGTCGATTCTTTTGATGGGGCTTAAATACCTTCATTCAACAGCAGGAACCAAACCCCCCACCGAGGTCCAATTAGACTTTGCAGCATTTGGAGTGGAATGGTTCTTCAAATCTTACAATCTGGACAAATTATCGATGAGCTTTTGTGTTTTCTGGTGAATGCTCTTCCTTTGGTTAATTTTTTTTTTTTTGTATTTTCTCTTAGGTGAGGTGGGTACAAGAGATGCAAGCCAATATAAACCAACTTGATGAAGATAGGACAAGAGTTTTAACTATTGGGAAGGGGTCGAGCTTGGGATAACCTGCTACTCGAACATGTAGACAACGATCCTATGCCAAAGGGGCTTAGTAATAATACTTTAACTGAAAGATAATCCAACTATTTTCTGAGAAAGCTACGTAGAAAAAAGAATATGCATATATGATCAAGATCAGGGTAAGAAAAATAATTCATCTACCGAGACATTCATCACATAGCTGAGGTAAACTACTTAGCATAGAGAAAGAAACACAACTGCAATCAATGTCACAGTAAGAAAAATAATTCATCTACCAAGACATTCATCACATAGAAGCACAATGATTTACTTTCATCATTTAAAGCAAGGAACATCAAAACATTGTACCAGATAACTTGACAACAAAATTAATTTCTCTTACTCATTTACTGCAACATTCATGGAACAGGAAAGGAATTAATTCTTCTCCAACTCTAATCACATACATCTGATGAAAATAGTTTGTATTTGGTCCAGTAGGACTTCTTAATTCGTAGCAGTCTCAAAATAATTATCAACAACCAAAAGAAAAAATTTCTTACAACAACCATCGACCCTTTAACCATCGGTCGATGTTCCTATTTATAATATAAAGTCTTAACAGTAATTAATGGTAAAATATAATTTGAGCTAATCAAGAATCGCCACATGGCGTCATCATCTAACAGTATTTCAACAGTCCATCCGAGTTGTTTCTTGAAAAGGGTGGACTCTTTCATAATCAGACCATCTGATAAGAGTTTTTCATAGGTGTTGGCCCTGGAAACCTGTGTTGTTCCATTGGAGCCGCATAGATTCCCTTGATGTCTGCTACGTGCACTCAATATTTTTCAAGGTTAAAGTTCAACTTCAGAAGTATGGCTCTGGATTTGATTGGATGTTTTGTGAACTATTGTATTTTCCCAGGCTTTGCATCGGTGATCTTTGCACATTCTTCGGCCCATGACGCATCCCGTTCAACGCACAGCTTGATTATTTCGTTTAGGTTGATAAACATATCGGGGGTACCATACTCAGGGAGTCTGATGTCTTTCATTATTTTATTGATTTTATCCCAGTTCTTTTGACATTTGGCCCATTTTTATTGGATTTCTTCGTGTGGGATTCGAGACATTTTGGCCGAGTATTCGGTCGATCACTTCATGCGATTAAGACTGCTTTTACTTACTATCTGAATGTCGTGGTCTTCCTTTTCTCGGCCTTTCTGGACTGCCTCAATAAACTCGAGCCTCTCCGCTACCTGTTGCGCCTTCTCATACCATCGCTCCATTTCCTTACATGTCCCGAGTGCCATGAGAGTGTCTTCCTGGAATTCAACTATATTCAAGATTAACAATTATCTTTCCTTCTTGAACTCATTGTAAACTTTACCAAACTCATCTTTTAAATACACGGTTGTTTGTGTAGCATCCTTATAGTAATCGAAAAGATGGCACAAGTGTTCGAGATCCTTTTGGGCGGTGGCAAGTTCATTTTCATCTCTCCTGGCTCTGTCCTGGGCGGCCTCTGAGAGGGCGTTTCCCACACCAAGTAGCTCAAACATATGGGTGTTCCCTGTGTCGATTAACTTCTCCTCAGTGATGACTATGATGGACTAGTCCGGGGTGATTCTTCTCTTCTTTATAGTCTTCTGAATGATAGCCTTTCTCTTTTGATCATAGGAGATTGCATAGATGTCTGTGACCTCATCTACCGGGTCAGGTATCTGCTGATCACCCCATGTGAGATTGTTTCCCAAGCTTCCCGCAGTGTAAATTTGTTCAAGGGTGGGCCCTCAAACTTCTTCGTTCTGCCTTGTAGATCCAACTTCTACTTGTTATTCATCGGGAATCTGAGTATTGGGCAGGATAGAGGTGTCTTGTATGGACTTTTCACTTAATCGCTCAATGATCGTGGAACTGTCGATTTCCTTCTGCAGAGGCTCATCACTTGGCCCTACATCTATTTTCGGTTCATCGAACTTTTCTGTGTTGAGATTACCTTCAGCTTCAGCTTCCTTTTGTGGGATTCCCTTGTCTTGAACCGCGGGCCCAGCAAAAGAGACCTTTTCGGGACTTGGGGAAAAGGTCTTTTCGGGACCTTCTTCTTATTGAATGTGCACGGGGCTGCCACGAGAAGTCTCTGTGCTCTCGTCGTCCCTATATATATATATATATATATATATATATATATTAGAGTGCTCAAGGGGTTGGGTGTTTGTGTTTCTATCAACACCCAGCATGTCTCTGGTTGAGTTGTTCCTTCTCCCGAGAGATAATTGGCAATATCGTAGACTTGGGATTACCCGACCCATTGGTACCATCGACGGCTGTGAGACCAGGATTTCTAGGTTCTATCGAAACTCTTTGGATGGTAACTAAAATTCTGGGACTTATGACAGGATGTGGGTTATACTATATCCGTTTCATTAGTAGCTGAGACTGCTAGTATAAAAGTGTGCCACTTTCTTGAGTTGTTTGATATTCAGGGAAAACTCTGATTTGTACTGGGGATCCTTGATGAGCCTTTGCGAACTCAATGTATTCTTGGGGGTTATTTGTTTCTTCCTCCAATTCATATGCTACTGCAACTTCAAGGTGTTGACCAACTCCTTGAATTTATTGATCCAATAGTGTGGCCTACTCTTCATAGCTCAAAGCTATAAACCTGGTTCCTATAGGATCGACCTTCTTGGCTGCCACCATATCCCAGTCTTGAGCGTTCTCGGTGAAAATTTCATCCTCAAACCGATCGTGGGAATAAGGCCAACATGATGATACCTATGATGCATGTTGTAGGAACAATCCCTTGGGATCGTGTTTGTGAAATAAACCAGTTTGGAACCAAAATTCCAATTGACCTAGCACAAGTTGTTTAGCATGCGCAGTGTCTTTGACCATGCAGAAGCCAATATGGAATCCATACGGTATGAAACCCCTCTTCTTGTTTTTCACTAAAGTTGCATTGTATCCTTGTATGATGGTTTGATAGCAGATTTCTCCTAACACTAGCTAGTTGAGAACATAAAGGGGTAATAAATGTGGTGCCCCTGTGGCACCAAAAATCCTGATGTAGGTTTCTTGTTCGTCTAAATACCAGTGACCAATTTTGACTATGACCTTCTTTGCTTTGTCTAATAATCTAGGGCATTCTCTCTTAAAGAGTAAGAAGTAAATGGATGCAATAAAATGATCGCATATAAAGACATAGGGTTTCTTTTACCTTTTTTCCCACAAGATGTTGTAGTATACATGGACTACGAGCTCCAAAGGGTGGCAATTCAAGCCCATCCCAGCAAAAGAGTTCTTGGAGCAGATGACATCTAGTAGATATGAATCCATGTAGAAGGAAGGGGTATCTCCTTCCTTTGGAGCCTGAGCTTGTTTTATGCATGTGCTCAATTGTTTGGAGATGATAGCACTCCAATTGAAATCAGTACCTGAAATGATGACTACAAATGGAAGAGGCATCCAAGCTTCCAAAAACCAGGAGAAGTCTTTCTCCCCATGTAATTTACAAAGAAGGGCCATGAAATAGGTGTATGGTTCCCTGAGATTGACCGTTGGGTACCAGCCATAAGTTCGGTTCATGAATTTCTTGTCTTCCCTCCACTAGGATGCCAAGATTTTGTTGGTGTCGTGAGAGGCATAGAAACTCACCACGAAATCAGTGTTCAACTTTTCTCCAAACTCATTGGGTTTGTATTATTTCTGAACTTCTGATGGCAGGAAAACCCCGACGCATTCGCCATTTTCATCATTAATCAAACATTTTTTTGCATCGGTGTGATCAATGAGCCACCTTAAGAGCTCGATGAAAGGGAAAATCGGAGACCGGCTTGCCACCATGTGCAGATAAGCCCTGCATATGTTTGGGAGGACCTCATCATTGAGCTTCCTCGTATCAGGGTCATTGTGTAGAGTATATTCGAGGGGCTCTTCTCTCTTGATCTTCTTGAATACTTCTTCCCAGTGAGGAAAATTCATCTTTGCTCTAATTCTTGCCTTTGTATCCCCGAAAGTTGGGGGCTATACAAAGGTCTCCTTGGTGATTTAGTTGATGACGGAAAGCGGCTTAGGTGTGAACTCTAGTTGTCTTACAACCGCTGGGGAGGAGCCTTCTCCTATTTTCTATTCTTCCATCTTTGGTGCCCGTGGTGATTTCCTAGTGGATGGATTCTTTGGAGGCATTGTCCCTGCAATCAAAACTGCCTTTTAAACACATATACAGAGAAGCATCGAGTGAGAACATATACAAATGAAACGTAAAGCCATAAGCAAACCCATACCTGTAATGCTTGTTAAGAAAACTATTTAATACTCACTGGAATTCGAATGCTTCCTCTGGACTAGTGGCTTCGTTCTCCTGTTTGTTCTAAATTCCTTGTTGCGTAGAGTGGGATCACACAAAAAGGAATCGAAAGAATATAACTGGGAGATACTACCAGTTATATCAATTAGTTAATATAGGAAATAAATGTAGATTACAAAATATAATGCTATCGGATTTCTGCCACTGAGACTTAACTGGTTGACGACAGAGGCGTGGATGGATATGCATTGTATTAGTGAGTTTAACAGTTCCCTTTTGATTTGCGCATGAGATATTAACTAATCCATGATCTATGAATTAACTAAAGCTTTAAATGTGGAGTACTTGACACAGCTAGGGGTTAAACATCATGTCATGTCTTACCTTCATAAGGATCGGGGATCAACTACCATTTTAGATTGTTTATCAACGTTGCTATTTTCTTGATAAAACTCCCAATGATGGTGATGTTGGGATTGGTGATGTTTTGGGCATCGGCGGTTGGTGATGGAACTCCTCTTTTGTGTGACGCTTATGATTACACTTCTCTGCCGAAGCCGAAAGGATCGGATTTTGGTGAAATATTTTCAGAGACTATATGCGTAAAAGAGATACTCTTATCGACCGACATCGAAGAATGTCGAAACTTAGCTACTTTGACTTCCCATACAATTTTCGCTACCTTAATATTTCACTGATGCTGAACTTCTCAAGTAAGCCGGGAGAAATCTGGATCGTTGGTTCCTTGATCATTCGTGGTGTCCCTCAATATGGTTCTTAATATGCTCAAGAGAAACTCAGATATATTAGATAAGATGATTATCAAGCTCAAACCATGGTGAAAACAATCAAAGGTATAAGACAAGGTGGTACCCAAAAGGAAGTGGTCACATAAACTTTAGGGTGTGTTGAACACTCAACACATTCTTCAATCCAAAAGAAATCACTATGTATTGGTAGGATCCCCATTCTATTGCATATGTGGTCTTATGGCAATCTTCCTTGGAAATCATGATCTGGTGATAACCTCAAAATCCATCGGTGAAGGAGTAGACTTCCTCTCTTCCCACATTATATAACACTTCATCAGTGAACGATGTAGGGAAGGGATCATGTAGACATGCATCATTCAGTTTTCTTAGGTCTATACAGATTTTGATATCTCCTGTTTTCTTGTCTTGAACCACCATAGGGCTAATCCATTCTGACTCTTCAACATGTTCTATGATTCATGCTTCTAGAATTCTATCTAATTCAATCTTAAATTTTTTCTTATATTTGGGATTCAATTTGTAGGGTCTCTGTTTGATTGGCCTTGCATCTGGTTTCAAGGGAATCTTCATCTCTCCCATGGGTCCTTTAATTAAGTTCATATCAGTGAACTTGGTTGGGAACAAGTCCTTATATTCATGCAGTAATTCTATGATCTTATCAATAGTTGCATCATCCCAATAATCTCCAACGTTGGCCAGCTTAGGTGCTTGCTCTGTCCCAATATTGACTTTCTTGATTTTAATTGGTTGTCCAATAAAAGGTAGTTCAACTCCTAGTCCTTCTATGTCTCTCTTTGTTTTTGTTTCTACGATGTTCACATTCCTAGGATCATTGTCTTCATTGGCATTGATATTGTAACATCCTTGCAATTTCTAAAGAGGTGCAGTCCATTCATTCTCATGTTGCTCTAGAGGTAGGTTAGGTGCCTCCTCAAATACTTTATGTATTACAATCTGTAAATATTGATTTATTGTAGGGTTTTGAATTTCAAATAAAAATGTAGCTACGAAATTTTGAGTCATACCTTGCCAATTTGCAGTGGTAAGACGTAGTTCTTCTTGTAGATACCAATTGATAGGCATTATATCCAGCGTGTTAATGAATTTATGCACCCAATGCTCTTGAGGAATACTTCTCCAGGCTTCCTCACAACTTTGCACATGGTCTTTCAGATAGTTGTGACCTGTGTATCTAACTTCACATCCTTCTCTCTGATCTGAGTCTCGTACTATCATCAAAGTGCGACATTGCACCTAGTCCACGATGTTCTGCTTGTGTGCTCCCCACCATCTTGCTGGTGTTGCTTTCAAGGCCTCATCCAGTGCCAACAACCTCTATTATACTGGTACAATTTCTTCAAATTCTAGTAAGAAAGTTTCTAAGTGATTCAAACCATCAAAGGTGGGAAAATTACTTACTGTTGTGTCGATCCAACGAACTTCTCTCGTCAATCCAGCACATTGTCACACAGAAATTTCATACATTTTGTTCTGCCAGTTCTCTAGTGCTTCTTTTGAATCTGATGAACATGCATTGCCACTTTTCCAACTTAAATTCCCATTTGTTGTAGGATTAATGCAATCATGTTGTCTCGCTGTCAATTTGTATATATTCTCTAGCTCGTATGCACGGTCTTATTCTCTGATGGGCTCTGTGTATCTGTGACCTTCATCAGGATCCATAGGTGTAATGACCCTAAGGCCATCACCTTCAAATGTCATTCTTCTTTTCTTTAAGTCAACAACAGTAGAATTATTGAAGGCCCAATAAATTCCTAACAACGCAAGATAAGGACAACTATCGTCAATTATCTCAATTACTTCAAAGTCTATAAACGTTCTGACCCTGTCGATGTCCATAGGGAAATGTTCCATCCTTCCAAAGGGGCTTATTGCCTACTGATTAGCCATGCTAACCCTGATAGGGGAATATATCAACTTAGGTTTTCCCATCAGTTCCCAGGTCTGCTTCGTCATAACATTGACCTCCAACCCTAAGTCAAGGACCACATAATCTATATCATAATCTCCAATATGAGCATTCAGGTGTAGTTCCTTATTTTTTCTTCTCTTTTTAGATACTTGATGTATTTCTCTACTCAGTAAGGGGTCTACCTTTCCTAGCTCATACTATCTGATCAAATTTTGTAGCTCTTGTACAACTCTTTCATCCTTAATCAAATTAATGCAAGTGCATAAGAATTCCATAAGCTTACTTACCTCTTTTCCTTCTCTAGGCGAAGCATACTGATCGAATGCTAGAGGCATCCCACATTCTCTTAATTCTGATCGAGCCTTTGATGAAGAAGCTTGATCTCTCCTGAATTATTTTCTTGCTTCCTCAAATATATGTTTCTCTTTCCTTGGATCAAACTCATGTGTCTTCTCTGCAACTTTTCTGACCCTTGATTCCTCTGTAATATTCCCTAGGGTCACCTTGTCTTCTCCTATAGAAACACCTCCTTTAGTGATAAAAAAAAATATGGGATCCACTCCGTGCGGTTTTGTTGAGATTAGTTATACTTGTTGGTTTCCTCCTTGTCTCTCCTGAAGTTTGGCTAATAGCGCAGGACAATATTCTATGACATGCTCAAATGAGTTTCAGTAACTGCAAGTGGTACAAGGGTTCTGAAATTCCCTTGCCAAGTGACCTAACTGTGCATAGTTATAACAAATGATCATACCTCAACCTCATCCCATGCCTCCTCCTCATCCTCTTCCTCTGAATCCACCGTGAGGGTTGAATTTTCCTCTTCCTGGAGAATTAAACTGCGTAGTATTCCCTTTCTGCTACACCTCTCCTTGAATCCTATATGTATCCCTTGACCTTTCATGCAAGAGGTCATAAGATCTACAATATTTCTCATCATGCCCCACAGATTTATAGAATGTGTAGTAAATATTGGTAGGTGTCTGAACATATTTCTGCATGTAATAGCATTCACCAGGGCGATGTCTATTTCTACATACCTTGCACCAAGGTAGAGTAACATGCTTCAAAGTGATCAGAGCTCCAGAGGCTAGGTATTCATGAAATAGGGGACAATGCTCCTTATCGTGACCTTCTGACTTGCATATGATACACCAAATGTCCTCTATCTTATATTTTTCCTTGTCCTTCTTCATATATTCGACCTGTAGATATAAGCTAGTTAGCTGACTCAAAATTTGACTCATACTTGATATGGATTCTCCCATAGGAGTTGATTCTAGTTTCATGGAGATCTCCAATGCCTCAACCTACGAAGCAATATTTTGTTGCATCAGAGGGACTCTAATGTGTGGTAGGAGGGAAGCAATGAACCATTCTTTGTTCTACTCGTCTAGCATCTGAAAAATCAAATGGCCTGTACGGGTCTTAAACCTTTGATCAAATTCCCAAATAGGTTCAGTTGCTTTTTGCTTGATTTCCTTCAGCTCTATAAGGCATTGTGATTCAGACTTAGGTTTCTTGAATTCATCATTCAACGTAGTCTTAATCTCGTTCAGCGGTTTCGGCTGTGCAACTCCTTGGATGAACTTCATGTACCAGCTCAGTGCGCAATCTCTTAGGGTAGTACTAAACTGAGCTCTCTTAATAGCTTTGTCGATGACATTCTTAATACTCCACACAGCCTCACATAAAAACCAGTGTTGATCATGATCTTCAAATCCATCTCCCCTAAAAGTGGGTAGACTCATCTCATCTGTCATAGATATTCCTATGTTTCCTGACTAAGTATGTATTGAACTTCTTGTAACAGTTCTCTGAGTGATCTGATAACTCTAACTGTAACAGTGCTTTGGTTACTTAATGCTACCAAAACAACAGGATGAGTAATAGTACTTACTTCGACAATCGACGCAGTTCCTGAAGTTTTTTATTCTTCTCGGCGAGGTTCTTCAGTCTTCCCTTTCTCTACCCTAGCAGACTCAGAATTTTCCTCGTTCAATAACTCTTCTTCTTCTCAACTGTAGAACCCTTCTTCATGTGCTAGTGGTGTTATCACTCTGTAAATTCCCAGAGGTTGTCATGAGGTAAGAAGAAATTTATCATAGGTAACCTTAACCAACCGCTTCAAAACTGGGAGCTAGCCCTACCAGTTTTAGAGAGGGATCTTTGTATGAGTTTTAGATTTGTTTGGATTTTCAAGATTTTAGGCTAGTTAGAAAGAATATAACCGTTTGTATTGTTCTTAAATGAAATGGTTGAATATCACTTACACTTCCATTGGGCTACAAGGTCTATTTTAAAAATATAGAGGTTAAAGATAGCTTTTATAAGACTCATTTTACAGAGTGAGATAGTGCTAATGTTGGATTCTTTAGGAATAAAATGGTGTATTGATGAAAAAGGTGAGGTATCAGTTAAAACAAAAAAGCATTTAAGAATTTATTTGTTATAACATCAGAAGAAAAACATTTAAATCTATAAAAGATTAAGAACAAAGTACACAATGGAAAATTCTGCAACTTTAACTTCTTTTAAAGATTAGATTTAGAAAGACACTATGATAACTGAGAAGGATTTTTTTTTTACGTAGATAGAGGAAACTTCATCAATAATTAACACATAGGAATCCTGTGAAACTTCTCTTTATATTACTGGAATAACCTCTTGATAAAAATTATAGCGATTAGAGCTTGCTTGGGCGTAAAGATCAACAACCTTTAATACTTATAAGTTGGAAATATTTATAATAAAAGTTTCAAACGACCCTGTCATTAATGATCATGACGTGATAGAGTCTGAGTCTAACTAACTAGCTAACAAGATGCAGAAATGTAGTAACTAATGATGATGTGTCGAATCTCTCATGACGATTTCAAGGACGAACATTGATGAGTCATTTGGATGACTTTGATTGCGTTGGACGCTGAGTTGGACAAGTCTTTACTTTACTCAATCAATTCACACAACTCATCCCACCTTTGTGTGCTTGGGATGGTAACTTTCAATAGTCGGTGGTAGATTTCGTCCATCTCGGTGTATTTAGTAAAATTCGGCTTGATGAGGAAGATGTACTTGATTTCATGTTGTCTGCTGAGGTCATGCTGCAAAGTCTCCAAGAACGCTTTTCCCGTGATGCTGCCTTGTAACCCTGAAAACTTGGAACTGTCTTTGGCCATGGTAGCAATCCTTTGCTTGTAATCAGACAAAGTCATTAATTTATCATTTAGGACATGTAGATTGGGAAGACCCTTTTTCTGTAAGGCTTCAATCTTGATAAAAAATATTTGAACTCTAATGTCTATGTTCTGAGCCTTTTCCTCCAACTCCAACATTAATCCTTTTTTAGTCAACACTCTTTTTACTTCGAGGATAACCTTTGTTCTGTCTTCAACTTTCAGTTCTTTCAACTCTTCTTTGGTTTTTGAGTTCATAAACTTGATGATCTTGTTGGATCTTGTGATGTGGAAGTTTTCTTCCAAAACTGAGAGAAGGTGCTATCATTCCACATCTGGTTCTTCTTTTTAATCAGTTCATATTTTTCAAAAATGCTTAGAGGTACAGATCCTTGTCGAGTTTGGGTGGTCACAACTATCTCTGTTTGCTTCTTTGAAGAAGAAGTTGACACCACATGTTGTCTTCTTTCAATCACTATGGAAGAGTAGGGATTTTCCTCACCAGAGATGTGAGTGGCATGAGTGCTTTTGGGTTTCTTGTTGTATACGTGAAAATCTTTTGCTGATACCTCAGTGATTGAAGGTGAATCATCCTTTCTTGGCCTTTTTTCCTTGGGTACCTGTGGAGTGGTAATCAGTTAAAAAGAGATTGAAGGAGATTCTTGTGGCTCTGTATCTACCAGAGTGTTTTCTTCCCACTCTTTCTGGTTCACATAATTTTCAATTTTTGGTTTGAGGGTATGAGCATAAGGTGAACTGTTGTTATTGGATATCATCTCTGCAATGATCCCACTGGTGTCATATCACCAAATAAAACTGGTGTTGAATTTCATTTCCTTCAATAATTTATCTGCCTCTTCCCCGACAACTCGACTGTTGTAGATAAACAATCCCCTTTGATCCTCATCTACATGTAGGCCAGTATTGAAGAATACCATAACATTCCTTCTGTAGGGAAATTTTCCAGTTGGTCGTGCAGGTTCTCGGCCAAGAAACCGCTTTAGGCGAAATGGGTGGCCACTTTCTCTTCAACAGAGAAAATGGATAGGAAACCTAATATAGGTTCATCCACCCATTCATCTGAGAAGTAACCAAGAAAACAACACAGTGTTGAGATAATCTGATTTCCCTTTTTAGAAAATATGGACGAGTGATAGGGAGGATTCTTCTTAGGGAATTGGGCATCTTGTGGAAGGAATAGATCGAAGATTTGTGCTCTTTGGGGAAACGTCAGGTTCTAATACAATTCTGTCAGAATTTCAATTGTGAGGAGAGAATGAGGTTCGACTCTAGGTACTTGCATCATCTAATCGATGGCGTTAGGTGAAATAAGGAAAAGGGTTTCTCCAGACGAAGATGCAATGGCTCTCTGATCAGGGAGGTAGTGTGCTTGGCACTTGAGGGAGAATTCAGGAAAGTGATAGGCTTGGGGAAAAATATACAGAGGGAGATATGACTGCCAAAGCCCGATTTCATCACTCTGATCATTGAAGGTGTCTCTGAGCCATGACTGCAGCTCAGTAAAGTTGAATTCAGACCTGGTTTCTGAGATTAGATAGTCTTTTTCTGATAATGGGATCCGGTTGAGATCGAGAGGAGGTGGGAGAAAAAGATTTTCCTCTACATTTGACTTTTTGCTTTTGGGTGCCATTGATTTCAACCGATACCTACACACTGAACACACGTTAGTAGGTGAAAACTCTGGTTGGATGAGGTGTTGTAGAGACAAAGGAAAATGAGTCTTTGATACGCAGGGAGTGTGAATGGAATGGGAACTGACCAAAACAGGGTTGAATTTGAGTGAACAGGTACTCGTTGGGTGAAAAAGCACAGGTTAGATGAACAATGGGTATGTGGCCAGTCATAAACGGCCAATGGGTCATTTAGAGTGTGAGAGGGTAATGCAAGGGACATCTGACATGTGAAAATGATTGATGTGTAGAAAGGCGATTAGGAGAAGAACATAATGGATATGACCTGTAACAGTTAGATGGATGGGACATGATGACGGGGTCGTGACATGGAACTTGCAGAGGGTGGTTGTAGGATGTGATACCTCAGGATGGTGGTGGTGAGTTGTAAAAATGGTAGGCGGTAAATGTTTGGAGAGGGTGAGTTAGGATGCAATGAGGTGATGCCACATTAGGGTGGGGCCCGCCTAGACTTTGCTTCATTCTGGACCCCCCCCCCATTGTTAAAGGTTGAATGGTCAGGGGGGTTCGAGATCCCTTGCTGACCATTGATCTGGGCAAAGCTGGATCAACCATTGATTTAGGCGCATTCTTTAAACATCATGTCAGACCCCACCCCCCCCCATCGTTAAAGGTAGAACGGTCAGGGAGGGGGGGTCTGGAATCTCTTGTGGACCGTTCAATTATGCAATGATGGGATGACTGTATATTTGAGCACACATTTTAAACATATTTTCAGACCCCCCCCCCACTATTAAAGGTCGAACGATAGGGAGGGTCCGAAAACGCATAAGAACCATAGATCTGGGTGCCAACAGCTTGGTCATAGATCTAGGATCGATGTTTAATCTCTGGGGCGTGCTTCAATATACGAGGTCAAACTTAGGCTTAATGACTTTTTTATGGGTTTTGTGCACTTCCCTCTTTGCTTGTGTCACTATGGGGTTAGACAAAACATTCCACCACCAAGATCCTGCATTTTCTATTGATCATCTTACACCTTTTATTGAAAAGAAACTAACTAACCTATGTCCTAACCTACTCCTTTGCGCCTTTAAACCAATTTAAACTATTGGGCTAAGAAAATACTCTACCCTGGGGTTATTTGACCAATATTAGACTATTTGATCAAATTTATTCACTAGCTAATCTAAATTACTTGGTTATGATTAGACAGTATAGCCAAGCTTATTCACTAATCCTAAATACTTAAATTCAAAAGACTTGGCCATGTTTACACTATATGGGTCAAGTCATTATCAATTGATGGGGTTTTATCCTTTTTATTTTATGCCCTCTTTTTCTTTTCTTTTCTTTTCTTTTCTTTTTTAGAATGCAGCACTATCTGCAAGTCAAAAACACTAAAGAGACAAAATTACAATCAACAATTGATCCTATAAATTATAGGGTTATAACAGTGGCTCCACCTGGGGATGGTATCCTCCTTGCGAGATGCCAAGAATCATGTTTCTTGTTGTCTTGAAAGATTTCTTCTAGAGCTTCTTCTATTATCCGACTTGCTTTATTTCGGAAATTTAGATGATATTTTCAGTGTCTTAGGGCCTTCTCCCCTGTCTTCAAACACTTGAACAAAAACATCTACCCCTAAAATACTCGTAAAAGAAATGATATGTAAATTGGAATGGAATGGTGATCTCTCTACTGAGGTGGCAAGTAATGCTTCAACATCCTGCCATTTATATGTCCCCTTGGCAGGTTTGATCCATCACTATTAGCAAGTAGAAAAGCATTATTTTCTCTGAAGGCCTGAATGGTGTAAGGACCCTTCCATAAGCTATCAAACTTTCCATGTTTACCTTTATCTTCATTTCTAGAGTTCCATCTCAAAACTAGATCACCCAATTCAAAGTTATCCTCTTTGGTTCTCTTGTCATAAATCTTTTTAATATTTTCCTGGATCACTTGAGTTCTGTTGTAAACTTCTTCTCTGGATTGCATTAGGTGGATCATTTGATTTATTCTTCGTTGGACATAATTTGGTTCTTCTTGTGTTTCCTTCAATAGTTTCATGACTAGAACTCCTAATGAAAGGGGAAAAACTACCTCGGCGCCATACACCAACTGGTATGGACACATACCGATCGATCTTTTGGTGCTTATTCTATCAACCCAGAGTGCGAAAACCAATTTATTATGCCATGATTTCTTGTTTTCATGTAGTGTCTTTCTGAGAATGTTCACCAAAATTTTGTCAGAAGACTCAGCTAGCCCATTTCCCTGTGGATAATAAGTCATCGAGTGTCCCAAAGTAATATGATATTGAGTACAAAAATCTATGAGCCTTTTGGATCTGAAAGTCGTTGCATTGTCAGCTATAATTTTTTGGGGGCATCCAAGACAAGACAAAATGTTAGTTTCTAAAAACTTGATGATGACAGAGTCAGTAGCTTGCATGCATGGTACAACCTCGATCCACTTGGTGAATTAGTTAGTGGCCGTAAGGATCCATTTATGTTGGCCCGACGAGGGAGGATGTATTTCACCAATGAAGTCTAGCCCCCATTGTTGGAAAGGAGATTCAACATAGATGGGTTTGATTGGGAGTGGAAAAATCTTCCTTTTACCTTCAAAAATCTGACACTTGTGGCAAGAAGTAACCTTCTGGTGAACATCAACAAACAGAGTAGGCCAGTAAAAGCCATCTCTCAGAATCTTGTTAGTTGTGGTCTTCCACCTCAGGTGCCCACCACGGTCTCCTGCATGAAAATCTTGAAGAACTTTGTTAGCTTCATCTTTTAACAAGCAATTAAGCAAGATACCACCAGGATCTTTCCAATAGAGATTGCCTTCCAAAATACAAAATTTCAATGCTTTCAATTTAATAAATCTAGCTTTGGTCTTAGTCAAACCTGGAGGAGCCTATAAATTGTGGAGTACAAAAATKAGGTCTACATACCAAGGGGAGTTTAAGAATGGCTCTTTTATATTTGGAGTCACCTGCTCTTCCGGTCTATTTACTACAGCCAAAAATTTAATATCTAAAGCATGAAAATTAGATTCAGCCATTAGTTTGGCCAAACCCTATCCTTTGATCAATTTAGTAGGTTTTATTTCAATGTTGTATTCTAGAATAACCGCAATACATTGTCCTCTTCTTCCATCTAGATTATCCTGGTTCAGGATATCCTTAACCACTGTGTTTTGGACGTATGCAATTGTGTGAGATTGGAGAATATAGACCCTAAAATATTTTATAGCCTTTACCAGAGTGAAGGCTTGTTTCTCCATAATGTTATAATTAAATGTTGCGTCTCTTAAATCTTTGCTGAAAAAAGATATGGCTGGATCGTACCCTTCATTGTTTTTCTGCAACAATATTGCTTCTATAGTGTGCTCAGATGCGAAGGACAAAAGATAAAAGTCTTTGGTATAGTCTGGGCTAATCAAAACTGGGGCTTGAGTGAGAGCATGTTCCACTTGCTCAAATGACTATTTGGACTCGGCGTTCTATTTGATTTTTGTGTCCTTTTTCAACATATTGGTGATATTCCTGAGAAGTTCAGCCAAGTTTGGTATGAATCTTCTAAGGAAATTTATTTTGCCAATGAAATATTGTAGTTCTTTGATGTTCCTAGGATGTTCCACCATTTGGATAGGTTCTATCCTACTGGGATCTATTTTAATTCCGTCTTTTGAGATTATGTGTCCCAGTAGTTTGCCTTCCTCTAACCCGAAAAGGATTTTCTTAGGATTCAATGAAATCCCAAATTTCCTGCACTTATCAAGCACACGTCTGAGGTGGAGCAAATGTTCTTCGTCGGATTTAGAGTAAATAGTTACATCATCCAGATAAATGACTATAAATATCCCAGTCTCATCCACAAAGGCAATATCCATTGCTCTTTGGAAAGTAGCCCCAACGTTCATCAGACCAAAAGGCATCTTCACATACATGAAGGTTCCCCAGGGTGTGGTAAAAGTTGTCTTCTCTTGATCTTCTGGATGGACTAGAACTTGGTTGTAACCAGAGAAACCATCCAATAAGGAGATCCTACTGGATCTGAACACATTTTGTAAAATATGGTCCATTTTGGGTAAATGGTAATTGTCTTTGAGGGAGACTTTGTTCAGATTTCTGAAATCTATACAGATTCTGATCTCGCCATTTTTCTTCCTGGTCGGAACTAGATTAGAAACCCATTTGGAAAATCTCAAGGGGACTATAATCTTGGCATCATACATCTTTTTTATTTCTTTCTCTATCAGGGGAAGCAACTTGGGATTAATTCTCCTAATTTTCTGCCTGACAGGTTTGTGTTCTTCTTTTATGGGAATCTGGGGTTGTATGATACTTGTGTCATAGGATTTTAAGTCCTCATAGCCCCAGGCAAAAACATCTATATGTTCCTTAAAAATTTCAATGTATTTACTTTTTTTCTCTAGTGTCAGGGATTTAGACAGTTTTATCATTTTGGGGTTTTCTTCTGTTCCTATGTTGCAATCTTCAACCTATTTACCGCTAGCTTCAATTTTTGGTTTTTTGGCCACATTGTTAAAATCAAACAAGTCTTCCAATGAAACTAAACCTCTAGGTAACACATTATTTTTCAACTACAGGATATCATAATCTACATCATTTTCATTGAATTCTTCAACATCTATTGTATTTACACTTCCATTCTCAAAAATAGATTTATTTACAAATTCGTCACCATTTTCTAAATCTATGTTTGTACATTCGAAATCATTTTTACATTGCAAAAAATCTTCAATTTGATCGTCATTTCAAAATACCTGCCAATATATGATGTTATCAGGAATGGTGGGTCTACATTTCACCTCCACTGTGTACTTGTGAGTGGGACGAAAAGGGATTTTACAGGTAGCTGTTGACGTAGCCATTCCGTCTACAAGTATATTTTGTCCCCTAGGCATCACCTGCAAGTCAATCTCAGTAAAGCATGGAAGAGCATCTAAAATAACATTCCTATAGGCTCTAAGTATGGGATGTTTTGCTGCATACTCACCTTTGATTTTCTTGATAATCAATTCAAAATCACCCCTTACCATTATCTACTTAGCACCAACTTTCTTCAATAATTTCAGGCCGAGCATTAAAGCCTCGTACTCGTCTTTATTGTTAGTACATTGGAATTTTAGTATATAGGAATGATTCTCGGAGTACTTTGATCTGTGGTTATGCATCCACACTATGTATCTATCTCCTTCTTTACTCACAGCACCATCGAAGTCCATGCTCTAGAAGTCTGTTGGCAATTCCTCATTTTCTTCAATCATGGGGTTTCTTACTTTGACAACTGCTTTATCATCCTTTGGATCAGGTGCATCATCCTCCAGTTGTGCGATTTGTTCTTCAAGATCACCGTCGTTATATAGAATAAAAGAATCCAGGTCAGAGTGTGTGGAATATAGTGGGTAATTGTGTGGCTTTTCCTGACTACAAACCATATGCTTCATCAATGTTTCCCTGTAAAGTCTTCTCTGTTGACCGAAAATCAGAATGGTGGCATATGACATAACTAGTTGCAGGGTTCCACTCAATTTATCTCCCCAAGACCTTGATAGAAACATACCATACTTGAGGGGAATATTTTCCATGACGATGTCCATCACCAAACATTTCTCCAGGATTTGAGCCAAGGTGATGCATAAGTCTTTAATTAGGCCTATACATTTGACCTTGTTGGAGTCGAAAGAATGCAAATATTTATAGGGTCTGGTGACCTCGAGTCCCAACTTTTCCATCACAGATTTGGGCATTAGGTTGTGAGAGGCACCCGAATCCATCATAGCGTTGTGTAATATCAGATCGTGGATATTTAGGCTGATGTAAAAAGGGGCCACGATGCCATTATCAATTTGACTGTCAACTTCGGGACCAAAAAGGAGATGAGGTCGATCATCAGCAAGGTTTACTATGTCAAAGTGGTGTATAGATCCAACATTCAAGGCTTTGGTACCTATATCAGGTTCAATGCTTAAATCTTTTATCACCTGAGACCTGTAAGCATTCTTGTTCATCAGCTCAGAAAGGGGAATGGGAATCTTCAATTTTTCTAGTTCCCCTTCAAGTCTGAAAGGAGCGGTAGTTTTGTTTAAACTTTATACCTCTGATTTATCGATAGAAACTCTATGGACATGTGCACCTGTTTGAATGGTTGATGAAACTTCTATCTAACTTGTTCTCTTAAGAATTTCTAGAGTTTTTTGCACCAAATATTCAACTTCATTCTGCCTAGGGGCTTTTGGGAAGGTTTTCTAAGGTTTTCTTGGTTTCAGCAGCCTTCTTCGGAGAATTATTGTTATTATTCTTACTTATTAACTTATACTACCTGTGAACCTCCATTATAGCGTTCTCAAAGGCTTGTTGCTCTATTTTCTCAGCTTCCTCATTTACCTCTGTTTGTGAAAGGAGAAATATTTCTTGTTCTTCCTGGGTGAGGAAAATAGATTCATGATCGTGATCATGGTCACCCATTAGATTTATATGAGTATCATTAAACTCCTCAATTAATTCCTCCCCATCATAAACATAGTTTTCCTGGATAGGTGGTCTAATCTGCTGATCAGGTCCCCTTTGTTCTTGTTGATCTCTAGGATCTATCTGCCTAATCTGAGGTGGATTTCTTCTAAATTTTGGGTTTTTGATTTGAGGGGCGGCTTGGTTCTCCCTAGGTGATTTCCTGTCAGTTATGGTGAGTCTCTCCATTATTTTATCCATAGCTCTGGCTAGAGAATCTAATTTGGCATCTGATGAGGAAGTAGAAGGTTCTTCTTTGATGGTGACCCTCTTTTCTGTTCTTTGTCTGGCCCTTCTGGCCAAAATATTTTCTTCTACACTAATGGCACTTCTTTGCATGTCTTCCAGAGTTGCTACATTTCTTTCCCTTAATTGATATGACACGTCGGCGTCAAAACCATCAGGGAACTTTATTAACGCCAAAGCTTGTAGTGCTTTGATTTCAATCAGGATAGCATTGTATAGATTGTTGAAACAAGTGTAGTAATTCTACACTGTCTCTCTTTGGTTCCTTCTAATGTTCTCATACTCTTACAGAATCTGGAGAGGATTTTTCTTTACCTCCCACCAATCAAGGAAAGTCCGATGAAATCCAGCAATATCATTAATGTAGTGACCAGGATTTCATTAAACTACCATGAATTAAAACAGAGCGGAAATTTTGAACTTTACTAAAAATTGGCCTACTCTAGCATATTCACCAGATTTTGATAAATAAAATAACATTTTTCATAACAATTTGCATAAAAATTCAAATTTACATAACAATTTGCATAACAGGTTAAATACCTCGTTCTGATGCTGTCTCCCTTCGCTTGAACCAATCCGCAGCAGCTTGCTCCAATCCGCAGTAGCTTGCTCCTTACGACACCCCAAAACCAGCCACCCTACCGACCAGTACGCCTGGACCTAGGACATCTATGGACGTCCTAGCCCTCCGAGCCCAAAACCCCTTAGCCCCGGTGCACTGTAAATCCCACCGTTAACTAACTCAGTCCCAAAGCTCTCCCAAAATCTCCTCTCCCCTCCAATGCGTGTATGAAATCCCTCCAAAATGAATAAT
>JZKD02S2186230.1:169780-181702 GCA_000966675.3 Picea glauca
CTGTTCATTTAGTTCTTTATTAATGGTCTTATCCTTTATTAAATATTCCCTTTAACGTATGGGTTACGTTATCCCTCATGGGATACGTAACCCCATTTAACCTTATTTTTTATTTTATTTTCCCCCATTAGTTTATTACATAATTAATCAATTACTTTATTAATAATCAATTAATCACTAACCATTAGTTTAATACATAATCATTTAATGTCTTCTTTAATAATTAATCATTCATTAACCCTTAATTGAGGAGTTAATCATCCTTCAGCTAATCATAATCAAAATAATTAATTAATAACATATAATTAATTAAGGTTATATAATAATTAATTATAATTTAGCTAATGTTTAGGGTTATTTATGAAATTATTCATAGTAATAAGGAAAGGGTCATTACAATTAAT
Source organism: Picea glauca (assembly GCA_000966675.3). NCBI lineage: Eukaryota > Viridiplantae > Streptophyta > Pinopsida > Pinales > Pinaceae > Picea > Picea glauca. The sequence goes on from JZKD02S2186230.1 coordinate 170,185, forward strand.
GGTAGCAGCACGTAAAGTTTTGAACCACTTTTTCACTTCTCTAGTTAGGCTTTGTGCAAATAATCTCATCTTCACATCAAATTTTTCTACTTCCTACAGGTCAAAGTAATCGTTCATTTTGTCAACATGTTGTTGTGCATTCAAGGGACCAATACTATCAAACTGTGGGAGTCTAGTTTGATAATATTCGGGCATGTTATGTAAAGGAGCAACCAATACCAATGGAGCATATCTTGCCACCATGATTGGTGGGGGAGGATGAACAACAACCTGTGTGATAGGAGAGGTAATGCCTAAATATATAGAAGACGAAGGGCTTGGAGGAATGGAGTGACCTGGTTTAGTTTCATCAGAAACTGTAGCAATAGTTAAAACATGAAGTTCGATGGACTATTGAAGATGGAGTTTGTCTAAGGCTTGACCAATATTTTCCACTAGGTCTTCGAGCTTATCAGTCTCGAGGTGAAAATTTTGATCAACTTCAGCTCTAGGAGAAAGTATCTCAGGGGTCCTGGACTGAAAAACGGTTTGGTCTAAGACCGTTTTACTGAAAAAAAAATGTTGGATTTTGTACTGAAAAGACTTGTTTGAAAGGGTATTTTAGGCTCAAGGTCTAGAAGAACAACTAACTTTTCTGGGATGGAAAAAGACCTTGGAAGTGGGTTGTTACTCCTCGAAATTTCTGCAATATTTTTCTTCCTGAGTAGTCTTTCGGGGTTATCTATTACTATTGCAAGTTCTGGGTCAGGATGAGATTTGGTAGAAATTCTTTTGGGAGTCATAACTGTTGATTTTATTCTTCCTTTGGAGATTTTAACTATTTATATACAAACTTTAACAAACTCTGAACATTATTTCTAGATAAAATTTAGGGTTTGCATTTCTTCCAGAAATAAAGTCATCTCTGTTCTAGGGGAAAGAAAACAAGGGGTGGAAAGTTTGTTCAGTTCTTCCCTAGTATGGTTTCCATTTATGTTACCACTCTGTAAATTCCCAGAGGTTTTCGTGAGGTAAGAAGAAATTTATCAGAGGTAACCTTAACCAACTGCTTTGAAACTGAGAGCTAGCCCTACCAGTTTCAGAAAGGGATCTCTCTGTGAGTTTTAGATTTGTTTGGATTTTCAAGATTTTAGGCTAGTTAGAAAGAATATAACCGAGTTGTTTGTATTGTTCTTAAATGAAATGGTTGAATATCACTTACGCTTCCATTGGGCTATGGGGTATGTTTTAGAAAGATAAAGGTTAAAGACAACTTTTATAAGATTCATTTTATAGGGTGAGATAGTGCTAATGTTGGATTCTTTAGGAATAAAATGGTGTATTGCTGAAAAAGGTGAGATATTAGTTAAAACAAAAAAGCATTTAAGAATTTCTTTGTTATAACATCAGAAGAAAAAAATTTACATCTATAAAATATTAAGAACGTAGTACACAATGGAAAATTCTGCAACTTTAACTTCTTTTAAAGATTAGATTTAGAAAGACACTATGATAACTGAGAAGGAAAAAAAAATTACGCACATAGAGGAAACTTCACCAACAATTAACACATAGGAATCCTGTGAAACTTCTCTTTGTATTACTGGAATAACCTCTTGATAAAAATTACAGCGATTAGAGCTTGCTTGGGTGTAAATATCAACAACCTTTAATACTTCTAAGTTGGAAATATTTATAATAAAAGCTACAAACGACCCTGTCATTAATGATCAGGACGTGATAGAGTCTGAGTCTAACTAACTAGCTAATAAGATGCAGAAATGTAGTAACTGATGATGATGTGTCGAATCTCTCATGTTAATTTTGGGGAAGACCATTGGTGAGTTATTTGTATGACTTTGACTGTGTTGGACGCTAAGCTAGATGAAGCTTTACTTTTACTCAATCAATTCGCACATCTCATTCCATCTTTGTGTGTTTGGGATGGTAACTTTCAATAGCTGGTGGTAGACTTCATCCATCTCGGTGTATTTAGAAAAAGTCGGCTTGATGAGGAAGATGTACTTGATTTCAGGTTGTATGTTGAGGTGATGTTGCAGAGTCTCCAAGAACACTTTGCCCATGATGTTGCCTTATATCCCCGAAAACTTGGAACTGTCTTTGGCCATGGTAGCGATCCTTTGCTTGTAATCGGACAAAGTCATTAATTTATCATTTAGGACACGTAGATCAGGAAGACCCTTTTTCTATAAGGCTTCAATCTTTCTAAAAAATATTTGAACTCCAATGTCCATGTTTTGAGCCTTTTCCTCCAACTGCAACATTAATACTTTTTTAGTCAACACTCTTTTTACTTCGAGGATAGTCTCTGTTCTGTCTTCGACTTTCTTTTCTTCCAGCTCTTCTTTAGTTTTTGAGTTCAGAAACTTGATGATCTCGTTGGCTATCAAGGGAATATCAACCAACTCTGTTCTTATCCTGTCAATGGTCTGCCTACTCTTTCACACCAGATCATGTTGCTCGAACATGATTTTCACCATGGACCAAATTTCATTTATGGATTTCGAGATGTCTGTCCATATATTTTCCTTAGCCTCGGATAATGTCTTACCTGCCACTTTTTGTTTCTGGAGCTATTGTATTTCCTACTTAAGATTCTCTGTTGCCTGTCTCTCAACATTGTATCTTGTTTGGAAAGAATATTTGAGTTCCTGGATATTTTCAATATCCCTATTCAACCTATTAATCTTTGTTCCCTGCAGACTCATCTCCTCCATGGACTTTGATAGCTTTGTAGTCTTTTCCTATGTTGTCAATGGAGTTGCCGATGGAATTTTCACTGTGGTGGTCATTGGCATAGCCGTTGTACTGACTTATGTGATGGGAACTACACTCAATGGAATTACTTCCATCGGGGTCGATTGTTCCTTCTCTTTCAATAATGTTTCCAACTATGACTCCATTTCCCTAAGCTGTGCGTTCTACTGCATGATAAGTTTCAGCAATTCTTCTTTCTCATTTTTTGCCTTGGCTATTTCTTTGGCTTGTGAATCTTCTGTTGGTGGTAATTTCAGTTGTTTTCTTAGAGATGCAATGTCAGTATTCTTTTTCTTTATCATCTCCTCTGCCACTTTTACATTTGAGGGATCATACCCAATCTTGAGCACCAACTCCTCTAAGGATTTTACTCTGTAGTCTTTTGCAAAAGAGGATATCTTTTCCAATTTCAATTGGGTCTGAACATTGCTTAAAGATACCTGTAACTTAGTTGTGGTAGAGGAAGCATGTGCTAATGTGGAGAAGACCATTTCTCTAGTATGACTGTGTAAATCCATCTGGTCTGTTGGATGGACTTGCTTGGTGTCAAAAACAATAGTTGACCTCTTGTAGTCAGTGATCTCTTTGGGTTGAGACACCTGTTCTTGAAAAAATGCCAGATGCATTCTTCCTTTCTCTGTGTCAAAGGCTGACAAAAATCGATGTTGTGTTGTGGAAGTTTTGTTCCAAAACTGAGAGTAGGTGCTATCAGTCAACTTATGGTTCTTCTTTTTAATCATTTCATATTTTTCAAAAATGCTTAGAGGTATAGATCCTTGTGGAGTTTGGGTGATCACAACTATCTCTTTTTGCTTCTTTGAAGAAGAAGTTGACACCACCTTTTGTCTTCTTTCAATCACTGTGGAAGAGTAGGGCTCTTCCTCACCAGACATGTGAGTGGCATGAGTGGTTTTGGGTTTCTTGCAGTATACCTAAAAATCTTCTGCTGATATGTCAGTGATTGAAGGTGAATCATCCTTTCTTGGCCTTTTTTCCTTGGGTACCTATGGAGTGGTAGTCAATGAAAAAGAGACTGAAGGAGATTCATGTGGCTCTATATCTACCAGAGTGTTTGCTTCCCACTCTATCTGGTTCACATAATTTTCAATTTCTGGTTTGAGGGTGTCGGAATTGCCTTTGTTGTTTTGGCCCGTTTAAAGTTTCATATCTTAGTGCTTGAAATCGAAAGCTAGTTTTTGTATTTTCTGTTATTTTTCCCAAAATCTCAGAAGTCTCATCACACGAACAGTGACGGTTTTCATACTCTTAAGGTAATATTTATTTTTAATCGTTTAAACGAGTCTCTACTTTTGAACCTCGGGATGTCACATGTCGGAAGTTATAGATCACATAGTTTACAAGTCCCAAGAGGTGAAATGGAAAACTAGTTTTAAAATTTTACCCAGATCCTTACCGAGAGTAAAAATACTCTAAACCGCAGTTAAACATCATCGGGATTTCGTGTCTCGGCATTTGCTAGCTCCAAAGGTCTTGTCGTCGTAACCTCGATAGCCAAAACCGTGAGATTCTTGTTTTAATGACTTGGGTTAATGTTAAAGGTAAAAGGTTTAGCCGTGGTTAAGTTCCTTCGGGAATTCGCAACTCGGCGTATTTTCCCTCAAAATTTATACCTTCAAAGCACTGAGTCGCGAAGTCACGATAAAAATAGAAACGTAATTAATTAAACACTTAATCTGGTTTTATCCTCCAATTTAATTAAATTATATCATTGTGATCTCGTGATTTTTCAACTCGACATACGATCCTCCCGGAAGCTATACCTTCGAAGCTCTGAGTCGCGAAGTCACGATATGAATAAAAACGTAATTAATTAAACACTTAATCTTGGTTACGTTTTGTATTAATCAAAGCTAATTGTTGCAATCTGGGGTTTTGGAGGTGTAAAGGGTTAAAGTGAAAACTCTTGATGAGGTGAGTGCTAAATGATTAATTAACATTTAAAAAGGACAGATTAATCAAGCTAAGCCATCATTTTCATTGTTTTAATACGAAAATTAATATGCACAGTCTTCGAGGCAATTTTAAACATTATTTGCACCAACTTACATTACGAACTGACAACATTTATGAAATTAATTGGAAATGAGGCCAATTGACAAGTAAGGGTTTGGTTTTTATTGCTAAATTTATATTTAAGAATGATTTGACCATTCTGTCCCTAAGGACGACCTAGTTTTAAATAGTCGAAGACATGGATTTTTTGTTTGTTGTTTCAAATTTCATTTCTATTCTACACAGAGCCAACTTTTTGTGAGCAAACTAATTTCTGTATGTATACATATTTTTATCACAGGAGAGCTAAAGTAGAATCCCCTGCCATGGCCCCACGAAAAGCATCTAAAGCCACTGTTGAGGTTTTAAGACAAGGTTCAGACAATGTTTCTGATACTTCACCTCGAAGTGTCGACTCTATCAGGACCTGGTCACATATTTCTGAGGTTCTACAGTCTGAATTGGTAGATGTTTCTGATGATTCCAGTGAAAATGAAAAAGACAACCTGATCACAGAGTATAAGATCATTGTCCAGGCTCAAATGCATAAAGTGGCAGCTAGGCCACGTCTGCTCCCTTATTACGATATGGTTCGGTGGGCATTTGACCATGTAGATATACCAACCAGAACCATCATCAATGAGTAGAGGGTCACCATTGGGACTTTCAGACCCGAACAATTGCAGGCTATGTACAAGTTTCCAACCATGTCAAACTGTGTTTACAATGTCGAATTCCTGAAGAATTTTAAACAGAAGGAATGTGTGCAATACGAAAAGGCTATGTCTGATTTAATCAAAGATTGGGTTTCACACCCTGTGAAGTTCAGGGTGGACAACAATGGTATATATTCAATAGCTTCTCTGGAACCATAGTTCAAGTATATCACTATGATGACCTACAGATTATATGGGAGAGAGGACACCACACATTTTTTCCTTCAGTGGGTGCCTCTAATTCACACGGTCGTCGAAGGTTGTTCCTTCAACTGGGCTAAACTACTATCTGATAGTTTGGCCAGTCGAGTTACAGAGTATCAAGTGCAGAGGGAGAGCAGAAAGATTGCTTCATTCTTTATGTCCGCGTATATCATGTACATCGTATCTTTTCTGAAACCTTTTCCCTTGATGAGTTGGAGCTGGACTCCATCGGAGGGTGAGCCCATCCATGTCTACCATTCAAAGATGTGGGAAGACAAAGCCTCATATTTTTTGTATGAAATATTTAACTGGGTGATGGTACCGCTACATGTCACTATCTTCGACCACTTGCCACCCAGGATCTCAGACAGTATCGCGGTAAATCTGAGCAGTATAGCCGACTGGTACGTGGAGGCAGAATTTTCATATCTCAGGGTTTTCGGGTCTTATGTTCCTCCGAATGCCTTGCCATTATTCATACCCGATAGGCTGGATTGCCGTGAGATTTCCAGACAAACTGTAATCGGTGGCATAATAAAGGAGCTTAAGGGATATTCCAAAAAGGTATGGCCACCTTTTCCTATTCATATACATTCCTATTCTTTGTTATATTTTGGGCATGCTAAAGCTAAGGAAGCAACCCTGGAGGACCTGAAATTGGTTCATGTTGAATTCAAAAAGCACGATCCACAGAGGGTCGTAAGTAATCACTTGGCCAGTTGCGGGAAAAAAAGGTTTGAACATGAAAGTTCTCCCTCAGATGAAATTTTTCAAGGTGCGAGATCTTATGCCGAGGTATTGGCTCGGATACAAGCCCTGGCTCCTGAAGAAAGGGCTTATGTTTTAAAATTCCAAGAACATCGGTGGAGTTTTCTTCCCCCGGTATTGTGGGGTGAAAATCCAATAACAGTAGAGGTGCAGCAAAAAGGAGCCGAAGCATCAAAAGATTCAGCATCCAGAAAAGAAGAACACCAGGACAGGGAGGAGCAAACTAAGATTCCGAAACCGGAAATAAAAACTCTCGATCCGTCAAAAAAACAGAATCCAGTTGCCACTCCAGGCCAGTTAGCTAAGCAAATCGGAGACCCCATCACCTCCATTACTCCCTTATAGTCAACCCAAGGGGAAATAGACGCAGGGTGGATTTTCAATGAAGAATTGAGACCTATAAGGATGGAAGAGCTCCCTCCAAATGAGTTCCTTTTTGATAAAAAGAGAAAAGCGGTGGTAAAAAGGGAATTCTATCAAGAAGAGGGATCAACAGCCAAGAAGTTCAAGGTGTTGACTGATGGGAAAGACAAGAAGAAAGAAGAGTTTGCGATAGAAATAGTCGAGACATTAGGGGTGTATGCTACAACAAACCAATTTTCATTTGGGGTTTTAAAAAATCAGCTGAAGTGAAAAAATCGCCTCATCAAAACCTTAGAAGCTAAACTAGCCAAAACAAAGGAGGTTTCCAAAGACCAGGCAAGTGCAGGAATAGAACAGGCAAGAATGGCCGACAAAAAGGAAATTGAGCTAATTAAAGCTAAGCTCAAACAAGCAGAGTTGGTAGCTCAGACCAGTCAGATACAGGTGGGCCATCAAAAAGACTTGATTGAGCAGCTACAAGTTAGATTAGAGTTCCTCGAAAGCCAAATCATAAATATTGGGATATTCTAGTCCTAGTCTATGGAAATTCAGAGCAGAGTTTCTGCAGCCCAGCGAAGTTTACTGGCAAAGGTAGAGACGATTCAAGTAAATTGTCTTCTTATTGACCGAGTATCTAAAAAATTATCTGTCAGAGAGAGAGAAGTTGGAGTAGCTCGGGTTGCATTTCAAAAGGCTGTAATAGCTACAACAAATAGTGAATCGGAAAATAGTTCTGCGTTTTCCATTTCGGAACAAACCCGAGGTAATATTTTGTTGAAAGAATGGGAACGCAACATATCAGAAGGCAAATTGCAAGCCAAGAAGGTAAGGAAATCCTGTGAAGAGGTTTTCGGTTCCATAGATGGAAATCTGTTAGGCATTTATAGCAAGAGTAATGCTGATACGCTGAGCCAAATGGATATGAAAAAACTCTCGCTTGATATAAATAAAAAAGAAGAAAGAGATTTGGCCGAAATATCACAAGTAAATATGGCAGACATAATTCAAATAGATAAATGTATGATTAAACCAAGTGTGCAATTGTGCGCTATTGACACCCTAGACCGACAGATGGAAGAAAGGTTGTCGCAATGAGTCAGAGATTGTTACATTTTTTAGGACAATTGTCAAGTGGAACCTTCAAGGTTGATATCTCAGCAGGTGGAAAAATGTTTCACTTGTATCGAGCATAAGAGAGGGCAGGTTTCTGGTACCAAATAAAGACATAGGATAAAGAAATGAAATGATTGATCTCCTTCGTGTTGTAACTGAAAATCCTGGAATGATTGAGATTCCATCATATGTAAATCTGTATAAATATACAATAGAAGGAAGGAACAAAGGGTTGGACTTTTTTTGGGTTGATTGTAATAGAGATTTTTCTCCCTCGAGAGTTAATATAAAGAAAATCCAAAGATTCTTGACTCCATCACGACTGTGTTATGAGTTTGTTTCCTTGTATTTCATATTTTATTTCTTTTCATATATGTATATGATGAATGCTTCGCTATAATTTAGTACAACCTCTACTATAGTGAATAAATTCTAGTTTTCTATATTGTTTACCATTTTTCCTTTGTACCGACTATCAACAGGTATAAGACCAGTGAACATTTTAGATTTCTATATATATTTTATGCTTCATCAAGTTATTTCTTCATCTTTTTCTTCTTCTATTTATAAGTGACATTCTCCCTTGATAGGAGCCTTACATGATAGACAACTTAATGTTTTTCCTACACCTCATACACATTTATTAAAATGTAACCCAGTTACGGGAAAGGGCCTTTGGTTTGCACCCTTTTTTCACTACCAGAGCTATAAACTCTCCTTTATACGACCAAAATCGAGACATCATTTAAAATTTCTTTGAGATTTTCTTATCATTTTGTTCCTCTATGACTGTCCTTGTGACAAGACAACCTAATATCCAACCCAGACTATCAGATCAAACACATATTGCCTTGAATCTTTTTTATACTAATCTTAAAACAACCACTACCCAGGTAGAACTGGAACGTTCGTGGGCAACAATTGAAAGGGACATAAACATCCAGGAACAGTTGGAAGCTAGACAACAACCTAGAAATCAACCCTAGCTTCCCTTGCCGAAGGTTGACATTTCTTCCTTCTCTATCCCTTACTCACTTTCGGATGCCTAGACACTGTACTTATAAGCCTTAAGTACAGACTCTGGAACAACATCTTTTTGGTGCCGTTGCCGGTGACCGAATTTACGAAATCTTTTTCCCTGGGAAAACGACAATATTTCATTGAAAGTGCCACCCTTTGATAGTGAACAAAGAGTACAGACCTTTTAAAGGCTTTAAATTCTCACTTGGTGACTCCACAATTAATAAGCTGGCATCCGGACGAAGGAATACCAGGCAAAACCTGGATGGTAAATAGACCACACCCGTTACTGATCCTGAGAATATTTTAAAGGCGAGAGGCTCTCTCAAGACGACCCCTGCAATCTATTAGCTTAAATACCCACAACTGAAGACCAAGAGTTCTTCTGAACCATCAAATTCACGCAACCCTCTTTTCGATACAAAATATCTAACATCAAACTTCTCTGAAGTTAGAAGTGAAACCCGTCCGATAACCTCTGTGGTACACAAAGGAAAAATCCCTGTAGAAAATTCATCTGTTGTCGATATATCGTCGACCCTTCAGTTGAATTTTGTGACCCCACACAGTCTTGTAGAATATTTCACACATCCAGTCTCAACACCCATTGGTTCCCTTGACTACATATCTTGCAAGTCCGAAGAGCCAAGCCCCCACATCCCTTACCAGTCATCCTCGGATTTTTCTCCCCACGAAGAAAGTAAAGATTCACTTTTAATCTTTCAAAACCCCCTTTACAACTTTCCGCTAATAACGATGGCAGCCGCCGAAGGGGGGAGGTGGAGGGGTTGTCAGAGGAGGAGGTGGAGGTGCTCCTAGGGGAGGAGCTGGAGGTCAAGGGCCTGCTCCCCCTCCCAAATTGTTTGCTAAAGTGGCAGCAAGATACAATCCTTTGGTATTGCCCGTTCCTTTGCACGGCCTTCCTGAAAATTATATAAAAAAATTTCCAAAATTCATCGGGGAGGGAGATCTGACCGCAGCCAAACACATAAATTTTTTTGATCAATTCGCAGACATCCTAGGTCTCGAACATGAATATTTGTATTCGAGGATTCTCGTCCAAACCTTCGAAGTTCAGGTCCAAACTTGGTTTCGGAGTCTACCTGCAGGATCTATCTTGTCCTATGATGCCTTGGAAGATGCTTTCCTTAGATAATGGGGCGAAATAAAGGACCACTTATACTATTTAACCGAGTTTGGGTCTTTAAGAAAAAATAATTCAGAAACAGTTATGGAGTTTTCAAATATTCAACAAGTTGTATAACAAAATCCTAGCCGAGGTTAAACCATCCCAACCTGCGGCCAAAGTAACTTTCACGGGGGCTTTCGAACCAGATTTTGCACTTCTTTTACGAGAAAGAAGGGGAGCTACTCTAAACCGAATGCAAGATGATGTTGTAGAAATTGATTCGAATATGATGGCTTCTGGTAAGTTAAAAGATAAAGTAGAAGCGGGAAACCGAGAAACTAGATGCTTTAGAGAATAAGCAGGGCCATCAGGGTCTAATAGATATACAGATGACAAAGTAGACGATATGACCAGGGTAATTAAGGAAATGTCTAATAAGATATCCAGAATGGAGCTAGAACAGGCCAAAGCTGATTCTTTTGCCAAAAAGGATTTTAGGAAGAATCCCAATTCCCCAAATCATTAAAGATAGGTAAAAAACAAAGATCATAAAATATAAACTCCCCTAAAAAACAAAAAATTTATAGGAGTGAATGATCTCCAAGATTTTGGAGATTCAGATGATGATGTCACAAACTTGGGTGATGACTACACACAACCTTACCTGACTAGAGAGGATTATAAAAAATCTTTAAACACTCAACAATCATCTATTGAGGGTGAAGAAAGATATTATACTGACCTTTGTAGTTATCAAGAAGAAATCGGTATGATAATGGTCGAAGTCCAACCCAGGTATAACTTGAGATCTAAGGGTAAATCTATTTCAACTACTCAACCTAAGAAAATTCTCCCAAGAGGTCAAACTTATGAGCCTACCCTAGAAGAAACCGTGTTACCTAACAACAAAGCGAAAGTAGTAAATGCGCAAGAACCTGAAGTAGAAAAGGTTGAGACTAAAACATAGGAAATTGAAGAAGCTAATACAAATACACCTTTAACCAAGATCATGAGCAATAAGGCAGTCCAGAAAAATAAGTTGGAAAAGAAGGATTCGGAGTTCCCAACTAGAGAAACAGACAAGGTGAGCAGAGTTTTCAGTTTTGAAAATGAGATAAATAAAATTAAGATACCAATTCCTCTGGTAGAGTTAGCGAAAAACCTAGTTTATCGAAAGAAGATCACCAAAGTGATAGGCGTTTCAGAACTAGAAATCCAATCTGACGTTTTGAACCTGGAAGATGATAAGCCCAACATCACTTTTGGTCCACATTTTGAAGGAGCCAAAGACACTGTTGCTCCCTTTTATATCACCTTAAATGTATACGATCAACTACTACATAATTGCATGCTAGACTCTGGAGCCTCGCATAACGTGATGCCCAAAATTATTATGGACAAATTGGGTCTCCAGATCACCAGACCTTACGGATAT